>VSMA01000012.1:1800000-2296830 GCA_009194965.1 Coniochaeta sp. 2T2.1
GCCCTAGGCTGCACGGCGTAGCCGCAAGCCACCTGCTCGTCCAAAGTCAAAACTGTGTCGGGTTGGTTGCTCACGGGAGGACGCTGAGTTTTGGGCTCGCCCAGAACTGGATTACGAGCCACACGGCCAGCTGATTGAGCATCGCCCGACAATGAAGCCACGTACGCATACATAACAATCAACACACCAAAACACCTCTCCACTTTCTCGATACCACATGGTTAATCCCAGCAGGTTTCGTACTCTCACCGCACCGGACAAGGTCAAGCTAAGGCTCAGGCACACCATACAAGAAGAGAAGAAAGTCTAGACCTTTTCCACGGCCGGACTCCTCGTAGCGGCCGAACCTACTACGTACGCCTTTTCTGAATGTCTCTCTCATCCGGTGCTAGCTAGTCTAGTCCACGAGCCCCATCCCGCGTCAACTGACGTACTGTGTAGGACAAAAGCGGCCGCTTGTGGTTGCGGCGGCTGAAAGAGCGTGAGACATTCCCAACATAGCTGGCCAAGCAAAATCTAAGTTTTTGCTACTACTAGTACGTGCGGTAGGCAGATAACGCCAAAACACTAGCATAGCGCTGGCGCCTCGGGACGAAGTAAGGGATGAAATACCACACGTAAGATCAGCGAGCCGGAGACGCCACGAACACGGAGCACGGCACGGCCGTACGCGTGCCGAGCTACGAAATTGTCTCTCTTTAGGGGAAAGCCTTACACGAGGAAGCTAAGCCGACAACATCGAACGAAGCAAGGGATGGCCATACCACACGACGCCGGCCCCGCGGAGTTGGTGCCATCTGTCCCAGCTAGTATTGATATAACGTCAGGGCATCATTGCGGTGTTTCGTACGCCATTGACAAACAGCCGGTTGTGGCAGTCGCACTTGCTTGTTTGCTCACCTTGATCTCTCCCAGGTGGAGATGTAGGACTGCCGCAGTCTCCATTCCATCTTAATTCCCTCGACGTGATTGCCCAAGATGTTGTTGCCAAGAGCTTGGAGAACGTGACGATTACTGACCACTCGAGGTCTGAAGGAATCGGATTACTTGGATGTTGCTCGAGTCTAACCAGTTACGCATCACGTGTCGTGCCTCCTGCGGGTGATCGCCGACTGCTTCGGGCACGGGCAGCCTACCGCATTTAGGTGATGTAGTGTATGCGCGAACAGACGAAAACCCAGGAATAGACCTTAACTATCGCTGCCGCGATGCCGTACGTAGATGGTGTGATCAAAACAGAAGTCGTGACCAGCTGTTGCGGAAGAACAGCACCATATTCGGTCACCACCTCTACACTAGCACTTTCTGCACTGGGTGAACAGGGTTCCTCCGGAGATCGAAGAAGCAAGGGCGCAATCTGCCTTCTCCAACCCTCTTTCCAGATCACCCTACCCACGATCGGTCTGGGCGAAGCAGTGCGGTTCGTCAACTCCCCCGGCGGGGCCACAACTGCCGGCCGACCAACCAAGACGCCTGGGAGACATCCAGCGTCTGCTGAGGGAGGTTAGGGAGGACCGAGGAGGGTTAGGTCGCTCACCGCCCCGTGGACGGGCGATGATCTCTTTGCTGGCGCCCAATCAGGTTGACAGATAGGTTTCCTCCTCCGGCCTTCTGGTTCGCATCTTGGGTCGAGCGGGAAGCAACGCTCTCTCCGCCGGCCAATGGGCTGTGTCGGAGACACTCGAACTGGGAAAGACAGCAGCAGGCTAGACTAGTCCGCCATCCATCAGCCGACCGACCTCTCGTCTTTGCCCATCCGAACAGTAGTATCGAGATGTTGGACCACGCATAGCTGAACCAGGCAGACTGAAAATGCCGGATCCACACTCCACGAGACAAATGATGCGCTGGGTAGTGGTTGCCCCTACGTACCGGGTGAGCGATTAGTCTCTCCCGGGCACGACCCAACCACCTTTTTCTCATCAGAGAGAACGCCCTATTCGCCCGAGGAGGGGCGGCATGAGCATGAGCAGATGCACTGCGACAAGAACAGTCCAGCACAACAGCCCAACAAGAGGAGGAGCCCGCTGATAACTGATAGTGTACAACAGACATGCAGACGGCAACGACGCCGTGGTTTGCTGTTATCGAAACCACCGAGAGATAAACCGCACGCCATACCCACAACTTTTCATGCAACCACTTAAACTCGCGCGACCAGTAGACGTTCTGGGCACGTACTCAGCATACAGATGTAAGCCTGCTTTTTCAGTGCATCTCGACTTCATTTGACTCGTCCACTCGGACAGACCAACCAGAAAGGGCATCCGTCTCTGCCGCGGGCGTACTGTGTAAAGCAAGTTGCTCCTTTCGTCGACTTCGACGAATAGAAGCTCCGGGAGCAAGCAATGAGCAAATCCCGCTTCATTAACCTGCCCTCCGGGACCATCGCCGCAGCCAGTCAGCCAGTCATGACCCGCGCACCACCCATCCCCTCAACACCATCATCCTCAACCTTGAACCCCGCCAGTTTTACACTTTCCTCCTGCGTTGTCTGGATTGTCTTGGCCAGATCCGGCTTCCGACTGGAAGGGGGCCAGATGCGAGAGGGGGAGAGAGTGGCTGACGTTCCTACGGGCGGGTAGGTAGGTGTTAGCGGGGCAAAACAGGACAAGTTTAGTTGGGGTAAAGATAGGTAAGCTTGGGGGCGTCTGGAAGGATGCCGGATCAAGCGAAATGTGCTGCCTCGTGCGGAGATAGCGAAGGGCATGGGCATGCTGTTGTTGTTGGTTGGTGATTCTGAATGCGACGAGAATAGGTGCATATCCTCCGGCCGTCGGGTTAGGCTTGCTTGCTCGCTTGCTTCCCTACCATGGTATCGGATCAAAGAACTTCATGCGCAGCTGTGCACGGAGGATTGCCCACCCGCCGTCACAAGAGAGGAACACAACCAACAGGCACAGAAGCCCAAGATGGGGATGGATATTGGGGTAAGTAGCAAACAAGCTCTCTGTGTGAACAGTGAAGCTGGGCCGTCTCCATCTCACTGCGTCTCTCCTCCTTCCCAGCGCGATCGAGTCCGCCGTAGCCGTGATGACCACCACCACTCTGTGCCTGGACTTCCAGGCTTACATGCATGCATCGGACAGGACGGAAGTTGTGGAAGTCAAGTAGAAAACGCGTATGACGACTGCTTCGGGGGCTCATCGAGACATGATGCCGCTCCGCTTGAGATATCTCAGCAGCGAGCGACCCTGCCATTGGCAACCTTTGCCGGCAAACTCCCCAGCCAACGAAAGAGTGGAAAGCCATGAGGAAGAAACAGGTCGGAAAGCAAACGGATCTGACTGACGCCCGGCAAGCAACACCAGCCATCTCCACTCCCCCTCCTGGACTCATTGGCTCGCAGGTTCAACTCCATCGCAAGGTAGGTGCATGGCACGCCAGCCTGCATGGCGTGCAGGAGGCTACCGCATGTCGCAGGAGGAGAAATCCGTGCGGTGGAAGAGAAAGCGAAAAACAGGGCGGACGTGGCGTTGATCCCGTGAACCAATGGTGTTGTGGCGAAGATTGGGAGCAGCAGCACCAACGCTAGCACAACCGAAAGAGAGAGAGGATCCTGGGCTGTTGGTCGTTAGTGTTAGCCCCGTTTGATGCATGCTGCCCACCACTCCAGTTTTTGTTGTTGGTCACACGTATAATATTCGCTCGTCAGATTTGGCATCAAGACTCATCAACCTGGTCTGGAAAAGGTGGGAAGAACGGGGAGGAAGACGCCAAGGACAAGGAAGGAAGAAGTTGCTTCGCGGCGTAGCTTGATGGACGCCGATGCCGTGCTGCCTAGCTTGATGGCTTCGAGGGAGTACTCGACTTGGAAGAGGCGGCGTGTGTGAGGGACATCCTTGGCTTGTCACGTGAGAGTCACGTGGAAGTGAGAAAAAGAGGTCATGGTGCGTGACGACTTCAACAACACTTGGACACTGAAAGTCAGTGAGGAGGAGCAATGTCACGGTAAAGGGCAGAAAGTGGGCCATAGTAATTTGGGTGTAAGACGTGGCAGAGCCACGCTCCTCTGAGTGTCCTTGATTGTCCAGCTCTAAGAGTGAAGATCTAGCTAGCTTTCTGCGCGATGGCTCTAGAAACCTCCTGATATCCCCAAAAAAGAAAAGACCCGTCTGTGTCTGAAGGACGATCGATGAGCGGGTTGTTGCGCCGTCGACGAGGGACAGGTCGCAATGGGCTATTGACCCAAGGGGTAGTGTCTAAAACATCTCCTCTCTCTGCCCTCCACGTCTTTTGCCCAGCCGAGATTCCGTTTTCCGTCCCAAAAAAGACCACGAGCCAGTCCATGAATGAGACAAAGGTCTGATATCCAAACCGGGTGTGATGTGTCCAGTTTCCGTGTACGGACTGAAAAAAGTGGCCGGCTCCGGTGGACCAGGTGGAAAGACTCCAGTTGGGAAAACGTGTCTGACAAGAAAAAAGAGTTGACCTCCTGAAATTGCAATTGCGAGTCTTCCCCTTGACTGCAAAACCACCCATCCAATATTTGATAACTCCGGTATTGTATGCAACCGCCGACAGAAAATGGCAAAGAAACGGTAACCAACTCCAGCACCAAAGACAGAACCGAAACCCCATTCGGTTTATCCTTCCTTGAACACCAACACCTCGTCGTACAGGTTCGGCCAAACCAACTCCGCGCTGCCAGACATAAGAAACATTTCCGAAAAAGACGTCGACTCGTTGAAATGGAAATGGATACAGGAAGAAAATTTGAATGTCCGAGGTTGTAAAGTCCTTCTTTTGATACGCCAGCGGCGTCAGTGTGTTTTGGGTGATGTCCTTTTTCCGATTCCAGGGCATTGTAGATTAGATGGCGTATAAACAAAATATGTCCAAAGGAGAAGAGATCCAAGTAACGGGCACCATCTTGGATGGGCCGTGAGATGTGTCGAGTGGGTATGGTGATGGTGAGTAAGTATGTTAGATACCCAGGAAGGGTAGATGTCCACTTTGAGACCAGTCCATGATGTCCTGATGATATCCAATCCTGGAAAGCACGGAACGATAGTATCCGGCAACAACAACCTCACTTAATGGAAGTGGTGATGAGTTAGAATCCAGGAATGGGAGAGAACATGTGGACCTGCTGATGGAAAGGGAAAGGGTTGTGGTGCAGCTGAGGCGGAGGCTGCAGATATTTGAACATCTCGCCCCAGAACGGCACGAAGGACTTCGGCTGACAGCTCTGCGGCACGGGCATCTGCACGGGCTGCTGCATCGGCTCCGGGATGGATCCGGGATACTGGTTGGCAAACTCCTGCGGATAAACCATCCTCGAGTCCTCAGCATCATAGATCGCGGTCTGCCCTTCCTCTTGGGGAGGTGGCGTGTGGATCTCAGGTCGCTCATAGAAGTCGTCGTCCTCGTCCTCATCAATGGTAGAACAGTCCGAGATCAGCGATCCCTCTTCAGACGAACAGGTCGAGGCGTCGTCCGAGAAACCATCGGAAGAGGCCGGGGAGAGGGGAGCATCGTAGTCGTAGTCGTCCTCGACAGCGACCTCGTCATCGTAAACGTATGGTTGTTGCGTCTGCTCGGGCGAAGCAGGCGGTGTCGGGAGCGGCATCGCCCGGGGTTGCTCTGTGAACCTGAAGCAGGCCGAGATTCGGGCCTTCAACTCCGGGAGAGTAATCCTCTCGTCAGGGTTCCTCACGAAGATCCGTCCGAGGATGTCGTTGAGCTCATCCGAGATGGGAAGGATAGTCTTCAGAAAATCAGAACTCCTGGAGAAAGCCCGGAACGTATGGTCCTCAAAGGAAGCCTGTTTCCACGGATTGCGCCCACAGGTCAGGTTGACCAGAATGACTCCTAGGCTCCAGACATCATTGGGGGCACAGTAATAGAAAGGTCTCCTTGTGGATGGGTCCAGACATTCTAGAAAGAGGAAAGAAAAGAAAAAGTCAGTTGGCTGTTGTTGGGAATAAGGGTCGGGGGCCAGGAAGACCGGTCCGCGGAATTAGGAACCTACCTGGTGACATGTAAAACGTCGAGCCGCATCCGTAATCCTCGGATCGATCAGACGCAGTGGCAAGGCCAAAGTCTGCAAGCTTGACAGTCTCTCCGTGGTTGGAAACCAGGATGTTCTCCGGCTTCAAATCCCGATGATAGATTCCGAGGGAATGGCAGTATTCTACAGCATCCAGGATCTGAAGAAAGACTCTCTTGGCAAGATCATCCTTACCCACGTACTGACCGCATTCCGTGATGTTGAAGAACAGATCACCTTCCGGGCAGTACTCCAGAATGACATAGACACAGTCCGGGTTGTCGATGATCTTGTGCATCGACACCACATTGGGGTGTGCGGATGCGAGGTAGTGTAAACGTATTTCCCTGGTCTGGAAAGCCACTTGTCGACGATCCAGGGGCGTGCCGTCGGCGTTGAACTTGCTCAGGCACTTGACGGCATATCGAACGTTGGTCTTGGTATCCAGGGCCGAATATACGACTCCATAGGCACCAGTGCCGATAATTCCGGTCAATTGCAAGGACCCGGTCAGGAACCTTCCTAACCTGTCCTCCGGAGCGGCAGGTATGAATCGGGGTTGGTAGTGTTGTTGAGTCGGGATGTGTTGCGGGAGCGGGCACTTCTGACCGAAGGCCGGTGATGGCGGAGGAGTAGGCAGTCCGTACACTGAGACATGCTGCATGTTATGGGTCCTTGGATCCACAGCGGGAGTTCCTGCGCAAAGGTATCTCTGTCCGGCTTGATGGGCTCAAACGTCCAAACTTTGGATGAGAGAAAGGAAACAAGCACAGAGAAATATTGAACAGGAAACCGGTCCTTTTCCTGGGTTGGGTATCCTGTAACCAAAAGAACTCTCAGAGTGGCCTTCTTCCTTTATGGGCAGCTTCACACAGGACTGGATGGCAACAAGCAATATGACGTCGAATTAACGAGTCAAGCAGTATGTTGCTAGAGACGGGATAGAGAGAAGAGATAAGTCGGTTGGTGTAAGTAGTCGTTGTGGTTGGCGATGGCGGGTAGAAGAGATAGAATCCAGGACCTGGTGGGAGGGGAGAGAAGAGGGTGGAAATGGTCGAGTAATGAGTGTCGTGAATGTCGATGATGATCAAGAGGTCGGTATGCAGCTGTGTGGGAGAGCAGCAGTTGATATTGATTCCTCTCAAGCCATCGCCAAACCGTCTGCCAGCCCGCCTTGTCTTTCGAGGACATGGGTCCTGGGAGGTATGCGCCTATCCATTGCAGTCAGAATGGGCTCGTCGTTCATTGGCCCTTGCCGCCCATGCCGCCCTTGTCTCAGTGGCCTGCCTCGATTTCGCCCACCGTGAGTGCTGCGACTCAAGCGTGGTACGTACCCGACTTCATCATAGCCAGCACATCCCGGTCCGATGCAACGCATTGCATGGGTCTGCTATGCACCGTCTATTCTTAATCGTCTGGAGGGCGACGCTAGTGGTGGCTCCACATGAGGGAGGAATGGCGCTGGTGTGATTCGTGACGCTTCGTAATATACGAGTGCAAGGTCTTGTCTGACACACAAGACGATTCGTCCACTCAGATGTCTTGTGTCACTGCCACCCAGGCCGCTAACCTCATTCCTGACAACACGCCCCTGCGTGACTGGGGTGCCAGGGGTGCGCCGGTCTTGAGTCTTCCTTTCACGTCAAAGAAGGCGGAAGAAGGGTGGAAATCACGCAGGACGGCTGGTCTTTCGGGGCGTGGCGTTTGCAAACAAGTCTGCTCGGGTGACTCTTCACACCCACCCCCCTTGCTCAGCCTGTTCCACCATTCCCTGGCGTCGGGCAAATCTTAGCGGGCCTGGTGACGAGCACGGTCTTCTCTGTTTTACGTATGCCGCATTCGTGGCAGGGGACCACTCTTTGCCGCGGTTTTCAAGGCGTGGAGACCAACCAGACGAAACACAACACCGTCAGACCAAATGGTGATGGAGCAGAGCAATCAGCAGTCCGTAGGGTGATCTTCTGGGACGAGTCGCCGCGCGACAGAACCCACACCGTGCTGACCGAGGCTGCCGAGCCGGGTTGGAAGTGAAGACCGCCAGGCCGTCCTGGCCGTCTCTCCGTCTTTGATGATAAGTCTCGTATTGATTCGCAGATCCTACTGTGCTCCAGCACATCCAATCAATCAATATTTGCCTGGCCGTAATCGTGCAGCTGGACAGTCGGAGACGGGCAGGCATCGGCTGCTGGTGGATAAAGTAACCGTAAGATTGTGGCCGTTGAATGTCAATTTGTTAGTCATTGTGAGCCAGAGACACTGCGTCACAAACAGTTGCACTGAGCCACAGCCATCCGAGTCCTGCTGGCTGGCCCCTTGCTCAGTTGCAGGGGGCAGCTTTAGGTTCTGACTCTCTGCGACCTGTTGTCATCGACTTTGTGGACAGAGTGTCTGCTATTCTTTTCTGTGGAGCTTCCGACTTGTGGTGCACTGGTGGAAAAGTTGGCTGTGAAGTTTTCCATGCCCAGCAGACTCAGCAGGCTGTTGTTGCGGTTCAGCAAAAGGAGTCTCGTCCAGCACCGTAAGCTAGGTTCAAACAGGTTAGCCTACCAGCTCCATTCACGCCCAAGAGAAATGGACTCACGATCATCTTGATGAGACATGCAGCGCTGTGGCCACCTGGCTCTACCGGCGTTCCACTGGAAGTGGATTCTGTTTGGCTCAAGGCGCAAAAAGGGAAATATCTCGCACGCATTCTGGAGCAGCGCCAGTGGCCCAGTGGCCCAGTGCAGACTCGAGATTGCGCTAATAAAATTGCTAGCACCGTGAGGATGCACACTGTGGGCCGCTCCTTGCCGAGCAGCCCAGTGTCATTGATGAGCACGTTGCAGTCGACATGCAGACACACGCAGCAGCACGCGCAGTGTGGCTGTCGAAGAGGCATTCCTCCTCGGGTTTGATTGGCTGCTGGGCCCGGCCACCAGCAGATCAGTGGTTCGCTTGCTGCGTGGCAGTCCGAAAGGGGTCTGGTGTTGCGCAGGACTGCAGATGCTGGCACTTGTTATGCAGATATGGAGTGAGTAATGGACTGAATGGCTCGAGATATTGCACTAACGAGGCACATGTCCAGGTATCTTGGCCCGTGTGGAGTGACATTTGGGAGTCCGTGCGTCGATAGCCGTTCAATGGAATTGTTCTCTCGGAAATCACGGACTCCAATCTTGTTTAAATCTGACACTAGCCGGCGCTAGCCAGGAAAGGATATGTACCACAATATGGTCAAGGAGGATCGGCGTCGATAGTCTATCGGTAACCGCAATCTTGCTCGTGTGGTCTGTGTCACTGTGATCCGTGCTTTTTTGCTCTGAAATCCTAAACTTCTGACAAGTGGATCATGTGACCAATAAGCATTTGCACTGCGCCACCATGAAGTCGTAACAAATTTCTCTCGTAACTTCGATGCGAGTTGCACTAGCCACAAATCTGCTCTCGACGCCACACCTTCAAAGCTGAGGGATCTGTCCTCTTCTCAGGTCGGAGGCCTTGCCTCATTATGACTCTTTTTTGCCTTCATGCTTTCCATTGCGTATTCGTTCAGTCATTCCGAGCTTGAGTCAACAACTCAAAGATTTCGATGATCCCAATATAGCACCGTGAATAGGAGTGCCCGAGCGGGTAACAAGTGCTAATGTGTTAGAGCCGGAGCGCCACATCCAGCCCAATCCAGCTTCGCACTAACAGCCGCCGGGGGTCGCATTATCGACGGCCACACTCGAAGGAACATGCACAAACACATTTCATCAGTCACAGAGCCGATCCTTGGGAAGGCTGGCACACATTGGCGTCCGTGAAACTCACCGCTGATGGAGATGGTCAGCAGTTAGTTGTTGGAATGCCACATCCCGATCCCATGTCAGACATCGGACAGTTCGTTTCAAAGACCAGCCTTCATGACGGGGGATCTGCACTTTAGCCTACCTCATATCCGTCAAGGCGCGCCATGATTGGTCAATGTTGAAGGCGGTCAAGCGATAAATGATCACCACCACGATCTGTGGTCGACAGTTCAACCATGGGAAACGTGAGATTATTGGGTGGCATCTTACCACCACCTCACTTCGGCCGTGCATCCAGCGCATCACGATGCAAACGAACGCCGAGCGATATGCTGGCTTGTCCCGATAGGAAGGCTATTGGGAAACACATCACAACCATTAGCAGGCCGGCGATCAGATTGATGGCATCACTTCGCTAGCCGGCAGTATCAAAGTCACCTTGGCTAAATCAATCTTCGAGCACCAACATCAGGCGGGTGCATTCACGAGATACTTCAGCAGTCTGCATGTCTATCTATTCACACTCTGGCCAGTTAACGCTTCTACAACGCCTCTGCTGCGCGCATTGATGAGTGAGTGAGGCATGTACCCGTGCGTTAGAAACATCGGACGCCCAACGGTCGGCCGCATGAACCTTCGTCGGCTGCCTGCTGCTCAGTGCTCACTGTTTGGCCCGAGGCTTCAGCTGGGTTTCTTGGACCCTTCGTTTTCTCCCCCTGGTGAGGAGTGGTGAGGCGGTCTTCAAACGCTTGGGCGTCCCGACCTCCTCGACATGCTGGGGACTGGTTGATCCCGCTTCATGCGTCGATGCCATGGGTCTAAAACACGTCGGGCCATTGAGCAGCATGATCCTGGCTTAAGCTTGACGATAATCGACATATGCCGAGTACTATTGCTACGCCATTCCATCAAAGCTAATGCTCGGGTTGGACGATCTTAACATGCCAGAAATAACATCGCTGTTGGCCGCCGAAACAGACACATGGTTGCTCTGCAGCCCGTCCTACTTCAGTTTACCCTGGCGCCAAGGAATATAGGGGTCCTATCGAGACTTTTTTCCCCGTGCCAAACCGCTTGTCTGGGCAGATGATGAAGTCGCAAGCGGCAGAGATCGTGAGATCTCACGGCCAGGAATGAGGCCAGCAATGGTCAGTTAGACGCCGTTGTCACCCCACCGACCTGTTAAGACGGCCGGCCGTAAGGCCACGCCCAGCAAGCAAAGAGATGCGCCCGGCGCCGTCAATCTCGACCTTGCTGTGCCCGCTAACCCTCCTCATACCCGTGACCAGCATGAACATGCGTGCCGCCAGCAGGCCGGCCACGGCTTGGGCTCAAGCTACCCTGTCGATCATAGCAAGCGCTCTTTTCAAAGTTCAAACAACATGACCTTTGCCTTGTTGGCCGCTCATCAAGCTTCTGAGACATTCTCTCCTGGCGCTGTCTTGGCCACAATAACAAGCAATGTGCCGATCTGGATCATCGCTGCATGCTTGCCTCTTTTCTCGAATTTTTCCAGGGAGCCGCTACTACGAGACAACAACATGCCATCACAACCGAGCAGCAGCCAGCAAGATGTGTAGTGTGGGTGTAGCGACCCTCCTGTCTGGCGAAAGTGTCTCTCATCATCAATGAAATCCACAAGTCCTGACGACAGCGAGGCAAGGGGATGAGGGGATGAGGGGCTGAACACTCTTTGAATCACATCACCGTTCCATCATCGTTCAACATCCGCCCTGCCCGAGGATGATCAACAGTGTTGTTGGTTGGCCCTCAATAAGGTCCCGTGCCAAGGACGTCATGGTGGTGACGATCCATTCCGACGGAATGCACTACCACAGTAGGGGCCCTATCCTTCACTAATATCTTGCTCGTCGTTACGTTACTGGGCGGATGCTCATCTATCACTAGCGTCGTCTCTACACTCCGTCGACAAAGATCATGATACACGGACACGGCCTCCGTCAAAGAAAAGGACGCAGATCCTCTGGAGCCTCAAACCGTGGATGCGGGAATCCGAAGCTCTCATCCATGCCGCTGCCTCCTCCCTGGGGATCCCAGCCTCGGACGCTCCACGATGATCCTCGCAATACGCCCAGAAAGTCCGTGCCGCTTGCGTCAGGACGGCAGTGAGTCTAGATAGTAGACCTACTAAGCCTGGCGGCAACTATCTCCTCGGTGATAGACGACCGTTTACCGGAACTCTCTTTTTCCTCGGGCAATAGCAGAAGAAGCCTTCGAAGTCCACTGCCGTGAAGGGAGGGATTGAAACCTCGTCTACCTGAGGCAACACTCAGCCGCCAGGATGATGTCAAACACCCGTCAAAGTGGGTGGTGGTGGGTTGGGGGTCGCCTGACAAACACTCTCTACACGTGTACTATCAGCGTTGTCCCGGTCAGCCCTTTGTCTTGCTACTGGCGAGTAATATCCATCCCGAAGGGGTTTCGGTGAGACTCTCGCTATCGGGGTCCGGGTAAGGCTTGATATTGGATCAGCTATGCCGCCCGGATCCCAATCCACGCCATCGATATTAACCACCCTGTGAGGGACGTGTGCGAGATACCCGTTATCTGTTTGCCATACGGCTTGTCATGGTTGATATCAACACTGGCCTCATATGTGCTTCGGGTTGTCTAGGGTGATAGACATTGCATTTGAGAATCACCACTAAGAGACAAAGAAACTCAAGTGCATCATGAAGTGTCCAATATCAAGCCATGTCGAAACGATCAACAAGCATAGCCACCGATATTCAACTTAGTCAACAACCTACCTTAGGTACGGGTACACTAATAAACAAACCAAACGCGTCGCATGCCAACAGAGACTTCACAAGAGACAGACAAGTTCTTGTCACGGGTATTTTCTTTGTTTCGTTGAAAGCTGCGGAGCGACTAAAACTGTGATGTTGTTGCACCACCTGATGCGATCTGCACACTCTAGCCTAGCACAACTTGAACCAATGGCACAGGCATACCACAATGTCTCACCAGTGTCTGTTTCGAAGCCAGACCATCTCCATCTCCAAATGCCAGTCAGGCCAATCCTGCCAGTGCACCCGAGTGGTGGAGAGACACATCTGTGCTGCTGCAGAAAAAGAGCAGTAATATGGAAGCTGTGTTGTAAGAGACATCATGTCATTCCCTCAATCTACTGTGCATGCGCTCTCTGCACCGCAATCTAATCTCGGAAAACAGGGAGTAAAGATGTGAGTAAGGTTGAAAGGCCGTTTGGAGATGAACCAGCCAATCAACCCCGTGTCTGAGCACGACAGTAGTTTGCGTTCCAAACACCCCTATTCCCGAAGGTAAACAGTAAACACACGAGAATTTGCATTAGCCCCCCTTTTCACCGTGTTACAGTCCTCCCAGATCTACAGGCGAAACACCCGACTACCAAACCCACCGATGAAGCCACGAGCGTGATACAGACCGGGGCTGGCTGGGCGACCACCAGATCCATCGTTTCCAGCAACAACCACCACATTTCGGGATTCACGGCCGGCGGTGAGCAACGGTAGCGAGGCAAGGCAAGGCAAGGCGGAGGTGGACAAGGCGGCTCAAGTTGAGCTGTCAGACTGGACGAGAACATGAAGTATCTTGTCTAACCGCCACTCCCTCTACGACGGAAATCTCCATGGTGGTCCAACACGCGCCGGCAGCCGTGCGACAGAACCTGATCTGACAAGGTGCAGACGGGCAGAACGGGTACCGGCGGCGAAACCGGGGGCTGGTCTGGTGTTGATGCAGCTGGAAGTTCCAGCCTGTGAGCCCAGTCAGCCCTGGTGGCGTTTTTTGTAGCTGGACGATGAAAAGAGACAGCAAATCTAGAGACAACCTGTCGAGCTATCAGGTTCGCGACATGGGATTTACTTCGGTCGTGCAACGTCAAGTCCCATCTACTCCATGCCTGACTTGCCCGACGACAAGCAAGACTGTCTCGACGCCCCAGAGGTGGCGATGTTCCAGGTCCACGATATCTCTTTTCTGTGTACAGTATTGTATCTGCCCTGGTCAACTTGGTTAGGGGCCAAGACACAAACACCTGTGTATTTCGCCCGTGACACAGGCAGGCTTGACCGTGATTCCCTGTGTGACCGACGTGAACGGTTTGACGGGTTGAAACTGGCATGGTGGTTCCGCCCCCCGGGCGCAGAACTGGGGCGTAACGCCTTGCCCTAGGTTGTTGGTGGTGAGACTTTTGTCTACCTACCCTGAGAAGAATATGTGACCGGGAATCCTGACCCTCTTCGTTGTATATCACCCCCATCTCAGCTCGTACAGATGGGCACGGCGGGCTCTGTGTGTGTGTTTCGTCTCTTCTTTGTGGCTGTTTACAAATTTACTTACACGGTATGGTACGGTGAGAATGGGATGGAATGGGGATTCTCGTCTATTCGGGGTCGATCATAGGCAATCGGGGTTTCTTTTTTTGTGTGGTGTATGATACATGAACACTACGAGAACGCCGCCGGGGTCTGGCGAGCTAGGGGAAGGGTATGCCTGGGGGACATGTGCAACGGTCATGCAAGTGGCACGCTGCAGTTTGGGGACCCGGGCGGCTCTTGGTGGTGGTTGTGGTGGTTGTGGTGGTGGAGGTGGTTAGGTTCGAACCAGTGAAGAGGTTTGCAGCTTGGAGGATGCTGTGACGTTGATTACGCCTAGCACACTCGGCTCGAGTTGTCTGCGCGCTGTGCCCCGAGTTTGCAGCTGTGTCGATAGAAAGTCATTCTAGGCAATTCGAGAGGGAGGATGTGTTCGCAGCATGTGTGCTTAATGTGAAGGAAGTGCCTCGACATCCTGCCTGTCTGACTGGACTGGTTCACAAAGCATGCAGCATGAACGACCGAGACCAAGTCAAGTTCTCTAAGGGCTTACGGTACAGATTCGTCCGTGTCGAGCAAGCAAGGTCGAACCCGGTTAGCAATCCCACACATGCCGTTTCGAACACACCAACATCAATACCGACGGCCGAGACTTTGGGGTGGCACAGTTTGTGTGGTGCGAGTCAGACAGGACTGGGAGGCGTGTTCTTAAAACAATGTCTGGGTTGGATGGGTTACGGGCGTCAACGCCGTCAGGAGGTGGCTGGCTCAGCCTTAAGAGGAAGTATGTGTCGTAGGTGAGTCACCAATAGCAGGTCCTATAATATTGACTCGGTCTTGATGGGAGTGTTGGAGCAACACAACAATAGTACGTCAAGGTCTCGGAGTAGGCAAACATGGCACTCATGGCATGGCAATGTTCGACTCATGCATGTTCTAGACTTTAATGGATATCAGGCCATGGCACTTCTGGAGGATATGGATGACAGGTCCAGAAGCAGACCGCCTTGTTTCGGTGCAGCAATGAAGAGGGCATGCAACGGCTTTTCGAAGGGTAACCTTTATTCGGAGCATAACCAATACCTTCCAGGTTCTATCGGAACTGCCTCTCACCGCTGTGAAGCTCTGATGTGATCTGTCAGAAAACAAGACTTGCAGTCGCGACACGCCCTGCCCCGGAAAACACACCCATTCACTTATGCATCTAGACGGCGGCAACGGGCATTTTCTCTCCCTACGCCTCCCCCACGATAAGCTGCTACCCGAAAGCTCCGCTCCTGCACAGCAACTACTTGCCCGAAGCATGCGCCCGTTGCGTAATAAAGGGATGTTTGAGGGCTTCCGTCGGCGTAATCCTCTTGTCAGGGTTCAGCGCCAAGCACTTCTCCAGCAGGTCGATGAAGTGGTTGAGCTCCCTGGTCTCGGCGTCGTCCATGCCGCTCGATGCGGCCAGGAGGCGGGTCCGCAGGTCGCGCGTCGGCTTGACCATGGGCAAGGTTCTGACGGCCGTCTGCACCGTAGATCTAGTCAGCAAAATGGACAACCAATCCGACATGAAGAGCATATGCTATTTCTGACGTTTGAAAGATGATGTTGCATAAACGTGACGAAGAGGTTGGAGTGTGGGGGAGGCGTGGGAAGCAGCTGTCAATCAGAAACTTGCGAGCGCGCCAATGGCCTTGCAGAGGCGGCCGACAGCTGAACTGGAGAGCACTGACCAGACAAGCATCAGGATGACGATGCTGTTAGCCGCAACCAGCCCTGACCCATGAAACCCCCTTCGGAAGTGTGCTGAAGCTCGGGCATTGTGCTGCGGGATTCAAGGGAGCCGCGCCCTGGCGCTTACCAGCCGCAGTTTCCAAAAAGAAGCGCGAACCACAAGGCCAGTATATAATTAGAAATGCCGGGCGGTATGCTCCTCCTGCCAACACATCTCCAGAAACAGCCGCTTATGCAAAAGACAACGAAGAAAATGGGTTCGAAACGTACCTTTCCTAGCTTGTCACGCTCAATACTGACGAAGTTGCCCATGTCGTCGAAATGAATGCTCGAAAGCTGGCCACGCCGGTACAACTTGCCGCTTATTTTGCCGCGAACCTCCATGATGTTCCTGAGCATCTGGTTGTTGCTGTCCCCTGTGAAGAGGATCTTGCCAGTGTACAGCTCATACAAAGTGCAGCCGATTGACCACATGTCGACTGAATAGTCGTACGGCATACCGAGAATAATCTCGGGAGCACGGTAGAACCTACTCACGAGGTAGGGGGTCACATCGTTATGTGCTGTCGCGGCGTCGGAGCGGTCGATGGCTGTTCCTAAATCGCAGATCTTGAGGACATTGCGAGTCTCATTTACCTGCAATCACGTCAGTCAAGGGCACAGGAGCCGTGAGTGTTGGGAGCTGAGGACTTACCAGTATGTTGTCAGGCTTCAGATCGGCGTGAATAATGCTGCACTTCCGCATATGGGCCAGAGCGACGAATATCTGGTACGCATACGCTCTGGTCGCGTTGATGTTGATCCCGATATTGTTGCCGAACTTCTTCAGCACCTCGCGAAGGTTGAGACTCAGGTTCTCAAACACCATACACAGGTGTCCTCTGTACTCGAACCAGCTTTCGAACTTGACGATATGCTTCTTGTTATCCGGGTCTGCAGCATTCAACTTCTCGAGAATGGCAATCTCTGTGAAGCCTCCTTTCCTCAAGGCATCATTGTTCCGCATCAGTTTGATGGCCACAACCTCTTTGGTCGTGATGTCCATGGCCCGAGCTACACCGGAGAACATGCCTTTACCTAGAGCAGACTGAATCTGGTACCGACCGCCCAAGATTTCGCCAGGCCGAATTTTATAGTAGCCATCTTTATCGTCTCCTTCAAGGATGCCACCGCCAGCGGGCTGCGCGAGCTCGGCAACTTCTCCACGGTTCTCAGTGGTGGTCGCTGCCTTGGTCTCTGCTTTGGGTGGTGGGAATTTCTCCTCGTCGAAATCGTCGGCAAACATATCAAATTCATCGTCGTCATCCTGGTCTGTCTGCTCCTTTGAGGGCTCTTTGGGCTCTGGAACGGCAATCTCCGCTTGTGACGGATGCCTGTCTTGGCCGTGAAGTCCGACATGGCCATGACGCATCTCGTCACGACGTTCGTCTTCCTTCATGTCGGCTGTAGGGTCGTAATCTGCGGCAGATGGGCCATCCTCATCCATAACTTTGGCCTCTACGTGTGTGTTGATGAGGTCCTGGTCATTAGCGATGTTAAGAGCAGCCGGAGACAAGGATGGATCATGAGCACCCGATGCAGCAGGCGAGTGGATACCTGTGACTTCGTTAGAGCAAGACCAGACAGCGGGTAGGGGAGGCTTACCAGAACGAGGGGTGTTCGCCTCGGTGATATGAGGCGTGTTTGCTCGCGTAGAAACCGGCGTCGACTCGGATGCCTTCTCCGACGCAGATGCGGATGGAAGATCGGAGCTATTGGCACCAATGGCACGCTTCAAGGCCTCCTCTCGAAGGCGTCGTCGCCTGGCAATTTCAGCTTCAATGGCTGCTTCCTTGTCCGCAGGACTGACATCATCGAAGTCTAGCTCAGCTGAAGATTGCTCGGGCTGTGCACCACTGAGTGAGAAAAAAGGCGGGTTAGCTTTGTAGAGACGTAACAGCTAAGAGCATTACCAATAACGCACCTGTTTCGCGATGTCCCATTCTGGTCGACTGCGCGATCACGCGAAGCACCTTGATCATGTTTAGCATCATGTCTTTGCGTATCAGAAGCGGATGTCGGGGTAGGCTGCTTGGACGCAGAGTCACCCGGCATTTGTCTCTCTGTATGGGCACTGTACTTGATAGATTCAGCTTGATCTACTCTCTGATCTCGGCCAAAGCGGCCCCGATCTCGCTTGCCTCTGTCGAACCGGCCGCCTCGCGGAGAGCGGCTGCGGTTCCTTTGGCGCTTGTCTGGGTATCCATCGTGCTCGCGGCCAAAATCGTTTTGTCGGTTGCGGTCGTCCTGTCTGTAGTTGGAGGGACGCGAGGGGAGGGCGTCTCTGCCGCCGAATCGCTTGTCGGAAGGTCGAGAAGCGGGCTTATCGGCGTCTTCGTGCTGGTATGATCCGCGAGATGGAGGGCGATCGTGATCTTGGTAAGAGCTACGACCTCCACGGGGAGCTTCGCCTTCGTAATGAACCTTGAACCGACGTGGGTCGCGACCTCGATCGCTGTTGTAGGAGTCGCGATCGTCACGGGGCCGTTTGTGGCCACGCGGAGAGTCGTTGTTTCGCGGTCTTCCATTGCCGCCGTGTTTAGCCGGGCCGGTGTATTCGGGAGTCCGCGAGTGTCTGCCTGGATGTCTGGTGTTTCGGTCAACATCGCCGCCTTCTCTAGGTTGAGGCAGGGAAGTTGCCTCTATGATTTCCCCCTCATCCGAGCTCAAACTTGGGGACGCCATATTCCTCTGTCAACCACAGAGATTTCTCTCTTGTCCTTCGGAAACCAGCGCTGCGGCTTGATGCCAGAGCAGGGAGAGTGTCAGCCAAGGGATCAACTACACGAATTAAGATGCAGAAGTTGAGCCAACCCAGTCTCTAGTTCGATGTCTCAATCCATAGATACTATTGAGTGAAGTGTGTAGATGAGCGTAATGAGATGTCGATCTAAGGGATAGCACAGGCAATGCGCCTTTTCGTTGTATGGTCGTGTAGATGAGGTGCCGTCACTGCCTGCGAAGTTTGAAAGTTGATGTCACTGGAAAGCCAAGAGTGAAAGCAAGGCGACCCAGAATCAAAGGCCGACATTTAGCCGAAACTCGACCAGCGCCAAATTCCGATGCCATCCCGTTTTACTCCACATTAATTTTTCGGGGACGGGTGCCGCCGCCTTTATCAGCGCCTCGACTTCTCAGTCTGATCGCAACCCGTTTTACAAAGTCTTTCTCGCCTCAACTCCCGCAAACAAAGCACTCGACTCCCTTGTACGAAGTAACCATCACACTCCCGAATAACAAACAATCTTCAATATGGGTGGACAAGGCAGAGACGGTTGGTTCTCCCTGTGGGGTTCCCGCGACAACAAGCATCGCTAACACCAGAGCCAGGTGGCAAGGCCAAGCCCCTTAAGGCCCCCAAGAAGGAGAAGAAGGAGCTCGACGAAGAGGACAAGGCTTTCCTCGACAAGAAGAGGGCAGGCACGTATCCTGCCACGATCCATGAATCCACACAACAGGCTTGCTAACGGAGCGACAACAGAGGAGAAGGCGCGTAAGGAGCTCGCAGCCAAGGCCGGCAAGGGACCGCTCAACACGGGTGCCCAGGGCATCAAGAAGTCTGGCAAGAAATGATTACGGAACGAATACACGAGCCTCTTTATGATACCTTATGGTTTGGGATGCCGGGGCGCTGGACATTACGATGGGAGCCAATTAGCACAGCATGGCATGCTTGGAGCAAGAATGTATTGTGAATGAATTTCTCATGGTTAACAGACAAAGCCTTTCTCTTTCAGCTGGCCATATCGCTTATGGTGCTTGGTCGTCGGTGGAGATATCAAGGCAGCGAATCATGGCGTCTAACTCTTCAACGACATCCTCATAGACTGCTGTTTGCAAATTGGGACGCGAGAGATTGCTGCCACATCCGAAGTCGCAGTTCAGGCATTTTTGCATCAGATCCCGGTATTTTGGACCAAGACGCGGTACTTGGCTGCTCAGGCGACGTACCTGAAGGATGTCGTCTGCCTCGACCTTGTTCCATCTTCCGATTTGGAGAAGCACTACTCCGAGGCTGTGCAATGTCAAGTTCCGGATCCCGTACAACATCATGGCTTCCTCGGTGGCTGCAGGCGAATCCTGGACGCTGCTCGCCGAGTCGATTCCCTCCATTGCGCTTTCAAGTTGGGCAGTGTCTGTCCCAAGAAACTTGACGCCAAGGTTCAAAGTTCGAAGCGAGGTTGAGAGATCGTTGCGGTCGAGGAAGAAGCAGAGATCTTTCATCCCCCAGTACTCGCGGGCTAGCCATGGGGTTGCACTGAAGTATAGCACCGCGGAGACGATCGTTCGCGCGAGTTTCAGCTGGTCTACCATGGAGATTGAAGTCTCAACCGGATGAAGAAAGATATCATCGAAGGCGGCAAGCTCGGTCGGGCGGTGATTCTGCCCTCCGCGGGCATAGAATTCGTGTCGGAACGTCTGGTCGACAGACGTCTCGACATAGCAAAGGCAGTCCTTAGCGCTCCTTTCGTCGTGGCAGCCAGTTCCTCGACATATTTCCAAGCAAAGGTCTTGCGCCCGGCGGAAATCCTCTCTGGTGTCTGGTTTTGCCTCCATATCAGGATCGAGCTCAGCAGGACTGGTATCAGACTGTTGATCCAGCCATCTCACTTTTCGCCGCTTTCGGGGCGACTCGACGGCAGCTGGTTCTCCCCCGGCGCAGCCAAATGCTTGGGGTGGAATGTCAAGCCACTCGATCGGACGGGAGCGAACTTGGACAATGCTTCGACTGGCGGCCTCCCGAGAGTCGCATAAGATGGCGAGGTCGGTTACGGTGTGATCTTCCACGACCGTTGCATCCAGGAAGAGCCTGACATCGTGATGATGGCTCGGCAAGGTTTTGGCGAGACCCTCGTACAAGGCCTTGCTTGCTCTGCGAATCTTTACGCACGATCCATAGCTCGACCGAAGCTTGGGGCCGAGCTCTGACCTGCCGTCGCTGTTGGAGCACTGCTTCGTCCCCGTGGGCTGCAAGTCCAGTGCCTGCTCCTGGAGCCTCTTCAGATCATCATTTGCTGTACGCAGGCTTTGGACAGCTTCGTCACACTTGCTCTTATCGAATGTGAGTTTCGCAGCGCTCCGAAAACGATGTGCCTTGTCCTTCAATCTGGAACACTCGTCTTCCAAAGCCTCAAACTGTTCCAGCTCTTTCAGGAGGTATTCTATGTTGGTGCCGATTTCTTCAACGATGTCTAGTGTTTCGACCAATTTAGCCCAGCTCCCATATGGTCTTAAAGATCAGAGAGAGACGAACCTTCAAAAGAGTTGTAGCTGCGTCCGAGGCGGACTTTCAGTCTCTCACTCAGCTCAGGACTCGCCCAACGCTTGTGGTCAGCGTCTGAGACCATGAGTTCAATCTCCTCTTCGTCGTCGATCACTTGGCGTAGGAGCAGGTGCATTTCGTTGGCAAAAACATCCCTCTGCGTGCCAAACCCCCTTTTTAGTCGGTTCACCTCTCTGTTGGCTCGGCCGAAGGTTCTCATCTTGCGATAGACGATCTGATAGGATTTGAACATGCCTCCAACAAGAGGCGCAATCGCTAATGTGAGCGACACGGGGTCCATCTTGGCTCTTTCGTCGTGCTGATGGTCGAAGGCGTCAAGATGGCTTCACAATCGGACGATTCCTCGAAGCGCAACGTCCTGTTGAAGATGGAAAGGGAGGGGAGAGGATCAGGCTCTCAGACAGTGTCGCACGAATGATGGCGGTACGCCTGCGAGGCGTTCTGCACCGCCTACCGACAAAGCTGCATGAGGTTGGGCGGCAGCTGAAGTGCAGGAGCGATCATTGGGTATTGCTTGAACCCCCCCGTCTGGTCACACCTAAGCTCCCCATCGCATCTCTTGCGGTTGATCCCCGTCGTCATTTGAAGCTGCTCGATCAAGAATTCTCCTTTCAATTCTAACACCATACCCTGAATGAGCGCGTCCTTACAATAAGCGCGTCCTTGCAATAACGACGACAGAGCATGGCCGCCAACTTGACCGACGATGCGGACCGTCTTCTCCGTATTCAGTCATGGAGAGAGAAGGCTGTGTCGCACGATTTCTCGCACAATGTCGGCCAACCCAACAGGATCGCGACTCAACTGTGCCTCGAGTGCATCACGTTCTATCGACGTTGTTTACGGGAACTGTCACAAAACGACCGTCTCACGAAACCCACGTTCACGAGACTTTCAAGGAATTTCGAAACGCTCGCACTCTGGGCCCATGGATATAACATCGCCCACGGCGGCCTCGACGAGGCTCTCCTGTCTTCTCGCCGTGCCCGCCGCTGCTACTTCGAGCCCCTGACCAGCCTCTGCTCCACGCTGCTGTCCAGGCTACCACGCTGCTGTTCTATATCTGAACTGGACGACGAGGCCAGATCATTGAAACGGACGCTGGACGCAGGAATCATATGCCTCGAAGATACATACCAGGATGGCGATAGTACGGCGAGCAGCAGGTCTTCCAGACTCGCCAGCGACGACAGCATAGACGAGGTCATCAACGACCTGGAAGTCGACGTCGACGGCTTGATTGCCATGGACTCACTTATCACCTGTCCTGCCGATCGTAGGGGGGAGCCGATGACAACCGCACTGACAGCCTGGGCACCTCACCGGGCGATATGCGAACGGGTTGCGAACAGGTTCCCCATGGCCATGGAGAGCGCAGTGGAACGGCTCGGTCGAGCGACCTGGGATTCGTTCCTGAGATGCAAGGAGCTCCGAGAGAGGAGCCAGATGAGCAATCATGACGAAGAATCGCCCGAAATCGTCGAGAACACGCCCGCCCTTCCAGCCAAGACCGTCACCACTTCGGCTCGCTCAAAGGACTCGGGACTAGGATCGTCGCTCCCTACTTCGTACGCGGAGACTATCATGTCTTACCAGCGACAGGGTGGAGAGTCTGTCAAAGTCCCTCCCCTTCCGAAGTCAGCCGCCGACGGTGTTCCCTTCGACTGCATAGTGTGCGGCAGGAATATTGTGGCCAGGACGAATTCTGCTTGGAAGTGAGTGTCGCACCCTTGACTTGAAAGCAACAGACAAAAACAACTAACAGGCCACGTATAGGAACCACCTTTTCAACGACCTCCAGCCCTATATCTGTACCTTCGAGGCCTGTTCCCGAGCCACTCCTTTCGAGAGCCGCCAGATGTGGGTTAACCATACAATGAACCATGTATTGGATATGCCCGGGCCGCTCGATTTCGACTCTGCTGCGGTCAAGTGCCCTCTTTGCCTCGAGGATATGAGACCAGGTGACGCGAAGCACCTGGCTGCTCATCTCGAGGAGATCGCTCTCGGCGCTGTGACACTTCACGCCGACGTCGACTCGGACCGTGGCTCAGCTGCAACCGATGAAGAAGAAGGATACGAAGAGTCGAACTTCTCCCGTGACAGTGCAGCTGTGATAGAGAGAGTGAAGAAGATTAAGAGGCATTTCGAAGAACAGCTCTTACCTCTGTGCTTCGAGTTTCTGGCAAACCCACCATCCGATCCGACGGCTCGCGAGAAAAGATTTGACGAACTTCACGGCCAGGTCACAGTACAAACTCTCCGGAAACTCGATTACATCGCAGCCAAGGTCGATGTGCAAGCCAAAAGGATGTGGGCAGATCTAGTAAACGACGCTGTCAAGGTGATCTCCGAGATGAATCCGCGAATCTCAGCCATAAAAATTGGTGGGAGCAGGGGAATCAGAGACCAACGGATCCCCGCGAGTACGGCTGCGCATGACTCCGTCCGTGAGGAACAGGTGGCGGATGTCCAATCTGACGTAACCACTCGAACCTCTTCGGGCGAGTCTGATTCGAACGACGACGATAACTACCAAGAATTCCCAGCTCAAGAGCGGAGGGGGGCAGAAGCATACACAGCGTACAAGGACACGCCCTGCCGGAACCTCCTGATATACGGCCATTGCCGGTACAAGGGCCAGGGATGCGCCTTTAATCATGATACGGGGAACAAAGGTGCGAGTCCTCCTAACCCCTTTAACCAGAAGCAACAGCAAACAAGCAAGCAAGCGAGGTCAGGCGGCATTGGCCCTAGCACCTCTACTGAGGGCATTGGCAGCGATACAGATGGAGAGGACCCGAAGCTTCGGAGTCTCGAGGCGCAGGGGAAACGGCCGCTCGAGAGGATGCAAAAGGAGGCCGGTGTTGAGAGCGACTCAGGCATGGAGGATCCGGAATTTTCCGGTTCCTGGGCTCAGCCGCCCTGGTCCAGTGCTGTTACGCAAAGTCGGGGCACGGATAGGGGAACAAGCAACAAGGAAGGGCGGGACGAAAGACGAGAAGAGAGTATAGCTTGGCTGTGCTGCGCTTGTCTGTCTGGTCCCTGCAACATCATTGATCCATTGTGTCGGAACGAGAACTGCCAACACGTACGGTGTGAGACTTGCCGGATGACCCCCTTGACGTACCCGGGTTTACCAACGTACGAGCAAGAAGCCAAGGTCCTCGCGGCTGTCGACAAGAACGGTTATCTTGTCACTGAGCTCGGGTCTAGGTATGCTGGAGAAAGAGACGAGGTTCTGCATAACGTTGGGAGAGACAACCAGAACGTTCAGGCCCTTGAACAGGCATTTGCGGCGAACCCGCAGCTATCGGAGAAAGACATAGAGGAGATTGCGAAGCAGAGGGGCATCGACATACCCAGGGTTACGGTGAGTGTTCTGATGTCCTCCTGCCTCACACCTACTGACTATATCTCTCAGCGCTGGTTCCAAAGCAGGGTGAGTCTGGAAGAGTCCAAGAAGAAGACAGTACTCGCAAACTCGGAAGAGGTGGCCTCTAAGGTTCTCATGTGGAGTGCTATGGCATCCGTGCCAGTTCCTGACCCTTCGAAGCAACCCATAAACAGCACCGACCCGGTGGAGGAACCAGTTGGGCGAACCCCTTGGGCGAACCCGAACGATCCCAAGCCCGGGGCGCAACCGCTTGCGACGAGCAGGATGCACGAGAAAGACCCAGGGTCAGGGACCAAGGCTTCCTTGCAAGCTCTGGAACTGGAACAAGAGTTCTCCAAGAATCCAAAGCCCTCCATCACCGTCAAGCAACAGATTGCAAATAAGTTGGGACTAGACTTGACCGGCGTCCATGTCAGTTCCGAGAAGGCCCCTTTACATTCTGTTTTGTTACTGACTATTCATCCAGAATTGGTTCCAAAAGAGGCGCGAACAAACTGCTGGTGCTGATGAGGACCAAGAGCGACTGAGAGGGAGATTTGACCGCCCAGACCTGCAACCCGACGGCAACGCAGTATCGGAAGCCACTACCATCATGAATAGGACGGCTAGGGGAGAATTTATCCCATCAGAAGCATCCAAGCGTGACTCACATCAACGATACCAATCTCCGCCTCGTTCAAAGGAAAAGTATCATCCTGAGGACTTGGAGCGACTTCGAGGGCGATTTGACAGCCCAGTCCAGCCGGCCGACAACTACCCAGCGTTGATAGACAATGCGAGAGGGAAGAGGGGCGCACGGGTCGAACCTCTGTCCAGAGAGCAAGTCGCAAACGCAAGGGTTGTTGGCCGGAGCTGGGGAGCATGTGATGAGTGCAAACGCCGCAAGCGTAGGGTGAGCACTTTGACACCCAAAATACACCAGATTATATTTATACCTCCCGTACTGACGATGCCGATAGTGCACGCACCGTGGCCCATTACAGGCTAGCTCTCCGGCCGCGGGCATAGCACAACTGCGAATGCGGCCCGACGCAGAGCACCAACCCGCAGCAAACCTGTTGGTCGACGTAGGTAGTTCTGACGAGAAGACCCTGCGATCAGAAGCATCTGAGGATGGGTCGTATCAGCAACATCAATCTCCAGGTCGTTCGCCAAGAGAGGACCAACAACAGCCCAAAGCGCAATCAGTCAATATCCCACCCATCCCAGCCCGGGGCCACCGCATCTCTCCTCATTCCCCACGTCTGAACGCGACCATACCCTCAAGTGCACACACCTTCCAGACCACAACGGCGCCTCTCTCACCTTCAGCCAGAACATTTGAGTGCTCAATGACCTCTTGCGGCAAAATTTTCAACCGCTACGCGGACCTAGAACGGCACTGGATTTTTGTTCACGACCGGAAACCCTCCACATCCTATCTGCCGAATACTGCCAGACCTCTGGGTCACCAAGAAGCTGCACAACAGGCGCAAGAGCCGCCTGGCTCGCCCATGTTCTACCCCCGCGACGCTCGGAGTCCCAATCCACCCGTATCGGCCTGGCCTGTAACCGGTCGTAAGCGTGGTCGTCCCTCAAAGGCAGATAAGGAAGCCCGGGCCCAGGCAGCTGCGCCCCCACCTCTTCCGAAGCATCCATCCATTGTTGTCGATGTTCTGGAACGTCTTCCAGAAGCAACCAAGGTCTACCCACTTCCAAGTCTACCATCGATCAACGAAGCTCTGAGTGAGTTGAAGCCGTCTGACGGGAAGCAGTCCGGGAACACCAGTGCTGACGCAAGCTATATAGGCGACCTGAATCCAATAGTCTTGTACCCTCCGCCACCTCCAGCCTACGACCCCTCCAGTGGCTGGGGACCATCGCAAGATTGAGCCCTCATCGCCGCTCGGGATGCCGGCCAGGACTGGAGCCAGATACAAGCCGGTTTATTTCATAACAAAACGAGCGACGACTGCCGGGATCGTTACCAACGTCTAATGCTGCGTGCGTGGTCATATTCAGCCTTTGACCCGCCGAGACTCCTGCCAAAGCCCAAGCCGCGGGCTCCGGATGTCCCTTTTGGTTATCCTGCCGTATCTGCCCAGGAGACTATCGTGTCGGTCGCGACGACGAACGAAGCTGTCTCCGGATCCGGCACATCACCAGAGTCAACTGATGTTTCCCTCTACTACTGGGACTGTTGTGGCTGCGGCATGAACAAGATAGAATGGTCAATCTACGACGCTTGCCTAAGCTGTAGGCATGGCAAGTGCTCAAACTGTGCCATGTATACGGAAAAGGTGAGAGCTGGGGAGTGGACGAGCGTCGAGACTCCTTACGGGAAGGTGGCTAGTACATCTGCTCGGGAGCAACCGACTGGCTGGGATGAGTGTCTTATCAGACGACAAAACGATACATCATGACTTCAACTTTGCCTTGACCCCGTCTGACCACTGGATAAGAGAAATGGTCGAGCCCGAGCAAACATAGGCAAGATAGACAAATGCAAACCGATAGGGTATATCTTCTCCTGCTTAGTTCACAGCCAAAATAAAATATAGCCTCATCACAACCTAACCCACAACGAAAAACATACCACCAAAACCGCCCCCCACTGACTTGACCTCTTCCACCTCCTACCGCCCCTGCACCTTCCTAACAACAACCCTCCCCCCCTCAAGCTCCCAACCAACCTTATACCGCCCCCTCATCTCCTCCCACCCCATCCCCATACTCCCCTCCAGCCAGCCCACCGGAACAGCCAGGTACGCCCTCCCAAAAGCCTTAAGCAAATGCCTCCTCACCCCGTCCTCCGCAAACTCCAACAACCTCGCCCTATGTCCATCCACCCCCTTCTTCACCCTCCAAAACGCGACCCAATCATCCCTCACCAGCGCCGCCAACACGGCATCCACTTTCCCGTCCTTCAAGCGGTAAGCATTGCGCAACCTGTACGCCTCCGCCAGGTCCCCCCTCCGACAGGCGGCGTCGAGGACGAGGTAGGACGTCGCCTCGTGGAGCTCGACGGAGGTGAGCGGGGGTTGACCGTTGCTGCTGCTGTGCGGGTGGATTGTGCGGAGGAGGTGGAGAAGGGCCGGGTGGTAGGTCTCCGGATGGGCGCAGAGGATGCCCAGGCGGATGGCGAAGAGGTAGACCTGCGCTGCAAAGGGGTCGGTGCGGGAGGAGGCTACTATGCCCTCGCGGAGCTTGCGGAGGGCGGCGAGGATGTGGGAGAGGGAGGAGCTGGTTGGTTGTGACTGGGGGTTTGAGGAGATAGAGGTGGAGGCCGAGGTAGAGGCGTTCCTGTTTGGTGTTGAGGAGGCGGCAGAGACGGAGGATGTCCTGTTTGGTGGTAACGGAGCGGATGATGGCTGGTCACTGAGGTTAAGGGAGGCGAAGCTCTTGAGCAGGGAGGTTGAGTCGCCTGCTTCGGTGCAGAAGGACATGTAGCGCTCTGCTATTTTGGCGTAGTAGCGCTCCTGGTTGGAGTGAATAAGGAGTCTGGTGCTGTGTTAGTCATGGGAGGTACTATGGTGGGGTTATAACAGGAGGCGCAAACCTCCTGTCGCCTTTGCTTGGGAGGCCATATTCTTCTAAGGGATCCTCGGTGACTGGCCGTAGCCTGTTCCACGCCCCGGACGGATTTCGGCCGCCTCGGCCGCCTAGGCCACCTCGTTTTCGTTGCATGGCGCGTATGCTGGTGTTGTTGACACGGCGTTGCGGGACGTGACGTCGGGAAGAGCTCCGCTTGGTCTTATCTTATCGCACTACACCTCAATATGTCAACGGCAGGAGCGATGGGCAGATGAGTACCATCGTTCTTTCCACTGTCGTTAGGAATATACACTTGCCCCTTTTTGAGTAAACAGATCATGGTCAAATCGTTGGGCATGAGATAGGTAACCATAGACGACATTATCGGGCCTTGAACTCTACCTCGGCATCATTCCGCTCGTGATTGAAAGCTGGCTTGAGCTCTGATATCCAGGTACGAGCAATGAAGTAGAATGTTTGGTACAGTAAGAACACCTATGTAAAGCTAATCAAAACGCCTATGGCCGTGTATCTCTGTCCTTCCTATCCAGAACGCCGAGTGTGAAGCGTCCATCATAACCGTTTTCGGCGCCATTACAACTACCACACCCCTTGACGCCAAAACCAAGATCCCTTCCCCTATCCTTACATTCCTTCCGCCTTATCGTATATACAAGATCGTCACACTGCGTGAGGAGGGATTTATCACTCCCGTCCTCTAACAAGGACAACAATCCCACACTGAGTGAGGAGGTATCAACGCCGGCCTCTAATAAGGGTAACAAACGCACACTGAGTGAAGATATACCCCGTCTGCACCAAACTTCCTCTCCCTCTCCCAATACACCGGATCACATCAAATCCCCCGCCACTCCCGCAAGCAGCGCATGAACAACAAGACTCACAGTCCAAACGCCCACTCTCTTCAACCTCCTAACCCGGCTCTGCTGATCCTCCACATCCCTCGCGAAAGCAGCGTACACCTCGGCGCTCAAATCATCCATGAGCCCGCAGTCGTACACCGACCAACTGCCGTCGAAGTCGTAGCGCCGCTTCACGATGCGGCAGCTGATGGGGATGTAAGTGCGCTTGGCGTTGATGTACGCCACGATCGGGCGGACGAGGGTGGCATTGACGTAGCCGCCAAGGTGCTCGTGGGAGTGAAAAAGGGGCACGGCGGCGCGCACGTCGTTTAGGTGGATGCGCATGTCCATCACCATGTAGCTGGGGTTGGATTCTTCTATTGGCGAGGGGGTGGGGGAGGGTAGGTGTGTGGAGCTGGTGTGCGGGACGGGGGATGAGGATGAGGGGTGGGCGTGCCTGTGCCCGTCTGAGGTTGCGCCTAGGTCCGTGGTGATGGTGCTTTCGGGGAGGCGGGATTTGGGTGGGTTGGAGGGGTTGAGGAGGGGGTTGGCGTTGTTGTCTAGTAGCTTGAGGTAGCGGTGGCTTGCGACTGCTTCTTCTATCTTGTCGTAGAATTCGCCTACCACTTTACCGATGCCGTCATCCGCGTCGGCGGGGAACATGATATCGGATATGATGTCAACGTTGCCCTCGTAGATCCAACCGAAAGGCCCGTCGACGCCGCGGTTGAGGTGGTCTATCTTGAGTCCGTCGATACGAATGCGGGAGAACTTCTTCCAGACAGACGTGTCGTCTTCATCTATCTGACCCGTGCCCGAGGTGTCGACCGGTCCGACGCCGTGAATCTGCCGGGGGTGGATGGTGAAGAGGGAGCCGTCGAAAGAGCCGGACATATGATTTGCTGAGAGGAAGTCGTAGAATAGCCACTGCTTGCGGAGTCGGGGGAGCTCGCAGGAGTAGATTGAGACAGGGAAAGGGCGGAATCCCTTTGGTTGGTGGACTGTGACGAGGAGATCTTCCATCTTGAAATGGTCCAGCTCAAAGTCGCCTGGGTTGTGCTCGTGGCGGAAGGATAGGGGGTCTTCCCCTTCGTCGGACCAGTGGACGGATGTTCTGTCCACAACACCTCGTACGCCCTTGACCTCGACGTCTTTTAGTAGGCCCTTGCCGTTCCACCATTTGATGAATGACAGGGTGACATTCACTGTGCTGATGGTAACGTCGAACTGCGTGTAGTTGCCGTCGTCTACCTCAGCGACTGCGGTGTCGTGGTTTGATTCACGGAGAGCCGCTGCTTCCGCGGCTGCGCCGGAGGAGCCCTTCGTGACCGTTGACTTGGCCTGACCCGGCCGGCGGGAGACGAAGACGTTCCTGAAGGTTATGACACCGTCTCCCCATTTCGGGACAATGGCCGACTCGAACACAACGGTGAGGCCGGCTGACTTTGTGAGATAGTCGCCGATCCATTTGGCAAGAGTTTCTGCAAGTTTGTTAGTCCTCTGATCCACTTCTCTATCGAAGCCACTTTCACAACATGCCTTGCGCAAACACAGTGTTGATTGTCAGGATCACAAGTGAGAAAAACGTCGTCGTCCCGACAAGGATCCATACTAGATGTCCAAAGAGGAACCAGGATACGAAGGCCCCCCATTCGTCCGCGTTCCACGGCCTCATACTCCGTATAGAGAACCACTTGAAGCGGACTTTTAGCCTCTCCCAGAAGCCACTTGCAGCCGCCAGTAGTTCCTCCTTCGTAGGACGGTGCGGCATATGCATCTTGGGCATGTGCGGGAGGTGTAGGTATTTGGACATGGAGTCGGCAAGCGACTCCTCGCTCATATGCGGTTCATGTAGCTGTCCGCTTGCCGGCTTTTCCGGCGCCGTTGGGGGCTTCGTCGGTTGTTGTGCAGTTTTGCCAGCATCTCCTTCGGGCTTGGAACTCATGCCACGTTTCGATAGCCGTAACGTCCGGCCCGGGGACTTGGGCTGAGTCGAGCGAGCCCATGCTTGCCGCGCCAAACTGCTGATTCCAGCCTTCTTGCCGCTGCTGGCAACGAGTGCGGAGTCGGCCGCAGCAGTACATGTCGCGACCACTGCGGGTGTCGAGGACGGGCCGGAAGTCAGCCCTATGAGGAGCAGACCTCCTGAAGTGCAACTCCTCCGTACGTTAAGTTGCGATGGCCTCGCGCGGTTCGGTAGGGAAAACCATCTCGTAGTATGAAAGGCTCGACTGGTCGAGGCGTTCAAGGGTTGACCAAAGCCATGAGCGAAGCCAACCCTGGTCAAGGAGTTGTGTCTTTGAATCGGTATTTTCGCAGATAGGACGCCGAGAGAATCGCGGATCGAAGTCCAGACATGACGGCCCAGCTGGGTCGTGGTCGTGGTAGAGGACATTGCTTCACATGATGATCATAAGGCGCCGACGGCCATTGTAGACGGGGATGTAGGTCCCTTGTATCTTCAGACAACCCTGGTTGAACGGGGTTTGTCTGGCTGTGGTGGTGACGATCGAGAGAGATGATGGAGAGGTTGGAGCTTCGAATCAAGGCGCATCCAAAAGTCTTGATGACGCTAGAGGTACGTACAACACTAGTCCAATCATGACCCGCTAAAAAGTCGGGACAAGCTAAGCGATAAGATTTCTCGACCCCACTCGGAATTGGAATATCGAACTCAAGAAGCAAATCATCAAAATCTCGGTGAACAACTGCAGCACCGCAACCGCGACGAGAGACCGTCTTGCACCCCGGCATAACCTTCGATACCCTCGCCGACAGAACGCTGCGTACCGACCGAAACATCTGCCCAGCATGCCTGCTCCCACCGCACCGCTCAAGACGAGCAACGACACCCCGGCCGAGACGGTCCCCCTCCCCACCCCAGCCCAAGACGAAGAACTCCTCCTCGATGCGCCAGAAGCCGTGCCCTCAGACCCCAACACCTTCCAGCCGCCATCATCAGCAACAGAAGATGCCGATATGACAGTTGACGAGGAGGGCAGGCCCAGGTTCGCTCCGGGCAAGGATACCGTACGTCCCCAACCCCTCTGCCGCCCTCACCGGCAACACCGTACTGACAATGTCCTCCGCGCTCACAGGAAACCGTCCGCAAATCCGACATCCGCAAGGTGCCCATCCCGCCGCACCGCATGTCCCCCCTCAAGTCCCAGTGGAGCAAGATCTACGTACCCCTCGTGCAGCACCTCAAGCTGCAGGTGCGCATGAACGTGCACTCCAAGTGCGTCGAGCTGCGCAGCAGCAAGCACACCGAGTCCCCCGCCGCGCTGCAGTCGGGCGTCGACTTCGTGCACGCCTTCGCCATGGGCTTCGACGTCGACGACGCCGTGGCCCTAGTGAGGGTGCCCGAGCTGTATATCGAGACGTTTGAGATCAAGGACGTCAAGACGCTCGCCGGCGAGCACCTGGCGCGCGCCATCGGCCGCATCGCGGGCAAGGACGGCAAGACGAAGTTCGCCATCGAGAATGCGAGCCGGACGCGGATCGTGCTCGCTGATAGCAAGATTTCGATTTTGGGGAGCTTCAAGAATATTCACATGGCGAGGGAGAGTATTGTAAGTTTTCCGGCTTGTTCCGATATTGGGGAGGTACAGGTGCTAACGTGAAAATAGGTGAGCTTGATCCTCGGTAAGCCTCCTGGAAAGGTCTACAACTCGCTGCGGACCGTGAGTGCGAGGATGAAGGAGCGTTTCTGAGGCGACGGTTTGGGTATCTGGCTACGAGTGGAAGAAAATGGGTTAAAGGCATGGAAAAGGCGCTGGGGCGTTCGAGGGAGAAGTCTGCTTTAGTTGCATAGTATGAGATGAAATTCACGAGACTTCTGTCAGATCACGTTTTCTTTGACAGCAGTGAGTGATTGATGTTTATTCGACCAACTATCTGGTCCTGATGAAAAAAGGGGTATCTTGGTGGAATATAGAAGTGGTACTCAACGCTCCAAAGGGTGATCCAAATGATAACCGAGCGAGGAGGCCGAAAAATAATCGCAATCCAGAGAAGCCTAATCTGAGAGTGAGGCAATCAGCATTTGGTCTCACTTGATGTGGACCTCGATGCTATCCATGTCCTCAATCTCAGTGTCCCTGACGGCCAAATCGCCGTCCAGCTTCTCGCCGTCGAAGAACAGGGATATCTCCTTGTCCGCCGGCACCTTCCTATTCTCGCGGAAGGTCGTAATCATCTCATCGATGGTGGTGTGTGCGTGGACCTTGAACTTCAGGGGCTCATAGTCCTTGGCAGCCTTCAAGATGATCCTCGTGGTCGCCTCCGCTTCAACTCCGCCGTCGCCACCAGGGTCCTGGCTGCTCTGATATCCAGAGCCGGGAATCCTGTCACCAAAATCGTCGTCATCGTCGTCCAGCTGACCCAGGAGTCGCCGCCTCTCTCTCTCCTTTTCCCCGAGGTACTCCTGATACGTCTCTTCCGTCCACGCTTCCAGATGCAACCCGTTCTCATGGAAACCATTGCCGTGTGAGGAATGCGCGCCCTTGGCCCCGACTACGGCAGCGACCTTATCGCCCGGTCGGCCCTTCGCCACGCGGATGCCCAGCTCGGCTGGCGTGGTCGTGTCATAGATCCTGTTCCCTTTCCATGTGAGGAAATATTCGTCGTGCACGGCCATCGAAATGTTGTGACGATGGAGGAATGCGACCTTGACAGCGCGCAGATTATGGGTGATTCTCCTTGTCATCATCTTCGCTTTCATCCCCGGTATGTGTGCGCTGACCATGATATTGATGACTGGCTCATCCGTAATAGAAACCTGACTGTCGTTGTTGGAGTCATTTCCCGCAGCAAAGCTCGAGTGAGCGCTCGGCTTTATCTCCTGACTAGGAGTCGCATGACTTCCGCGTTCCAACTTCATCTTCGCCTGGCGTTCCCGCTCCTCTGCTTTTGCGCGGGCTCGTCGCACGTACTCCTCGAATTCATCATCCATCTCTTCTTCTTGTGGGTTTTCCACGATCTGGAGATCGTCGTCGTCGTCGTCATCCGATGGGTCTGCCCGTGCGGGTCTGGTATCCTCGAACGAAATGGGGATTGGTTCGTCGTCGGGCTTGGGACTCAGCAGGCGTTGAGAGCGCGTCCTACGTCCACTCAAGGCGCCGCTTCGCGGGACTTCTGGCGTAGGGGGTGCCTTGACGTCATCGCTACCGTCTAAGGTTATAGTGTCAGGCGGAGAGAATGGTCGGGCCTTTATCGTCTTCGGACTGTCCTTGGATTTCGCGATTGCCTTCCCTTTCCCTTTCCCGCGACTGAATATGTCTTCGTCGGCGTCCGCTGGAGCGGACCTTGGCTTGAAGGCAGACCCGGACACAGAGCCTCTGATTATAATGTGGTAAGCAAAGTCCTTGGGTGCTGACGGGAGTGGCACGTACCTGTTTGAGCCGCTGCGCCGTGGCGTTCCGCTATTCGGCCGCTCTTCGTCAGGATCGACCGACAGCTTTCTGCGCTTGACATCTTCGCCATCCGGATCTGACTTTACGGCGGAAGACGAAGATCGCTTCTCTGATCGCTTGAGACGGCGCTCTTGCTCTGCCAGCACTTCGGGAAGCTCATCGTCAACGCGACGAAACAAATCCACTCCGTCGTCATCGTCATCCTCTTTCTTCTTTGCGCCGTTGGTAGACGGATCGGGCGACTTGCGGCGCGCAATGGTCCGTTTGAAGGGAAGTTTCTTCTTGGGAGGAGCGGCAGTCGCTGAATCTGCCATCTTCCTGGCGAAGGGTGCCGCGCCGATTGCGACTGTGGCGCGGGGAAGAGGAAGCGGTTGGGTGCTAGCGAAGCATGTGTAAGGTGATAACTGAGCTTTGATTTGCAGAAATATAAAGGTTGAAGCAAGTGTGTGGGGTTCTAGTCTGCTGGAGAAGGTCCAAAACTGCCAAACTGATTCCAAAATTGATTGTTGACTTTTCGATGGCGCATCTTGAACTCGCCGTCGTTCAGCAAAAGTTAGAACGCGGGTACGAGCGCGTGGTGGGGCTCCCGCGATGGAGGTGCAGGGGTTCAAATGGGACGGATACGCTAAACCGGATATGATTAGTCAAAACTGGGGAGCCACTGTGGGGAGCTGGAGAAAGGACCGAGGCTCATTGACCGTCACCCTAGCGATTACTAGCACAGGAGCGAGCTTAAAGGCCGACAACTCGGTGCTCCCAACTCCTACGCTGTCAATTATAAGACCCGAGAGCATTCCTAGATCAGATATCCTTACCACTGCGGTTCCCTCCCCCTACCTTGACGTCTACCTCGAGCTCTTGCGTCTCTGCTTCCTGATAACGTCTTACACGTGAAAGCGTCCCCATCTCTTCACAAGCAGTTACCATCAGTACGTCGCCGACATGTCTGTTCCACGATCCCAATATTTGAGTACAGCCTGGGCAGATGGCATCTTTGGTGAGTACGAAATCGTCTCATGATCAGTCAGAGTAGCTAACTCTGGAGTCTTCCAGCGGATCGCGTCGTCTTTGTCACTGGAGGCGCTGGCTCGATATGCTCAGGCCAGACACGAGCTCTGGTTCACCTGGGCGCAAACGCCTGTATCATCGGACGCAATGTCGAGAAGACAGAGGCTGCCGCTAAAGAGATAGCAAAGGTCCGGAAGGGTGCCAAAGTCATCGGCATCGGCAATGTTGACGTTCGCAGTGTGAGTTTACCATCGGCCTGGTCTCATACCATTCACTAACATCGAGGGACAGTATGACAGCTTGAAGGCTGCCGCTGATCGCTGCGCCAAAGAGCTGGGAGCTATCGACTTTGTCATCGCCGGCGCAGCAGGCAACTTCGTCAGTCCCCTCTCTGCCCTGACGCCGAACGGCTTCAAGACAGTCATAGAGATCGACACCATCGGCACCTTCAACACGATCAAGGCCACAATCCCCTACCTCGTACAATCAGCATCGAGGAATCCCAACCCGAACCCCTCAGGCCTTACGGGTGGCCGTATCATCGCCGTCTCCGCAACCTTTCATATGACCGGCATGCCGCTGCAAGCCCACGTCAGCGCCGCCAAGGCCGCCGTCGACGCGCTCATGGGCAGCGTATCGCTCGAATACGGACCCCTGGGCGTCACCGCCAACTCGGTCGTACCCGGCGCCATCGAGGGCACCGAGGGCATGGAAAGGCTTGCGAGCTCGCAGGTTGAGGAGAAGGAGCGGACGCAGGCCGTCCCCAGCGGACGGTGGGGTACGATCCGGGATATCGCCGACGCGACCGTGTTTGTGTTCAGCGACGCGGGGAACTATGTCAACGGCACTAATATTGTCGTCGACGGCGCCGGCTGGAGGCGGCAGGGCGCCCTTGCCGTCGGTGTGGACCCGAACATGAAGTATCCGGACTTTTTGATCAAGGGGGAGATCAGCAAGCATTTGAAGTCGGGAAAGAAGGAGAAGCCGGCGGGCTCCAAGTTGTGAGGGGCGTGGCTAGAGGGAAATTCTAGGATATACCATTGCGAAGCGCTCGAGTTCCTTTGTCTGTAGTGATATCGTTATGCTGCGTTTTATGATAACTGAGTCGGAGATTTCTCCGGCCCAGCTGGCCAATGAGGTGCCGCACCCGGTACTGGGCGTGCTCGCCCGTGTCGACGGCCGGCACCATCGGCTGTCGGCGGCATCGTCGGCGATCGCCCCGCCGGAGTTCGGTGCTGATCCGACTGCCGTGCGCCCTTCCGGTCGACCCCACCATAGCTTCAACGTTTTGTTTGAGTCTATCGTGCATGGAGTCATCCCTCAACTGACAGCAAGTCCAAGCATCATGAAGACTACACCTGTCAGCTCTTGCACAACACGCCCGTCTGTGCATATACTGACCCCTTGAAGACTCAATCCAGGGACCACCGGAAGCAATTGAGTTTCCAGGCACTCACTCAGTCTGTCACAATCGCTTACACACGTCGACTCATCCCCCCGCGTCCGCATCGAGCAAGTGCTACGATATCTGTCCAATGCCGTGTCGTCATGGCCATGTCACATATCTTTTCGACGGAGATGCTAGTTTTATCTCTGCCAAGGATAACCGCTGGGAATTCAAGCATGTCAAGCATTCTGCTCCACCACAGACCCATTATCACAGAGGTTCTCCTCCGGACATGTGGGGTGTTACTCATCCGATCTTGCAGCATAGGATGGAATAGATAACCCTCATGAGATCCCCTCACTTGAGTGACTCTATATCCCTCTCTCACTTGAGTGACTCTATATCCCTCTCTCACTTGAGTGACTCTATATCCCTCTCTCACTTGAGTGACTCTATATCCCTCTCTCACTCTCGCTGCTTTGCCTTCGGTCTTTGGTGAAGGTCGACTCGTGAACAGCTGTGTAGCTCTCACTTGAAGCTTCCTACAGCTCTCATACAGCTCCTACATAGCTCCCACATAGCTCACAGCTCACAGCTGACCATCATGGAGCTCACCCTCACCGCCCTCGCCCTCCTGTCGACCCTGCCCCTCGGCTCGGCCGAGAAGGTAATAGGAACCTACATCTTCCACCGCCACGGCGACCGCACCACCAAGTCCTACTCCCCAGTAACCCTCACACCCCTAGGTCAGGAGCAAGTCTTCGCCTCGGGCTCTTACTACCGCAACCTCTACCTCTCCCCGGCCTCGGCCTTGCACATCAGCGGCATCAACCCCACCGTCGCCGACCTGTCGCAGCTCACCATCACGGCGCCCGTCGACAACGTCCTGCAGAACTCGGCGCAGGTCTTCGCCCAGGCCCTGTACCCGCCCACTTCCCTCTCCTCCCAGACACTTGCCAACGGCACCAAGGTCGAAGGCCCCTTGAACGGGTACCAGTACATCCCCGTCAACACCGTCTCCTCCTCCTCGGGGGCCAGCAGCAATGCCGATTCGGAATCGAACGAGTGGCTCCAGGGCGGGTCGGGCTGCGGCGCTGCGGTCGTCAGTTCGAACAGCTACTTCACTTCCTCTTCCTACCTCGACACGCTGTCCCAGACGCAGGGGTTCTACCAGTCTCTCCTCCCCGTCATCCAGTCCACCTTTCCGTCGGATAAGGCCTCTTTCAAAAACGCCTACACGATCTACGACTACGTCCACGTCTCGACGATCCACAACTCCTCCATCCCCTCCGCGGACCTGTTGACGCAGTCAACTTTGCACCAGCTGCAGACCCGCGCGGACCAGCACGAGTTCGGCCTCGCGTACAACGCATCCGAGCCCGTCCGCGCCATCGCGGGTTCCGTCCTGGCGGGCGAGGTGTTGCAGTTCCTCAACTCCACCCTCCTCTCCTCCCAATCCTCTTCTTCCTCATCCGCACCGGTGTTGGGCGTCCAATTCGGCGCCTACGCCTCCTTCCTCTCCTTCTTCGGCCTCGCCTCCTTACCACAAGTGTCGGACGACTTCACGGGCATAGTCGACTACGCGTCCTCCCTGACCTTCGAACTCGTCTCGGACGACGAGGGCAAGAGCCCCTCGGTGCGGTTCCTCTTCTCCAACGGCACCGCCTCAACAGCCAACCCGCCCAAGGAATTCCCCCTGTTCGGACAGGACAAGACCGTCCTGCCGTGGGACGAGTTTGTAAACCGGATGGAGGAGTTCGCGATCAAGGACACGGTTAGCTGGTGTAAGGCCTGCGGGGAGACGACGGGGACTTGTGCCGTGGCGCTGGGGTTGACTGGGGGAAGCGGAAACGGGACGGCGACGGCGGCGGGAGCGGGGGAGACGCAAGGGAAAAGGGGAGGGATGTCGCTTGCCGTTGCGGGAGTGATTGGCGCTCTGGTTACGCTGGTTGTTATCCTAGGGTTGGAGGGGTTGGTTATGGCTGTTGCTGGACTGAGGGTTGTTAAGAAGGGGGGCGTGAGAATGGGGCCTGATATGGTGCAGGATATTAAGGCTTAGATTAGGGGAGATGAGAGATTCGATGAGGTCTGACGGGTTGAGCGCGGAGTTAAGGAGCTGAGAGAATTGTAAGGGGGTTTAGAGCGAGGAGGATCATGGCTTGGTCATGACGGAATGAGTATTAAGGTGCTATGGAGGTATATCGCTAAGTCTTTCCAGATACGCTAAATGACATGAGTTATGAAAGGGTTGTATCGTATACAACGAAGCAAATAGTAGCCGAGAGATGGACGATGAGAATATCCGGTTTGAGTCTCATAAGGTGCTTTGCCCGCACCCGGGGACCCTCCTCCCTCGGCACACAGGTTTTAGTTCGGCAAGCGACAACACGCAACAACTATACCAGACGCTATCCCTGGAAGAGAAGTCTTACTGACCACGAAGTCTATATGTCCCTAGTGGACATCGCTGGGTCGTATGAACTATCGGCGTCCGACTTCGAGTTCTTACCCCTCCGGGGGATTCGACAAGAGTCGGTACACGATTTACCGTAGACAGCAAGATCACCAACTTCTCCATATACTACTACGAAGCTAGTATGTCTCTGTGTCCAATACAGATGTGTCTTCCGGAAAGAGACGCCGTGTTGAATCCCCTAATCATGCAATCCTTACACCAGGTCTATGAGATTCGGTATTACGGGAATGGATAGCGACGTGGCTTAATTCGAACGACTTTAACGATCTCACCATTGCTGATGATGAGTTTTGTTATACCAATAATGTCGACAACGAGACCATTGTGTTATTCGGGCCCGAGCCTCAAGATCAATATGACACCCAAGTCACTCCATACTATCCCTCCCCGGTTGCTCTGGTGCCCATGGATGTCAATAGCGTCCAACTGATTCGCGTCGGTAGACCCCCTATCTTGTGTGGTGATCCAGCTATTCGAGGAACCACTGTGGAAGCAATGACACTTCGGCTACGCAGCAGCTTAAAGGCCTTGGACAAATCAACCGACTCCCTGCTACCAGGAGCAACACAGGAAACATCAACTGCCCGGATGGACAACTGCCTCAAGGCCCTCCTGCTCACCATGAGATACCCTCAGGGAGATCGGGTTACCCGTGTTTGCGACTATTCGGGTAAGCCGCTCCAAATGTCGGTTGGGCTTCGAGGCGTATCGGTCGAAGGTCTATAACCCTTCATATCCGCACCAGGAGAACTACAGTACCACGCTGCTCCCGACGTGGTCCTCGTTCAATGGTGTCTAAACCTCGGCAAAGGACCACAAGCGCCAATTGCCTTTCCTGTTGTCGCGTCATTCATCTGGGCACACGACGTTCAGGACTTCGCGATCAAGTCTAGGCTGTGGACTTGGGCGTACAACGCTGCTACCAATGCTGGGACCCTGGAGAAGCTGTACCATCTCCGCGGCACTCGGGCAAGCAGGGGCGGACGTTGGGCAACTTGGAGCGTTGAGAGACGTGTCGCTGTACTCGAGATCTTTTGCGCATCCTCTCTACCACATCTGTATCAGGTCTCGTAGTCTCGTGATTTCGTGGCTTCGTGGTTTCGTAGTTCGTACCTAGTCTTATAGTCTCGTAGTCCTTTTTTTTTTCCTCCCCGAGACCTTAGATACCAATCGTACAAGTTAGAGTACCCAACCGTTCCAAGTCCTCTTAACCCTCTCAAGACCTCTAAGTCGTATACCTCAACTCGAATTAGAGCATTTGCACTAGAAGACTACCTTACATTATGTCACTCGGTAGAGGGTACTAAGATTAGGGGGTGCACAAGCAGTATGGCTCACCGAGATGCTCCCGCTGCACACAGGTGGAGGAATGGTGCCCAACCGGAGTACCATCTCCCAAAGCTATGCGTACACTGCGACATTGACCATCAGCTTTCCAGTGCCGGCGAGCTTATACACCACTACCACGAGCAAACACCCAGCTGACGGATGCCTTCCCGCGACCACACCCGGTGCCATCGACGAACTGGACGGTTATGGACTGTCTCGTTTCCCATGGAAGTCGAGTGGCTATGGGCAGACTGCGACTATCGATGTGCGAAGTCCAACAAACATCGCGCGTCATATCCGCATGCCTCTAGGGTTTCAAGTCCAACAAATGTACCTTCCCTGGCTGGAGCTACGCTTCGGATGATCCCAGTAACTACCAGGTCCATACGACGTCACACCGCCTGGACAAGCCAACAAAGTGCACCTGGGAGGACTGTACTGAAGAGTGCAAAAGGGAGTCGCAGCTCGAGATGCACATGCGGACCCCATCTTGAGGAATACACATACAAGTGCGACGTCCCCGGCTGTACATTCCCGGTGAAGCCAAAAACTCGACAAATCCTGGCAATTCACAAGCTGGTACACACTGGGGAAAAGCCGTTCAAGTTGCCCCAAGGATGGCTGTACATACGCTTGCAATCAAGAACCCAACTTGAAGGGACACATAACGAACATGCACACCCCCGTGTCATCACGCCCACGTCATTATTGTTCGGCAGCATCTATATTAATCCCCAGCCAGTTTTCACAACAGTAGACGGTGGAGGAACGGCTTATAAAAGCGAGTGGACCGTTGTTTATCTCCCGCTATCTGAAGAAGCAAAGTCATGAGCACCTAGAGTCTAGGTGGCACTGAGGAGGACGGGGAAGAGGAAAGAAGCGCAATAGAAAGGTGGCTGATATCGAACGCCAACATTCACCTTTGGACATCGGACCCTCGGTCCAAACCGCGATCGGGTCTGGGAGGAGTCGAGGAGGAGCACGAGGGCGATGCGTCACTGGAGCCAAGAGGTCCCTCAGCGGAACAGTAGCTGATGCCCAAGGGTGAAGGGTTGCGTTCGATATCAGCTGTTGTTACGCCTCTTCCTTTTTCTCATCCTCATCTTCTAGACTTATATTATCGATTGCCGAAAGAAAACCTGCGTCTCAAGGGAAGGGCCCCCCGGGGTGCTGCGGGCACCGCGCTGGTTTACCTCAAACCACAGATGGCTAGCAGGTCGTGTCGGTAGAAGTAGCTGCGCAGGCGCTTGCCGTATATATCTGAGAACGGGTGGTTAGATGACATACATGGAGTTTGTTGTTTTCCAAGTCAGGAACTTACACAGTGGTATACTCGACAAGCAAATGACGAGCTGCACAGACGCGATGGGGTTGAACACCGGCTCCGCGTTCGTCTGGTTCGCCACGAGCCAGTCGTACGCCTTGAACGTCAGCCCGAAGCTGAACATGTTCTTGAAGATGATCAGACACGTGAAGCCCTCGACAGCCAAGTCCCCTGTAAGCACACACACAACCGTTAGCGACTTAAACCTCCAAAGGGGGTTATGTCGACCAGCAAAAAAACTCACGATAAGCATCAACAATATACAATGAACTCGCCACAGCCCCAATCACCATCCCCGCGACCTCGAACGCGAAAAACGTAAGCGGCACGGCATAATGGTACTTATTCTCCAACAACCCGTCCGCCGTGATGCCGAACCCGTACAGTCCCATCACTCCCAAGATCATCTGCGGGATAACCAGCACGATCCGGAACTCCGGCTCGTACACGCCTTTATTCCACTGCGTCAGCTTCTTGGCGCTCCAGTCGGCCAGGCCCCCGGCAACGACAAAGCCGATGATGGCGCCGACGAAGGCGCCCACGTAGGCGTAACCCGATCGGACCTCGTCCCACCATAAGGGGTAGCCGAGGAAGAACTGCGCCATGATGACGCCGATGAAGACGGTCCAGCCTATCATGGTGCCCTGGATCAGCATGGCCCAGAGGAAGGCGGGTTGGAGGAATAAGGGGAAGGGGCGGAAGAGGAGCTTCCAGAAGGTTTCGTCTGATTTGCGGCCGGTGAAGATGGCGAGGGATTGGCGGAAGGAGGCTTTCTTTGGTGTAGAGACGGTGGCGGCCTCTTCGGATGTGTTGACGGCTTTGTTATCGGAGGATGTGCCCCTGTCGGCGGACTCGGAGGTCGTGTGGCGCTGGCTCTGGTTGTTGTTGTTGCTGTTGTCCTTGATCTCATTCAGGGCCGTGTGGCTGGTTCCCGTGGCGAGCATGTCTGTGTTGAGACTGGCGTCGCGGCGGTAGGCTGTTTCCGGGCAGAAGAAGTAGATCAACGGCAGGCAGGCGCCGCAGAAGATGGCGACGAGGTAGAAGGTCCACCACCACATCAGGGTGTGCGTGATTTTGCCTACTAGAATAGGGGTGAAGAATGCGCCGCCAAAGACAGCCAGGTTCGTAAACGCCATGCGCTTGCCGCGCTGGTGCACGAAGTACAGGTCTCCCACCGTCGCGTTGACCAGCGCCTCGAAGGGCGCCGCGCCGACACCCTGGATGATGCGCGCCCACAGCAGGCTGTCGTAGTTGTGGCTCGCCGCGCCGCCCCACGCCGACGTGGCGATAAGGATTATCGTTCCTATCAAAAAGGCGTGTCGCTTGCCCCAGATGCGGCTCGAGGGGATGAACAGGAAGCCGCCGACGCCCACGCCCAGCAAGAAGTAGCCCGTCAGCAGGGCGACCTTGGTGAACTTGACGGACATCCAGAGGGAAATGGTTATGGTGTTGGCGGCCAGGATGGGGCCGAGCGAGGTGCCGAAGATGGCGGTGAGGGAGAGGATGAAGGTGATCAGGTCGCGCTTCCACAGCGGCCAATTGAGGGGATCGTTGGGGTCGTCGGAGGGTTGGGGCACGAGGATGATGGGTACGGGCCCGGAGTTGTCCATCTTGAGGCCCGTGACGCCGTCGGCGGCGTATTGCGGTCGGGAGGGGTCATCGTAGTATTGCGTCGTGCCTGTTGGACTTGTGTTAGACAGTATGTACGCTGTTGTTGCGCTTGGAAAAATATACCTGGAACATGTTCCATGACACGATCCTCGAGGATGCCGAGACCCATCGTGGAGGTCTTCCTCTACGGAGGGTGTTGTCAAGATTGAGGTAAACAGATAGTTGGACGTTATTCGACGTATATACCTCTACAGTGACGCATTACCAGCATTTTCATGCTTGCGTGGCATCGAGAATGTCGTCGTTGAAGGTAAAAAGAGCCGACGGTGTTCTCAGTGCTGACATAGGCTGGCAGTTGGCTGTGCCGCGATCACGATCATCATCAGAATCCAGGGTGTCGGGGTGGTTAATGTCCGCGTCCCGCACTTTAGCCCCCATTCGATAGCACTCATTTCACTAGCGTCCCTAGCGCACTCCATGGGGCTGAAAGACACATCAAGCCACCAGCTTTAGACCCAAAACATTGACGCCCAATGAATCTGGAAGTCATTCCAGATATCGAATCCAGACCGTCCAGTATCTCTACCAGTCCTTGGCCTCACACTGAGGGAGCAGGGTCTGCCGGAGTCCTTCTGGTTCCCGTGCTGGCAGTGCAAAGCCAAGAAGCGAATAACATGACGCCGATCATTACTGGAAAACCCCAGACGGGACAAAGTTCGGGGCATCTTTTGCCATTTGACTTACACGATCCTTCTAACACCCAGATGCGAGTGCAATGCGCGTATCTACCTTAGTCAGACGATGAAACTAGACGGAGACGAAACTGGGACTGGACAGCGATGAGGAAGATCGAAGGATCAAACGAAGCTATGTTACTCATCTCATTACCGACATGGCGGAGAGACGCCATCATGCGCCAGAACATCATAGCTGGGACAAAAGTACATAGGGGCTCATTACCAAATCACTGCACACTTCGTCCGGAGCCCGGGAGGAAAGCACAAGCTGTGGCTCGATCTCAGTCTCTCCCAAGCAAGCCAAGCAAAAGGGAGCAGCCCATCTTGGCGTGCAGGTGAGATCGGCCGCACCATCTTCTCTTCCCCTTTCGGAATGACCCAGCCAATCTCGTCGGGTGGTGTCGACGGGGCCCACTCCTCCCGATCGTGTAAATGGGAAGCTCTTTCCCTCCTCCCTCACGGCGGAGGTAAGTAGCATCAAGTTTCCCAATTCTTTTTGCGCCCTCGTCGTGATAGCATCGTCAATTCATTCCCAAACATACTCTCAACGTTCACCCCAAAATGAAGACCTTCGCCCTCGCCCTCCCCCTGGCCTTCGCCACCCTCTCCCTGGCGCAGCTCCAAGGCCTGCCCGTTTGCGCCGTACGTTTTCCTCCTTCTTTGTCCCCTTCTCCCCCAGAACCCTCCACAACCCCCTCCCACAACCCCCAACTAACCTTTCCTCTCTGTCTCAGCAATCCTGCGCCAACATCTTCCTAACCGGCGGAATCGGCAACTGCGGCCGCGACCCGGCCTGCATCTGCGCCGACAAGTCCTTCATAGCCGCCATCTCGTGCTGCCTCGTCGACGAGTGCGCGGCCGACGACCAGCAGAAGGCCATCGACTTCGCCCAGCAGCTGTGCAAGGCCAACGACGTCGACGTGCCCAACGTCGTCTCCTGCAGCAGCAGCACCTCCCCAACTGCTTCTCCTACCGGTGGTGCCCAGGAGACGACGAGGACGACGACCAGTGGTGCTGCCGAGACGACGGATGATGTGAGCAACAACACCAATACGACGCCGGCGCCGAGTAATACTACCCCGAGCGGTTCGGGTTCGGCCTCGGTTACGAGCACTAGCAGCACCACCAGTTCGAGCGTTAGCGGGAATGGAGCCGCCGGCGCGAGGCAGACTGCCGCGCCTGTGCTGGGGTTGGCGGGGTTGCTGGCTGCTGCTGCGCTGTTGTAAGGTTCTGAGCAAGGAGGAACCTGAGGTGTTGAGGGGAGTATGTAATGGATATAAGGGGATATTGAGGTGGTTGTAATAGAGGAGGAGATGTAATAGTGGTGTTGTACAAAGTTCGCTGGTTTTACGGCTGGGAGTTGCGAGCAGTTGGTGTAATGTAGCGTAGCGGATCTAAGCTTAATTTGTACTGTTGTTTACAATCTCGAGACGATCGAGTGTGTCTTGCATGTCTCCCTATCATCTCATGCAGAACCTGACGTGCAGAGTAGGCACAGGTCCTGCGAGAGAGATGTTGAGTCCCGTCCCAAGCTTTGCGATTTTTTGGGACGGGGGAGATCTAACTCCCGATCAATTGCTGCTCCGTTGCGGCACAGCAACCACAAAACAAACTCCGGTACACTCTGCATGGCCAACTGACAGGCCTCGTGTGACCTAAATATTGGGTTCCAACGTAGAGTCTAGAAAACAATTTATTAATGGAGTATGTGGCTCAGGTTGTAACGCAGAAGACCGCAGACAACTATTCCTCCCAGGAGAACCTGGATATGTCTAAAACGCCAGCCGACCGGAAGCAACACAAGGAAGGATGCGTCTCCAGATGGCCCTCCAGATATCGCGCCGTCGTGATACAACAACAGGCTTGCTCTAACGTATCAACAGTTTATGACCACCCACCCATTGTATCCCACATTGCTACCGTCCCAACAAAAATCTTCACACAATATGCATACCAAAATAACGCCACACACCATGCCCTATCTCACGACCTCCTCCTCCTCTTTCATGTATTCCCCTTCCTCAAATCTCTCCCTCCTTCGCAGCTCACCACGCACCACTCCCATTCCTCCCCCTCCCATTCCCACTAGGATCCCTCGCCCTCGGCGTCCGACTCCTGAAATAATCATACTGCATCGCCTGGTCAACAGCCTCCCCAGTGGGCGTCTCGTCCTCCGCCGTCTGCGGCAGATTGCCGTACCCGTACGGCCCGCCGCCCAGCATCCCCGGCGCCCGGGGGTTTCCTATCCCCAGCCCCAGCGGTCCGCTGGGCCGCCGCTCCAGGCTGCGGTCGCGGGAGCCCGGGCCTGACGACGTCGCGCCCGAGGGAGGCGACATGGGCATCCCCGCCGCGTGGGAGACGAGGTTCGTGTCGCTCTCGTTGGCGTTGTTGAGGTTGTACACTGGTGTGCGGGTGCGGCGGGGCGCGTCGGTGGGACCTAGCGGGGGAGAGTTGTAGGGGGAGGGTGGTTGGTGTTGGTTTTGGTAGGCGGAGTGGATGGGTGGGGAGTAGGGGCCTGGATAGCCGTTGTCCTCTCCCTCGGTGATGGGGGAGAAGTTACGTCGGGGGTTGGTGTTGCCGCCGAGGCCGGAGGAGGAGAAGCCCATTCCGCCAGTGGGCGTGCCGGGTCGCGATTCGGTGAACATTGTGCCCGGCGTGCCGGGGCGGATGATGTCCGATGCCCGGCCGAACAACTCGCCCGCTCCGTGGTCGGCGGCGAACTCGTCGCGGTTCTTGTAGAATTCAAAGTCCAGCCGGGACTCCGGGACGATCTCGAACCCGGGCACGGCGGAGGATAACTTGCCGGGCTTACCGGCAGCCATGGAGTCCAGCACGTAGGTGTCGCTGTAGCCCGAGACGGTGGTGTCGTCGCCCTGCCCGCCTGCTTCGCGGCCGTCGGTGAGACGGCCTTGGTACACGGAGGCCAGGATGTTCTGGGCCTTGGCGTGGACCATGGGCGTGACCAATGGTTTGTACAGGGCTGGATGGCCGAAGCGAGCGGCTAGACGGTCATTGCGCATGGATTCTTGCTTGACGTTCAGTCCACCCTCTTCTGCGTTGCTACCGTGGGGAGAGAAGCGCGTGGAGAAGAAGTGGATCTTGTTGTCGAACATGCGGGCGCAGAAGATCTTGAACCCGAGCAATATGAAGGGCAAAGGAGCGACAGCGTAGGCTTGGTAATGCGTGCCCACTCCACGGACCCAGACCACGAGGAAGACGATGAGGTTCGAGAGGACAGCGCCGAAGAGGAAGCGGTTGAAGAGCACGCGCCAGAACATGCCACCCGACTCGGTCTTGGTGATGAAGACGTAGAGGAGGAGGTACTTCTTGAGCGCCACGTCGATGCAGAAGTAGAGCGCCGCGGCGGGGAGGACGAGGGGTTGGATCGGCGCGTAGCAAAGGGTGACGGTGGCGTAGAAGAGGAAGTAGTTGTAGTAGCTTGCGTAATCGAAGGGGGGCGGGGCGGTGAGTTCGATTAGCTCTCGGGGTGTTGGGTGCGAGAATTTGCGCATGATGAAGCTGTACAACAAGGTCCATAGCTGGGCGAGGTCGATCGCTGCACCGAGCTGGCGTTGCAGTAGCCAAGTCACCCAGAAGGTGGACACGGAGCAGAGCGCGATGAAGAGAGTGTTGCCGAAGTTGGCTTGAACAATGGATGTCCAGGCGTCTCTGCCCATTTCCGTGTTCTCGACAACGGCGGCCACGAAAGCCCACACTGCGCTGAAGACCGAGAAGACAATCAGGTTGTTGATGACAAAGAAAGCGTACAGCTTTGCCGTCACGTGCCTCTCGCGACCCGTCTTGGTCTGGTCGCCGGCGCGCATCGACAGACGGCGGAAGATGACGGGAAGGACCAGGTAGACGAGCGACGTCAGTGCCGGAGAGGCGATACCCTGCACGACCGACCAGAATCCGTAGCTAGACTCGAGTGAGCGTTGGAAAGCAGGCCAAACTTTGCCTAGGTTTCCAAGGTTGACGAGGAAGATGGCGATCATAGCGTTAGGGGCAATCCAGAAAAGGGTCAGTATCACGATCCAGAGATTGTTCCATAGCCTCCTCCTTGCGCGCGTTGCGGCGGTCAGGGGCATGTTGTCCCAGATGATATCGTTTGGTCTCGGCGCAAGCCTGATGGTCGTCCCTTTGGGTCTCTGCTTGCGGCAAGTGTATGCAATGGCGTGAGCCTCGTTTATGTCGGCGTAAGAAGCGAATCCATAGCCCATGGCATTCCTCTTGTCGACGCTGAGGCGCACTTCCTTGATCTCGATTTCTAGCTCCTTGATGCGCTGCGTGAGATACTCGATGGCGTCGATCTTCTGGCCCTTAGGATACGTCCCGTACGACCGGTCCTTCTTCGAGGGGTGGCACACTGGCCTCGCCGGCGGGAGGTTCAGGGGATCCTTGAGATAGATGGCAAGGACCTTTTCGAGCTTGCGCACCGTCTTCTCGTGTTCCTTGATGAGATCGGGCAGAATCTTCACGTTTCGAGCAATCGCTGTTCTCGAGAAGGACGAATTCGGTACAACCTCGTCGATAATTCGTGCGATGCCCTCGTCGCTAGTCATTGCCTTCGGGATATCGTACAACTGTACCATTCACCACGTTAGTACGCAACGAAGCCAACAAACAGCTCGCGGGGACTCACCATCAACGTTCTCGCATGCAAGCTCTGCTGGTATTCCACGCTCTGGAAGTATTGGCGCCTCAATGCAAGGACCCTCCTGTAGTTCCACCACAAGAAGCCGCAGACGATGACGTTTACCAACCAGGCAAACGCCACCAATGCCCACTGCACTTCGCCAAATACGTTCAAGGGGGTGATCCGGCTCAGCCATTGATCGTTCTCGAACGGTGTGGACTTGGTGTAGTTGATCGGGATAAGGATACAGCAACCCAGCACCGTCAATATTAGGAACAGATTCCGGCACATTCTGGTGAAGCGCATGAATACTGTGGCGTCCATCCCGACCAGCGCGACCATGTCCTGTTCAGATGTCGACCATAGCGGTCCGATCCAGGCGAATACACCCTTCCCCAGCGGTGGCGGCGCGTGTTTCTCGTCGGCATGCTTTAGTTTGGGAGCGTATACGACGCTGTTATACGGTCGAAGGAGGGAGAAGGCGAGGGCGATGCCTGCTGTTATACCGATCGAAGAGCCCAAGGCTGCCCAGATGGAGGATGCTTGTAGCTGCGGACGGTGTTAGCTGCTTGCATCAGTTGCGGGCACATAGCGTGTAAGTCTTACCTGCTTGTCGAACGGCTTCTGTAAGAGTCCTAGGAGGACTTGTGTTGGGTTATTCGGGTCGGCTTGAGGTGACGACTCTCCCGTTTGATGAGATGTCGACTGGTCGTCTCTTTTTGTTAGCAGCACGAGAGCTGCTCCCAATACTGCTTCCATCGGTTCTCCAAGTGTGCCCGGCAGGGGCGTACAAAACGTGGGTTGTGCTCAGACACGGTCTATCGATCGTCCGTTTGTCGTGTAAGAGGCGACGTTTCTTGCAATAGGGGTTCGTGCTCGTGTCGGCGTTGGTGTTCGGTTTCGGGGTTTTAAGCGAGTGACATGTGGCGATGGAAGCCGAAGTTGACAAGAGAGAGGGGCGTCGTCCGAAGTGTTTTGTTGACTTTCCCTTTCCCTTGATAGACCGGACGACGTGTCGAGTTCAAATGTGTGGAATGTAAGGAGGCGCTGTCCTACGACAAGAACTTTATGTGACGTAGGCCTATCAACTATCCTAGCACTGTCCCACTCGGTTGTGAGACTAACACGGCGCCTAGACTCTTTGGGGTGTAACGACGGGGTCTTGCGGGTTGCGACGTGGTTCGAACGAAGTGAAGGCGTTCCTGAAATACAGAAATGGTACAATACTATAGTAAACAGTGAATAGTAGATAAATGGATGTTGTTCGGAAGAGACAAGACTCGACTGACGAAAGGACGAAGAGAACAAAGGTCAACGAAGGGTGGTTGCAAGTACGTAGGTTGCATCGAGAAGAAAAGAGTGGTGGATTTCTAGAAGATCGTCGCAAAATAGCATGTGGGAATACGTCGAAATCCTCTGCCCTCTTCCGACCACACCATACCACAACTAGCAGTCCCGAATATAGTTCAGAGGTAGGGATGCGCTCTTTCCCAATGGTTTCTCACTCTTCAACACTTTCCCCGAGCAAAGCTCCGTTGTGGCTGCACAGCTCGTTCTTTCCTCCTCTTCGGGAAATCTCTGTGAGGAAAAGATGACGGAAACGCATCGGATCGCTCCTTCACCATTGGTGAGATCAGCTGAAACCCCTGGCGGATCCACCGAATGCACCCTGCTGGACCCCTTCTTTTGGGCCGGGTGGTGGTGGTAAGGCGAGGCCGAGCCGCCAGTGGCTAGTTATTAGGCGCAGCAAAAATCCACCTGCATTACACGTACAAGGGGCCTACCGGGTGGAAAGAATACGAGCTTTTCTGCACAAAAACACTTGTCGATTTGATGATCGATTTGTCGAAGCAAGCATCATGCATTGATCGCATTGAACTTACATTCCACATACGATGGATGCCGAGAGGGAGAGGCCTCATCCATGGCATCAAATACGCGCCATCCTGCCGAGTCCCGTGGCTGGTGAAATGCATCTCGGAGCAACCCATGTGGCTGTACCTCAACACCCTCCGAAGTTCCAGACTGTGTTCATGAATCATTCGCAACGTTGCTCTCCGCACCTTTCTCTCCAGATTTTCTCAAAACTAGTCAGGGTCTCCTTGTTCCATTCGAACGGTTTGTGAGCACGTCAGCTGTCCAGTCAGGCTGTCCAATGTTCAACTTGAAACATGGCAATCGGATCACCAGATAGATCCACGATGCACTTGATCCCGGTCCAGGCTGGTGATGTGCAGCCTTTTCCGCTGTCTCGGGATGGGCGTGAGAACTTGCCGGGCTCCTTGGCTGCTTCTCGAACGCCTGTTACCCTAACACGGCGGTATAACTCTGGACGTCAGCTCGGATTTTCAAATGAGACAACTGCTATATTTAAGGAAGCCTCCCGGAGGATGGACGGCGGCTTCTGAGGCAGGGATACTGTCAGCTGACCTTATCGGACTTCTTCAGCTGACGGATGCGGTGACTGCATTTATAGGTCCGAGACTTCAGCGTGATTGCCGCCCCATTCGAGATTTGTTCGAGGGCGCGCTTAAAGGGCTTGCAATGCCAGAGTAAAGCCAATGCGGTACGGAATACCCGCCTGACGTTAAAACAGGTAGAGGCTCTCCCTGGGGTATGAAGCATAGGAAACTCTCACGTCACACGCCGAAGAGACATAGGTATCCTGAATTGGAGCCATCAAGTTCACTACGAAGAGAACTCATATACATGTACAGTAACGTCGTCTCTGCCAACCGCTCATAGAGAGCAGCAAACAACGATACTCGACGGGATGAACCAACTCCTGACACAAAATCGAAACGAAAGGAAAGGAGTGAAAGAAGTCCCCAGTGAGAGACCGGGGACGATCACATAACCATACAGAGACACACAGCGATATCCAAGACCAAGCCCGTTTTGCACCCCTCGTTTTCACAACCACGCACAAAGGAAAGAAACAGGACAGAACATACACACATCACTCATATCATACCCATCCTCCCCGCCATCACTGATCAATAGGCCCCTGGCTCCTCGTCTTCCTCAGCGTCCGCCCCACGACCTCCTTCGTCTTCTCAACAACGTTCTTCTTACCCTTCCCCGCCGGACGGCCGGGCTTCTTTGGCCCTCCCTCGGCCTGGTTAGCCCCGTTGGTCCCCGTCCCGTTGGCATCGGAATCAGCAGCCTTGACCTTCTTCGCATCCCCGTTCGTAGGCACGGCCTCATCATCCTCAGGCGCCTTGCGCTTCTCACCAGTGGCGGGTTCGGCAGGCCCAACAGCCGCGGCCGGGTCCTCGGTCATTTCCGTGTCCGGCTTCTCGGCGCCGTTGGTGGCCTCCTCCGTCAAAGGCTTGGAGTCCTGCGCCACGCCCTCGACCGGCGGCGCGGAGTCGGAGTTTCCTCCCAGTGCGCCGGTCATGGTGGGGAGCGGGTCCGCCTTGGGCGCGGAGTCGTCCTCCTTTGCTGCTGCTGCTGCTGGGTCGATAGAGGCGGTGCCGGCGGGAGGAGCGGCAGCCGTGGCCGGGTCCGCGGCCTTGACCGGGTCGATGGAGGCCTTGTCGGTGGAGGTGGCGGTGGAGGTGGAGGCCTTGGTCGCGATGTCTTCTTGCTTGTTGTCGGCGGAGGTAGTGCCGACCGGTGCAGTGGTGGTTACCGGGTCATTGACCTTGTCGGGTGTGAGGGCGGCCTCCGGCGCAGGCTTGTCTTCGGTGGGCTTAACGCCGGTAGACTCCTCGGTGGCCTTTGGTGGTGAGGGCGCGGAGATGTGTTCCTGCGCTGTGGCTGAGAAAATGGGGAGGAAGAATGTCAGCATTGTGTGCATGTCTGCGATGTGGTGGGTTGCGACAAGGGAGGGGGCGCGGGGCGTGTAAGTGCCATCACGACGGGTGTGTAAGTCCCATCAAAACGCAGCGCATAGCAATTCCAAGTCCAATTGGCATATTGTGATGATTGCGCTCGTGGTACTGCACTTCCTATGTCGTCGCGATGGCTTGTTTATTGTGCGCTGAAGCTTACCTTGGTCGACGCTGGCTGCCATTGCGATGACGTAAGAGTCGGCTGAGTTAAGGCGCGTAAGGGTTTGGTACTTTTGGATGGGAAAAGGATGAGGCTTAAGCAGGCGTATCAATCAATGTACGATCTATGTTGACAACGGTAGAGATGAGCTTTAAGCTTTCACAAGTCAGGCACAGGATAGATGTCAAGATGGTTTGATGTGTGGAGAGGGAAAAGATATAGGTCTGGGATGGAAAAGTAAGAGGTGAGGTTGGGAAAGCAAGCAACCAAGCGCAAGCGCATCCCTCCTCCATCTGGCATGGCAGAGAGACCTGTCGGCAGCACACAGTTCAAGAAGCTGCCGTCGCACGAGCGAATCACATTTCCGGAACCAACTCTGGAATGCTTGGTTGAGGGCGGAGAGATGTGGAGGGATGCTGGGAGCTTGATGCGGGAGCCGTCATCTCTCGTGATGACTGTTAGCCGCTGAAGTAGAGCGCGGCCTGTCCGACACCGGAGAATGACTTCCAGGTTATCATTAGGAGCACAGACTCTCGGGGTGGTAGGGTCGGATCGAAGATGCCCACAGCAGTAGGGAGGGAGACTCACCTCGTCAGCTACCTTAGCAGGCGGAACCATGTATTTCTGCATATTTCAGCACCCGACGGCCCTGAGCTTCGGCTGTCAATTCTGTCACTTCACCTTTTCAGTGCTCCCTTCTCCTCATTTCCCCTGGCTTCCAGGCTGTTTCTGACAGGACTGTCTTATTAATTGGCCTTCCTAAATCTGTCATCAATGCACTGAAGCTTTGCACTGTGCCGCTGCCTTTTGCAATCACGCATTTTGCCTGACCAACCATGTCTCCTTCCCTTCCCCTTTTTCCTGTCTGATGACGATTTCTGAATTCTGCCATTGATGCTACTTCGCCAGTCTCTGCAACCTCATCTTGCTATGACTGGCCTAACTGACAGTGCTAACCAGCTGTCGATTTGCCCGACCAAACATGCAAGACATATTGCATGGCAGCATGCCTGCGAACTCCTACCTCTCCACAGTGTCGCTCTGCCCTTTCAGGCTTTCCCCACAATCCCCGCAGCACGGGCCAGTGCCAAGTTTCAATGGATTGACCATCCCGACATCGGTCACGTGCTATCGTCGCACTCTGCACAGCCCGCCCAGCCCGCTTCCGTTATTTCTTGGCACGGTCATCACCGGCCGGTCCGGTTGTGGACACGCCACCGGATCCGGGACCGGGCGCCCACTTCGAGTCACCTCTATTTCGTCCTCGGAGATCTGAGCCGCAGCCGCAGTGCGTCACACGTCGGTGTTCGGGATGCGACGACGCGATAGTAGCTATGACGATCTATCGTCCGACTTTCCAACTCTCACGACATTGCGGCGATTCGGGACAGATCCAGCGATCTCTGCGCGCAACTCCTGGGACTGAAAGATGAATCGCCAAGTGGCAGCCAAGCAAAACCCAAGACCGTCCGACTTGGAATTTGTGGTCGCCGAGGCTCAGCGCCAAGATATCTGATGATTTCTCTGTCGTTGAGCCGCCTTCTGCACCCAATGCTGCCATGTATGCCACGGTTCTACACCGGGGCGCCGGGGCTTGGAATGACCAGCATACGACTATATCGGGGCAGGTGAAAGGGTTGCACTGGTTGCCCAGCTCTTTGCCCACGCAGACGTATCCACCTATTGGCATCGACACCGATATTATCGCCACTCACGGTGCGTTTAGACTTTCTCCCGTTACTCGCAGCGTCTATCATCCCAGACAGCCAAGATAGAGTTTCTTGGTACTTCGCTTGGCTCCGGAGAACACGTGCGGGATGATGGCATGTATCTATGTTTTTCTCTTACGGGCAGCGAGACAATGGGTAGGACTCGGCGATCCTGCGTGACGTATATAAGAGCTCCATGTACCCTCGCCGAACACTTCGGACGGTGATTGTTCATGATACTCAGGTCACCAGACTCAAAAAATCTCTTCTTTTCTTCCAAGAGATCTCTTGTCTAATAATTGAGAGGAACTTCAAGGAAGGTTTCCATATGCAAATGTTGAGATCATTGTTGTCATTATCACCTACAACACCCACTACCGATACATCACTGTGATGGCTGCCGAGTTCAACAAGCACCCCTTTCTCCTGCCCAGCAGCGATGTCGCAGACCAATTGGGAACGAACACTGAAAAGGGACTCTCTTCGACGCAGGTCACCGAGCTGTCCCAGAAATATCCCAAGAATGAGCTAGATATTGGCGCCGGTATACAATGGTATACCATTTTCATCCGCCAACTATGCAATGCCATGATCTTAGTAAGTTTGGTTCGCGACACTTATAGCAGAATTGGTTCGACTAACAGCGACGTTTAGGTCCTCTTCTTCGCCATGGCCCTCAGCTATGGCGTTGGCGACTACGTTGAAGGCAGTGTCCTGGCAGCCGTTATCGTCCTTAATGTGTCGATAGGCTTCTATCAGGAGTACGGCGCAGAGAAGAAGATGGACGCTCTCAGGGCGCTATCTTCTCCTTCAGCCAATGTCATTCGCGACGGCAAGACTGTCGTCATTTCCAAGTAAGTTCATCAGCTAATATCCTCCCGAAGAAACTTCCAGCTAACAGCACTACAGCCCCGACGTTGTCCCGGGCGACATCGTCATCCTCAAGATGGGCGACACCGTCCCCGCCGATCTACGCCTCTTCGAAGCCATGAACCTCACGTGCGACGAGGCGTCCCTCACCGGAGAGGCCCAGCCGGTCGAGAAGACGACCGAGAACGACATCCACATCCCCGGCACCGAGAAACTGGCCCAGGACGAGGGCGAAGTCGGCATCGGCGACCGCGTCAACATGTGCTACGCCACGACCGTCGTCCGAAAGGGCCGCGGCCGCGGCATCGTCATCGCCACCGGAATGGCCACCGAGGTCGGCAAGATCGCCGCCTCGACGGGCGGAAAGATTCGCAAGCCTGGCCGGTCGATGAACATCAAGTACGGAAAGCTGCAGCCGGTGAAGGGCGCCATGAGGAGGTCGTACGACTTTATCGGCAAGTTCCTTGGTCTCACGGAGGGAACTCCGCTGCAGATCAAGCTGTCGAAGCTGGCGTACCTGCTGTTCTTCTGCGCACTGCTCCTGGCGGTTATTGTGTTTGGTGTGAACAGGTTTAGGGTGACGAACGAGGTCGTCATTTATGCCATCTCCACTGGTATCGCTATTATCCCGGAGTCGCTCGTGGCCGTTCTAACCATCACCATGGTCGTCGCAACTACTGGTAAGCAACCACCTACCTCTCCATACCAATTGAAAAGGAGAAACTAACCTGTATCCCAGTGATGCGAAAGGCAAACGTCGTCGTTCGCGACCTGTCAGCCCTCGAAGCCCTCGGCGGTGTCACCAACATCTGCTCCGACAAGACCGGAACCCTCACCCAGGGCAAGATGATCCTGCGCAAGGCATGGCTGCCCAAGAACACCGTCTACACCGTCCGCGACAGCAAGAACCCCAACGACCCGACCGCCGGGCACGTCACCTACGCCGAGGCCCAGACCGAGGCCCAGCGGGACAAGGAGAAGCGCGACTTCGACCAGGAGCGCACCACGGCCGCCATCAAGTTCGACGTCCCGGACGACAAGGCCGGCACCACCCCGCCCAAGAAGGAGGAGGACGAGCCCAAGGCCGAGGTCACCCCGGAGCTCCGCATGTTCCTCCTCTCCGCCGCGCTCTGCAACCTCGCCACCGTCCGCTACGACGAGCAGGAGGCCACGTGGCAGACGACGGGCGAGCCCACCGAGATCGCCCTGCAGATCTTCGCCCACCGCTTCAACTTCGGCCGCAAGTCCCTCAAGGAGGCCGGCTGGAAGGAGGTGGCCGAGTTCCCCTTCGACTCGACCATCAAGCGCATGACGACCGTGTACAACTCGCCCGGCAAGACGGACGAGTCCGGCCTCTCGGCCGAGAACAGCCACGTCTTCACCAAGGGCGCCGTGGAGCGCGTCCTCGACCTGTGCTCGCACATCGGCATCGGCGATGACAAGGAAGAAGTCACGGAGGAAGTGAAAGAGCGTGTCCTGACGCAAATGACCGTCCTCGCCTCCCAGGGCCAGCGCGTGCTGGCCGTCGCCTACCGCGAGTGGGACGGCATCTTCACCGGCCACGAGGATCCCGAGGTCATCAACGACGACAACGACCCCCTCCGCCTGTCTGTGGAGCAGAACCTCACCCTGCTCGGACTGGCTGGTATCTACGACCCGCCTCGCCGCGAGACGACGCCCGCCATCGCCGAGTGTTCCTCTGCGGGAATCAAGGTACACATGTTGACCGGTGACCACCCGGATACCGCCCGCGCCATCGCCAAGGAAGTCGGCATCATCCCGCACGACCTGTCCATCCTGCCCGCCTCGATCGCCGAGTCGTGCGTGCAGAAGGCGACGGACTTCGATAAGCTCACCGACGCTGAGATCGATGCCATGGAGGAGCTGCCGCTCGTCATTGCGCGTTGTGCTCCCGAGACGAAGACGAGGATGATTGAGGCGCTTAGGAGGCGCGATGCCTTCATGGCTATGACGGGTGACGGCGTCAATGATGCGCCGTCGCTTAGTCGTGCGGATGTCGGTATTGCCATGGGATCTGGCTCCGACGTGGCCAAGTCTGCGGCCAAGATCGTGTTGACTGATGACAAGTTCAACTCCATCGTTGCCGCTATCCGCGAGGGTCGTCGCATGTTCGACAATGTGCAGAAGTTCATTCTCCACTTGCTGTCTAGCAACGTCGGCGAGGTTATCCTCCTCATCGCCGGTCTAGGCTTCAGAGACTCGACAGGCTTCTCCGTCTTCCCCATCTCTCCCCTGGAAATTCTGTAAGCATCCCTTCCCCCTTCCCCCCTCCCCCTCCCCCATCACGCCAAACAAATCACTAACAAACCCCCCAACAGTTGGATTAACATGGTAACATCCTCCTTCCCTGCCTTCGGCCTCGGCCGCGAGCAGGCCAGCCGCGACGTGATGCGCAAGCCCCCGCAAGACAAGCGCCGCGGCGTCTTCACGAACCAGATCCTCGTCGACATGATGGTCTACGGCGTGCTGATGGGCACCACCACCCTCATGACCTTCGTCGCCATCGTCTACTCGGACTCGAACCCGGAGCGGCTGGGCCACGACTGCAACCGGTCGTGGTCGGAGTCGTGCCGGACCGTCTTCCGCGCGCGCTCGGCCGTCTTCGCCCTGCTGACCTGGGAGATCCTCATCTCGGCCTGGGAGTTCAAGTCCATCCGCCGCAGCATGTTCCGCCTCAACCCGGACTCGGACAGCCGCTTCCCCTTTTTCCAGGACGTGTACGAGAACAAGTTCTTGTTCTGGGCCGTCGTCATCGGCGCCGTGTCCGTCTTCCCCGCCGTGTACATCCCCGTGCTTAACACCAACGTGTTCAAGCACGTGGGCATAAGCTGGGAGTGGGGTCTCGTGTTCGGCATGACCATCGTTTACGTGTTGGGCGTGGAGGCGTGGAAGTTCACGAAGAGGTCGATGAACATCCTTGACGACCACAAGGTTGTAAAGGGCAAGTGGAGCCAGGGTAGTGAGGAGGGGAGGAAGTTCACCAAGACGCTGAGCATGGGCAGCTTGAGGAGCTGGAAGAGCTGGGCGAAGCATGACACTAAGGGCAGGACGAACAGCGGGCTCACGCAGAGCAATACGCAGGCGAATGAGGGGAGCCCGAATATGAGCCAGCAGGATACTATTGTCTAGAACTTCTGATACAGACTTCTAGAGATAGAGTTGAGGTTGAGGAGGTTGTGGGGGTGAAGAAGATTGTCGATGGGACAAGGTGGTGGATATACCTGTATGCTTTCTAGGGAGGGAAATTGTCTGATATGTGGTTAGATTTCTGTTTGGATAACTCGCATGAGTTTGGAGTTCTATTAACAACACCTACTTTCAAGTTGGAGCTATCCGTCTCGTGAGTGTATTTAGCATAAACGTGTGTGTGATACTGAAATTATCGGAGAGCTTGCCAATGTGTTCCATATGGCACGTAATCGTCCAATAACGCGTTCATTCCGGTCTAGATTTGAATGTGCACTTTTTCTACCGTGAATGTGAAATATCAAGAGACTTGAACAATTGATGTGGTGATCACCTCATGGAGTTAAGGTATGGCTCAGGGCTTGCATAAATATTTATGCATTGTCGATTCACAACGAACGTGCACGAGCCACATGTATTCAGGGGTCCAGCTAATCGAGAAGTCGAGCTTGGGGCAGGCGCGACGACCCGAAAGGACAGCTGCCCTCGACGTGAACTTTATTCCACAAGCCATTGAACAGTTTCCAACAACTTCGACTCCACGCTCGTAACTTGCTTCTCGACGCGCCGTTTCGACTTCTTGACTCTCTTTCGAATTCATTACCAACCTACAAGTTTAACTCTCACAATGGCGCCCCAGACGAAGCACAGCAGTGGGAAGGACCTCTACTCGTACATCTACCCAGCTAGAGGCCACCTCTCGAAGAGCAATTGCTAACACCACATCCACCAAACAGGGTCATCCTCCCAACCTTCAACGAGCGCCAGAACCTTCCCATCATCACCTGGCTCCTCAACCGCACCTTCTCCGAGAAGTAAGCCTTACCTCTCTCCCTGCCCTCCCTACCTTCCCTCCACCCACCAAAGCTAACATTTCGCCCCCCAAGCAACATCAACTGGGAACTAATAATCGTCGACGACGGCTCCCCAGACGGGACCCAGACCGTCGCCCGCCAACTCGAGAAAGCCTACTCCCCGCACGTCCACCTGCAAACCCGAACAGGCAAACTCGGCCTGGGAACAGCCTACGTGCACGGCCTCCAGTTCGCCAGCGGTAACTACATCATCATCATGGACGCCGACTTCAGCCACCACCCGAAATTCATCCCGCGCATGATCGCCAAGCAGAAAGAGGCCGATTACGACATCGTCACGGGCACGCGGTACGCCGGCGACGGCGGCGTGTTCGGGTGGGACTTGAAGAGGAAGGTCACGAGCAAGGGAGCGAATATCTTCGCCGACACGGTGCTCCGCCCGGGGGTGAGTGATCTGACCGGGAGTTTTAGGTTGTACAAGCGGGACGTGCTGCAGAAGTTGTTTGATATAACGGACGTGAGGGGATTCAGCATGCAGATGGCGCTTGCGGTGACGGCGAAGAGCAAGGGGTTCACGATTGCCGAGGTGCCGATTACGTTTGTCGATCGGCTGTATGGCGAGAGTAAGCTTGGTGGAGAGGAGATTGTTGAGTATGCCAAGGGGGTGTTGCAGTTGTGGATGAAGGTCTAGGTGTAAGGGAGCGAGGTTGAGTGTGTAACGGGGAAGAAATGGAATAGGGGAGGGGCATCTTTCATTGAAGGGTTTGACTTTATTTGGGCGTTCTAGTTTGCGAGCTTGAGGGCATTGAAACTTTATGCTTAACTTAGACTAATCATAGGACCAGGAGTCTGTCAGCACATTCACGGCCGCTCGTTTACCACTTTTGCAACTTCCACGTCTTTTTGCTATCCTACACTTCCACCCACCACAAGACAACCTAAATATTCCGCCCCCCAGTAACACTAATCGTCTGCCCAGTAACATACGAAAACAACGGACTAGCAACAGCCAACACGGCGCTCGCGGCCTCGGTAGCCGTCCCCGGCCTCCGCAGCGGGATATCAGCATACATAGCCGGTCCCGCAGCAGCCTTCTGCTTCTCCGGAATACCGAGCTCGACCTTCTGCCCGTCGACAACAACAAACCCGCCCTCCTCCTTGTTAGCCGTCAGCCGCGTCTCGATGTGACCGAAAGCAATGGTGTTGGCCCTCACGCCGAACGTAGGGCCCCATTCTTTGGCGATGGTCTTGGTCATGCCCGTCACGCCGGCCTTGGCGAGGGCGTAGTTGAGCTGGCCCGCGTTTCCGTGCAGGCCCGACGTGCTGGAGATGTTGATTATGCAACGGGGGGCTCCGTCTTTGACGCGGAAGAAGGGGGATGCCTCGCGGATGAGCTTGAAGGGGACTGTGCCGTGGAGGGCGACGATGGTGTCCCATTGCTTGTCGGTCATCTTTTACACACGTCTTGTATTTAGTCTCTAGCCTCTACTTTCGCAATAAAGTGTTGAAAGAAACGAACCTTGTGAATAACAGCATCCCACGTAAACCCAGCATTGTTAACAAGAATATTAATCTTGCCGCCGCCGAACTCGGCCGCCTTCTTCACCAGCTCCTTGATGTAGTCGTCCTTCAACAGGTCACCAGGAACAGCAATAGCCTTGCCGCTACCTCCCGAAGCGTTGATCTTGTCGGCCACGGCCTTGGACTTGGCGGCGTCAATGTCGGAGATGACGACCTTGCAGCCCTCGTTGGCGAAGAGCCGGGCGCACTCGGCGCCGATGCCCTGCGCCGAGCCGGTGATGATGGCCACCTGGCCCGCCAACAGGCCCCTCGGGTAGTTGAGGTGGCCGGCGATTGCGTTTACTCTGTCTGACATATTTGCTGGTGGGATGCACGTAGGAGTACTATAGGTAGAGCAGGAGCGTAGGAGGAGATCATCGTGGGCTGGGATAGTTCTTAAAACATATGGAGGGACCCCGGGGATGTGGTAGCGTGCCGAGGTAGCGGGAAACCACTTGCGGCACAACTTACCCCAGATTCGATGACCCCCGCCCCCGCAGCCGGCCGGAGAGGTGGCCTGTCGGTTATCGCAAACGGCTGGCATGGAGGCAGCATGTTTCTGGCTTATGTTTTGCATCTCAAAGAGCGAGAGCGGATGCAATCTTTGGACTATCATTAAAAAGCAGGTAAAGCAGGTACGTCGATTATGCGTATCTATCCCAAGAATCACAGCCCAGTCGAAAAATGCCAGTTTGCCAGAAAACATCTAGGCTCTATCGTCTTGTGGCCCGCTCCTTCAGCCACCAAACATCGTCTATATCACCTTCTCCAGCCCGTCATTACATCGTCGATGGCCAAACTCACGACTCGGCCACCTCTTGCCCAATCCTCCTGACTTTCCAGCTCCGTCCAAGCAAGGGGCCCTGCTGGTTCGTACAGTCGAGCCGTGTACGAAGCGGCTCGAGTTTGGGGCTGAGCACTTGCTCGTCGACAAAATCTGTCGAGCCAAAAATGGGAGCAAGCCGCCTGATAACACTTCCGCCCGCCAGTGCCTTGCTCGGCGCAGATTGTGACGCGAGCGGCCTCCCCTTGTTGCGCTGATATACGGCGACCCCACATGCTGCTAGACGGGAACGCGAAAGCGAGCCGCCCAAAGTATGTTGCGTGGGAAAGCCGTTCACATAAAGTCGTCATCGCCGAAGTCGTCGTCGTACGTGTTGGTGTCGGCAACAACTCCACGGCTGACGCCAGCAAGGGTCGTCTTGCTCTTGGCAGCCTTGGACTTCTTGCCGCCCTTCTCGGCCGCCTTCTCCTCCTTCAGCTTCTCGTTGCTCAGGGCCGTCAGGGTGCTGGCGATCTTCTTGATCTGGTCGCTCGGCAGGTCCTTGGCGAGCTGCTTGCAGAACTCCTGCAGGAAGAGGGCGTAGTGGGCCTTCTTGTTGTTGGCGCCGATGATGGGGATCATGGTGTTGCGCAGGTTCTCGAACTGCGTCTTGGTGTTGGGGTTGAAGAGCGGCATGGCGGCGAGGTTGACCGTGTTGTTGGGGTCGGCCGGGTCGACGACGACGGCGGTGCCGGCCGTGGTCCCCTTGCGGGCGCTGCTGATGCCCACGCCGGCGAAGAGGTCCTCGGCGTGCTTCAGGTCGGCCTCCTGCTCGGTGCGGCGCAGGCGCTCGCGCTTGTCGGCCTCGGTCTCGTCGTCGTCGCTCGACTCGTCGCCCTGCTCCAGGCGGCGGGCCTTCTCGGCCAGCTTCTCGGCAATGCGCTGGGACTTGGACTTCTTGTTCGCGGCGGCTTCGGCGGCGGCCTTGGCTTTAGCCTCTTCGGCCTTCTTGGCCTTCTCGCGCTCGACGTCGGAGTCCTCGGCAGCGTCCCAGGAGTCTAGGACCTGTTGTTAATGTGGTCAGTCGCGTATCCTTGGTGTAACAACGGTATTTGTATTCGAGTAACCTACATCGTCCTCAGCCTCCTCGTCATCGAACTTGCGGCGGATGTGAACGGGCGCGACAGCAGGGGCGTCGGAGCCGGACTCGGAGCCAGAGGAGGTCTCTTCCTCTTCTTCGTCTGCGACAAGAGAACACAGTCAGCCTAGTCCAGTAAAGTAATATGCGCGAACGCGGTGATGCCACGTTGCTTCATGTCGTCCGAGAGCGACACAGAGGGCGAGGGGCAAAGGGATGCCCCGCGCCATCAACCCCCGGTCGAAGGTAGGTAAAGTCGAGGGCTATGTCGCTCTCTTCTTTCCGGGCTTGATGCCCTGAGTGTAGCGGCACTCTGCAAGCAAAGGCGACAGTGGACGACATGGCGACGCGGCATTTTCGCGTGTCGGCGCACAAGGGTACCAGAAGACGGGATGACGATTTCACTTACCCCACCGTTTCGCTGGGCCAGGCATGTTTAGCGGTTGAAATTTGTAGAATGAACGTTGAGGTTGGGTCGCTGGGTCTCGATGTTGCAAAGTAGGGTTGCGCGTGGTAATCGGTAGACTTGTTGTTTGAGAGTAGGCAAAAGTTCCTGGTTGAATTGTTTGAGTCGAAAAGTCAGTTGGGCAGCAAAAAGAGGAAACGGTTTTTTTTTTAGAGTCCTTTCGGGGCGAGGAGGGGCAGAAACTCAGCCAGAATTTCCACAGAACACTGGTGTGTGGGTTGTGTGGCCAATCAGCGTGGATCTGACTGCTTCTGTTTGCGGCTTCAGCCGACGTCACTCCGTTAACATTGTTCACTTCCTTCACATGCAAGACGAACGATGCGATGAACCCCTTTTCCAAGGCTACGCTGTTTAAACCTTGATAGGCTTCGATATTATGCATGTTGTTCTTCAAGGTCCGCAACGGCACAGATCGGATCCCCAGGTATACCTACGCCAAATCAGCCCGATGAGGGAAACTTTGACTCAGGTGCAGCGGTCTTCAGACAATGCGAGTATGTGTACATGTCCTGGTTTAAGGTCTCCAATTGTGTGAGACGTAAGGCTGAACTCAGTCGGACCAATATATGTGTGTAAGACACAAGTCAACCATCATATCGGGGAAGAAACATGAATGCAAGGCTCATCGTATTGTCTACCACTGGATATCCGTCAGCAAGAGAAGACACCGCAGCGACTGCTATATATACAATGATAACCCATAGAGAAACCAGGAAATTACCGCCATCGACTGGCCTGTTGTTGGGTAGCCCCCTTTTCCCTCTTGTAAGCCCCCAACCGCGAGATAACAAAACAGCTAGATAAACGACAAACGCAACATGGCTCCCTCATAGAGGCCAATGGTGGTATATAGCGAGACGCGAGCTCGAAAAAGAACGAATCGAAAACTCCAACGACATCCCTCTTTGCTCGCCTGCTCAAACAAAGAAAGCAGTAGTAAAAACAATGAGAAGATATAAAAAGCAAATAAAAACTCCTGTAACTCCCCGTAACCCCTCTAGCCAGTCCTTTCCACAACCACCCTCACATTCCTAAGCAAGGCTCAGACGAGGATAACCATACTCCCCAGGCAAAACAGACAAACGGTCCAGAACGGCAGAACGGCAGCGACCGACTCGTGGATAGCAAAATAACCTAACTCATGACCGAGTCAAGCCGCCCTACCAGACCAACACCCAAAAAGAAGGCGCTCCTAAAACCCCTTGAACGGGTCCTCCCTCGCGTACCACTCGTCGATCTCGTCCGTGCCCCGCGTGCCCTGCGTGCCGCGCGAGTGGTAGCTGTCGCGGTGGCGGCTCCTGCTCGCCCTGCGGCGGAGCTCTTTACTCCTCCGCCTCGCGATGCGGTGCCTCTCGTCCGCCGGGTTGCTGTTCTCCTCGAGGTGCGGGAAGGCGAGCGGGCTGATGAACGCCTCCATCCGCATCGTGCCGATGGCGTCGAAGAAGTTGTTCATCACCGCGCCGCTCGGGCGGGAGGAGGCTTCCGATGTCCGCACCGAGCCGTTGGTGGACATGCCCCATGTCACGTTGCCGCCGCTGACGCCGCCTGAGGAGGCTTGGCTGTAGTTGTAGATGTCGGACGACCCCGCGGTGCCGACGCTGTTGCCCGCCGTGCTGTTGGTCGCGGCGTGGTAGCCGCTGGCGCTGCTGCTGCCGCCACCCCCTGCGGGACCGGAGAAGCCGCGGAAGGATAGGGGTGGGGGGACGTGGCCGCCTGTGTTGCTGCGCTTGCGGCCGTGGAGGGTCACTTGGTTGGCGCGCTCGTGGAAGCGGGGGATGTAGGGCGGTTCGGCTGCGTCACGGGATATTTCGCGCTGGTGGATAGGGAGAGGTGGGAACTCCTCGGGGATGGATTCGCCGCGGTAAGTTGGGATGCTTGGAGGAACGCTGTCGGTTACTGATGACGCGATACTGACTGGGCCGGAACGGGCGACGGATGTCTTGCCCTTGGCTAGGCGGATGGAGTCCCGGATGCCTGGCTTGCGGGCTTTGGCTGAAGGTATGGCATATTGTTCTGGGGTCGATTTCAGCGCGGTGATGGGTGGTGCGATTTCTGGTATCGCCTGTTGCGAGTGGGCGAGGAAAGACAGCGACGTCAACCAGATGTAATGCCGGTCTGCACTGGTCGCTGTGAACTTGAGCGCCCTCTGAGGCGTCAAGATGAGGATCGATCGGTTGAAGAGAGGTCCCGAACCCTTTGGTGGAGGATTGTCATCCTTGACGTCGAGCACGGACTGGATGGTCACTGCGAATGCGTGGTTAGCGAAGGGCTCTGTGGTATAGGGGTAAGGGAAGACACTCACGCTTGCGTCCCGCTTTGCCTAACAAAGCGTTGCCATTTGCGGGTTGCTTGCTGCTCCAGAGGATAGCCCTCTCGTAGGGTGCCAACCAGACCCATCTCTTGTGCCTGTCATTGCTGCTGTCATCGCCTCCCTTGCCGTCCGAGACGCCGAACGACTTGCGCCTGCGCACATACTTGAACATCCACTCGCCGACCATTGTCTGTGCAATGGCGTCAACGACCGAAGTCGTCTGGTTGGAGCTGCCAACCGAGCCATAGCCAGTCTCTGCGGTGTTCGCCGTATTCGTGGACAGCTGAGGTTGGTGGTGGACCTTGTACTTGGTCTGCGCGTCCCTAGTCCGCGGCGTGGTGATATCGTTGTTGGGCATGGGCGGCAGATGCTCAGGGCTCTCAGGAGCCTCGGTAGACGGAGAGAATGGAGGTGGTGAGCGGCTGCCCTGCCGGCGGGACTTAGCCTTGCCTGGGAGGGCTGCCGCTGACCGCACCTTACGGATGCTGCCGGCGCGGTAATGGTTGCGTCCGCCTCTCCTATGCCACGGCTCTGTGGCTTTGGTCGGGCTGGCACGTCCATCGCTAGGTGCGCTCACGCTGGTGGGAGGCTTCCTTGAACTGGCGCGGGTAGGGATAGGGAAGGGTGGTTCGGTCGGGTCCGGAAGGCTAGGACTCCTTGCACGTTGGTGTGTCGCAATTCCGTTCTGGATCATGGCAGCCTTGCGCATACCGCTTGACCTGCTCGAGGGTGCAATGATGGATGAGCGGTTGCCCTTTGCACTTGATCGCGAGGAGCCAGCCGAGTCGCGCTTGTCTCTGCCCTGCGGGATGGTGAATGCGCTGTATACCTCTGTTCCGAGAGGTCGAACAGAGGTTCGTCCGCTGCTCATCCGGGACGGCAGGATTGGCTCGGGTGACATTGATGCTGTGCTGCCAGAGCCACGCTTGCCTGGCCTGCTCGACCCAGCTTGCGGTCGAGGTGCCGACAGAGCAGTCCTGTACTCTGAATCGCTCAGATCGGCATCGAACTCATCGACTTCGTCCGAGCTGTTAGCGTCAAAGCCAGCAAATAGACTGCTAATCCGATGCGGCCTTCGCATTGGTGCTCTTTGGCTGGACAGTGGACCGTCGTCATTGTTTCCAGGATAGGCATCATACGTTTCATCCAGCTCTCTGGGGGGGATAGGAGGGGATGATGGAGTCTCAGTCAGGCTCGTCTTGCTTGTGAGTCGCCTGGGGTTCCGAGGTGGCACATTCCCTGGCACCGGGGTGAAATGGCGAGCATCCTCCGCACCAGGTGTTTCTTGAGGCGAAGCAGCAGGCGATACCGGTCTAGAGACAATTGAGGAGGGATGTAGGTGAACTGGAAGCTTGTCGAGCCGCGTGTCCACCCTAATCTCTTCCGTCTGGGTAGCAATGGACTGCGTCTCGACGGCTGATAGTATGGACACCTGACAGCCAAAATCCTTAAATAGCTGCGGCAGCCGGGGTTCACGCGGAGTTGAGGGACGGCTCGTAGGAGGGATGATGCTGATGCTAGGGATTTGCATTTGAACCACCGGTGCAGGGGAGAGGAAGGTAGGTGGCTGCAAAGGAGGCGGGATATCCGTTTGGGTCCCGGAGGACACCATAGCCGGTTGAGGCTTCGGTTTCGGCGAAGGAAGTGCCTCCCTGAATGGCGACTTGGGAGTCTTTGGTGGGCTGAGAGGTTCTTCGGCGGTCTGCGACGAGCCATTGACCATAAGATGGCTCGGCAACTCAATGGTCAAAGGTCGAGCGAGCGAGACTCTCTTCCTCCTTTGGTTCGCTTCAATCTCCCATTCGCCGCGAGGAGGGCTCTCAACGTCAAATGCCCTGTCGAGCTTCGTCACTGGTGGCTCCGGCGTCGAGGGCTTAGCAGGTACAACCTTGGGCGAAGGTGGCGGAGAGTATTGCACGGCGGAATCTGTGTAGCTGACCTTGACAGGCGGCTGTGTCTCGTCGTCTTCACGAATGATGTCGCCCTCAAGCCTCTCCAGAGTCGAGTGGTGTAGATGTCGCGGTCCACGAGCCGCGCTGGCCGGTCGCATCAGGCTCTCGGTGCTCTGATTACGGCGGTGAGTTTTCGACATGGCACTGTCGCGGCTGCCGTTGCGCATATGTCGGTTATGCGAAAGCACACTCTCCCGTCCACCATAGTCGGTCTCGTCGTCGTAGTCACCATCGAAGTTGAGCTCGTCCGCAAGGGAGTGTCCGTTCGGCTTCCCTGGTCCAGTCATTGTCGAGAAGCGTACACTGTTGGTGATGCTCATGGTCCGGATGCTTGCGCCATCGTTTTCCCTGCCGCTCTCTTCAATCTCGCTCTCTGCTGCATCGTGCGCCCCGTTGACGTGAGCGGCTTGGTAAGCGGCGACCTCATCGAGTAAAGCCTTGAGTCTACTCTCTGCGACGTGTATCTTGCGTTCGTACTTTCGCTTCTCGTCCTCCCATGCATCCTTCTCCTTAGCCCACTGATCATGAACTCGTTGCGAGTCGTCTTCCTGACTCTTAAGCTTCTTCTGAGCCGCCTCCAATCTCCGCTTCGTGTCCGCAGCTGTGTCGACAGCTTCATCTCGTTCCCGTGCAAGCTCTCCCAGAGCTGAGGATGTGCCGCCCTCTAGGAGGGCCAATTGGCGTTTAAGCGACCGGCTCTCCTTAGCTGTCGAAATGGCTGACGCTTGGAGCGATTCCGCCTCCTCCTTGGATTCGTGGAGAGCTGATTCGAGGCCGTCGATGATCCTAATCTTTTCCTCCTGATCCCGCCGCAAGTTTAGAATCTCCGACACGAGGTTGGCGTGCAAGGTGGGTGTAAATCGGCGCGGATCCAATATGCTGACGCTCTCGTCGGTGCTAACGTCTCGAGACGACCTCTTGGACCCGTTCCTCTCTCTAGGCATCGGTGGGGGCGACGTGCTTTTGGGAGGAGTGGCAGATCGCCGCGATTTCCTGGAATTCCGTGATGGTGTCCGATATGGCGTGTCTGCTGGTGTTGGCAGCGACACCACAGCGGGCGTGCTGCTCTCGTCCTCCGTCTCCCATACAGCCATGGTGAATGTTGGATCCTCCAATGACAACCTTGCTGGAGGATGACGGTCAAGGCCAGTGCTCACTCTTCAGAGAACACCGCGAGATTCCATGTCATGTCCCGCGAAAGGGTCTCAGCCCGGCTGCGAATGCAGTTGCAAAGACGTTGCAAGGTGTCGAATGTTTCGAAAGTTGAGAAAGCGACCAAAGCTCCTGAGATTGCTGGGTGACCCCTGTCAACACCAATCTCAAGCAAAGCTCAATCGGGACCTTCGCATGAACCGAACTAGATGTCATCCCCACCGTTAGCATGGATTAACTCCACTGAATCTGGCCGTTGAAATCAGGGAAAGGCCTCGTTAACATGAACCATGCAGGGCGAGCGATGCAATGCTTCGGATCGGATAAGAAACGATGCAGTTTCAATTACTTTTTCTGATCGCGCCAGTTTCACTGAAAACTGCTTGACTAGTAGGTAGAAGCAATTTATTAACTCCGTACCCCCTCTTAAGCCACCCGAGAGGGCCCCTGAGCTATATCAACGTCTTATAAGGACGCTGAGACGGAATTGTACCAAGGGACGAAGGAACCAGACCAAACTCACCCACCTTAATGGCGTGTCTTAAGAGGCGTTATCCAGGTTCTCCTCGTCTCGCTAGGAGAATAAGGAGCCGTCACAAGATGGCGCGGGCAAATGTTGGGAATTGGTGAACTTGAGACTCTGGCCGAGGTGATTGCACTATTGGTGTTGTTAAGAAGAGGTAAGTCTTCTCAGCGACTTTGAGGTTTGGTGCAGAGATGGTGCCGCTATGCAAGCATATCGAGGGCAGGGCGGAATGAAGTTGAGACCGTGATTCTTGTCGTGGCTGTGGGATCGTCGTAGTGACGGGGGTGAAACAAGAGTGACGTCCTCGAACGTGGTAAATCGAAGATAAGTCAAGGATGGGCTGTTTCTGTGGAAGAATTGGACTCGTCAGTATCAATCAATTGAGTGCTGTGCTTGTAGGAACAAGTGACGGTATGTTGAAGCACCATCTTCAACCCGAACAATTGGGACGACGCGGCTGCTTGCGCCGGGCACGGGTACTCACATTGACCGGCGATCCTCTGACTTATAGAGTGAATTGAAGCCGAGGAGTTGAGATCGAGAAGATGCTGCCCGTCGACAATCCGATTGTACAACCCAGCAATAATGTCGACGAGTCCTTCCTTCAAGTTTTATGTGTCCTCGTCTTCGTGTCGCACTTCGGATCAGGCCGTGAAACTTCTTGTGATAGTCGGGTCTCGTGCTGCAAGAGGCGCGCTCTAAGTCGTGCAAAAGGAAAGAAACTGGAAGGAACGATGTCGGGACCAAACAACGATCTCTGAGTGAAGTCGTAAAAAGTAGAAACAAATCCTCCAGCCGAGCATCAACAGCCGGTGCAAAGATCCAAAAGAGAGTCCAGCAAGACGTGTGGATATTCTCTGGGGGACCTGCCGGGGGTTATGTACAGTATTACTGATGCACCAGGTCGACAAGGGGGAGACGCGACTGGGCAGCTCAGCTTCAGAGCTTCAGTGGACTCGTGGAGGTTACAGGCAGGACGGGGCACACACGGGCCAGCTGCAGCCTCTATCGGTTCCTGCACAATCTTTGCCTCTAGCGCTATGCAAGCCTACAAGGGTATGCCATTTATCTGTCACTCAGGCTTGTGAAGGCGAGAAGACGCGAACCAACGAGATTGCTGCTCTTCACAGGTTTCGAGGCTGCTGAACTGTTCATCTTGTGGTCCTTCCTCTGCAGCTCTTGTGTTACCAGCAGGTGGCCTTCCCCAGATATCACACGTCTGATATTGGTCAGGATTGCTCATCTCAGGAACTTCTCCTTTTCCTTGTCCTTTTCATCACCACAATCACAGCTTACGAAGTGCACGGGCTACAGTGACCAAATCGAGAAAGACCGAACGGCAGGGCCGGACAACGATGGACGATGAGGCCGGGGTTCGAGTCCTTCACCCAGCTCTCTGGGATCAGCAAGCATGATCACCGGTCCGGGACATGCCAAGATGGAAGGAACACTGGTCGCAATCTCTCCATTTTGAGGTCTGTTCCCCTCAGACCTTCCCCCTTCCTCAACCCTCTTCCTGAGAACACGATGGACTGGCTGGGACGGCTGTGACCTCAAATCACCTGAAAATGTGACCTTCAATTGCAGAACGACAGGCGCAACATACCACAGTAGGACATCAGCCAAAGGCGTTGAGACGGGAATAAGGAACGCTAAACAAGGGGCCACCACTCATCATCAGTGGGGCAAAATTCTTCAGCACAATCATTTGGACCCTGGAGAAACAATTGGCAACCCGCGAACCGAGAGCCCATCACGCTAAACCTTGTGAAGATGAGGTGGGCCTGGAGAGCTGTGATAGCCACGAAATGTCGAATGAGACGGCCTTGCTGAGAAAAACTTCAATTTCCTCAAACTCTGGAACCGCTGCAGATCGTCAGCTTTCTTCGGGTCCTGAGCGTTGGTGGTTGAGGTGGAGTTACCGCGGCCGCTGGGGGGACTCGGGCTCTGCTCTGGACTCGGAGGGAAGCCTGACACCTACCCGGCTGGTTCTTCAGAGCCCGAGATATCTTGTCGAGTTCTCGTGTTAAGCTGTCATGGAATCATTTTCTGAAAAGGAGGAGCTTCAAAAAGGTACTCCTTCCTTCGGCAAGGTCTGTGAGACTAGACTAGAGGAAACTCCATCCCGATATCAAGACTCACGGCGCCTTCCCTTTATGCTGTCGTCTCGCCAAGGACGGAACAACTGGATACCGTCTCGGGAAGGCGCGTCCATTGTGTTGAACTCTAATTCCACTACCACGTGTTCAAGCAGTAACCGGAGAACCCACCGTTCTTGCCGCGAGATCAATCAACGGAGCATCGTCGACGGTGGAGATAAGATGGCTCTTCCGCCCCTTTTCACCGCAACGTCTCCCACCTCTTTGGAGAGAGGACTGGAGCTGATCACTGACGTCGTGTGATCCATCATGTCGGAGCATGTCCGTCACGGGCTACAGCTGAACGCAGTCTAACAACAGCTCGAGGCGTCCGAAGCCCTGGAGGATGCGTGATTCCTCAGCCAGTTGTGACGCCCCTTTTCACGTCCAGCAAGTCGCGTCACGACGCGGGGCACAGAAAAGCTACTCTGATCCTGCTGGAATTTACAGGGGCATTCGATGGCGGTTCACTCTCAAACAGCTAGCAGCAAATTGGCCTGTGCATACGCTGCACTCATCACTCTCTGTCAAGATCTCGCAGCGTCGCCGTGCTAACGATCCCTGAACGGACCTATCGAACAGCAACCTGGGGCTTCAATGGAGCTCACCAGTGACCACCGAACAAGACTGGCCAAGCCTGTGGCCCGAGTGCGCAGCTGAATGAAAGCAGCAGCCACGGAACGCCACGAACCTCGACTCTCGGGATTCACCATGACATCGACGAAGAAGCCGTGCTTCCTCACAGACCATGAGCTGTGCCGGATAGACAATGCTTGTGCTCGCCTCACGGTCCGGAGGCTGAACTCGTCCCAGGAACCAGGAACTGGTCCTCATGCTGGAATAATCTTTACTCGAACCAGTCTGTGACCACCGGACATTCCAACAATAAAACGATCGCCAGCGAAGGTTACAACTATTGGACAAGCCTTTCCGGGACCGTTTCAACCCTCCAACGGTACAGATCCCCCGGCGCGGGGTTGGAAAAACGAAGCAAAGACACAGAACCAACAGCACAAAAAGAGAAAAGCCACAAGCTTCTCACGAAATGACCAAGGACCGGCTGACAAAACCATCACCAACGGCCCTAATCTAGGCCCTGCAGGATGAATATCCATTTTGTGCTGCTGCAAGCTGCGCTTTTTATCACAACTAGCGAGAAATTACCACTGTGACCGACCAACTGGAAATGAATCCTCGAGCCGGGGTTACAATGTTAAATCTCCCGGACTCCCCCACGACTTCACGGTGCGATGAAGGGCAATTGCACACGAAAGTCAGATTCGACGCGGAAAGATGCGGAGCTTCGTCCTCAAGCCAAGAACTACTGATGGTCGACAAGCTCTTTACTCATAATACGCGGGTGCAGTCTGCGGTGCCATTTCTGGCCGCGTCTTGACAGTTCAACGGCGTCCCCTTTCTGGGATCACAGGCACCGCGGAAACATCGCAGATCTCATCCACGTCGTCTCTGCCGCAAGCACAGCGCTCTTTTGCTAACAATATATATCTGCTCTACTGCGTACAACCGCAGCGTCCATGTGCCGTCCCGTCCTCGTCCGCAGAAACTAGTCCTGCGTCTATCACGCGTGTTTATCCCGCGATATCAAATATACTACCTACTACTCGCAGCATCAAAGCGTGCATGGCCGCATTGCAGGGTCACCTTCGACTACCGGGATAACATCTGCATGCCACCCGCCTCTACTAGCGTGCTGCTCACGCAAACGAAGCGGTTTATTCATGTGATTTAGCGTGAGGCATTTGCGATGGGGATAAATAGTCCGATCGATGGTGCTGGCCGGTGTGATGAAACTCGGAAGAATTGTACTTGGACGTACACAGATCATCGTCGTCCACGTAAGCCCGGCACCGAAGCTTAACGGGCGCAGAAGATACGGGAGTACGAAGGAAGGAGGGCCGGATAAAGAGTGACCGCTGACCGGTCTGGGGCCTTCGACAAGCGAGTTCGAGCTTGACGTTGCATACAGCTGTCGCAGAACAGGTCGAAGTTCGCTTTATCACTGTGGTAGTCGGCCCGACGGTCTGCTCGCCGTCGAGATGCCAGGCTCGCTTGTGATTGCTCCTCTTGCAAGTGTAGAGACTCGGTTGAGCTGATGGTATAGATATGGCTCTCATCCAGTGGGGACGGTAAAGCAAATCTCAGGGACAACCACGAATGCCGGGGAGTGTGTGCGGAGGAGGTCGCGTCAAGTATAGGACTCCAGGTAGATTCCTGTCCCAATCATGTTCCAAACGCAGTATGTACAGCTTCAAGCCAAAGGCTAAGACCGACTGAGCTGTGTAATATACAAGAGCATGATGATACACGCTTCGCTGTGAAGCTAATCGGAGATTTTTGACCTCCAATGATGCAACCGCTTCAGTCTTTTCCTTAACCCCCATAATAGATGAACTCATCCGTAACTCCTGATCTCAAGATGACGCCGCCTCTGCGATCCTATGACCCCTTAACCACAGATATAGGGTACTTATTCAGACTCTCATAAAGCTGGATCAGCGACCCCAACTAGAAGCCACATTGTTAGCAAGTGACCTTGGCTCAGCCTATACCCTCCCTCGCCGGCATCCCCCAGCATCTCAGAGGAAGACAGTACTTACCAGGAAAGCCCAAGACCCAACAAAAGTAGCCAACGTCGAAGCATACTCAACACTCGGATCCGCACTCCCGAACCCCAGCGCGCCGCATAGCGTAAACCCGATGCCGCCCACGAGATTCCAGAATCCGATGTGCCAGCCCAGCAGCTTGGGAGCAGGGAGGTACCACCTCTCCTGCGTCTCGAGCATGAACAGCGAGCTCGAGATGATGAACCCCGTGCCTCCGACGACCTGTTGTCGTTCTGTCTGTCAGCCACTTTTGTCTCCCTCACCCTGCCACAAAAGATACAGGGTTCAGAAAGGAAACAGATCGTAATGTAAAGTAAAACTCACCTGCGGCACCCAATAAACTCCATTCTCAACACCCGCCGACAGTCCGCCCAGTATACCCTCCACGCCCACGATCCCCGCAATCCAGAATATCGTCGCGCCCACCATCTGGCTGGCATTCGCCAGGAACCCGATCTCGCGTATGTAATGTGTCCTCAACTCGTACCCGCTTGGCCACCACGACCATCTCCTCTCGCCCCCGGACTCGGGATGTGTCTTCCCCTTCCCTGCTGCCCCATCTATCCCCCCTCCCCCCTTCCCCCCTCCTCTCCTCCCAAATAACCCCCTCCGATAACAATGATGATGCCCGCACTCACCCTCCCTCTTCTTGACCACGGTGCGGGGCCCGTCCTCAACGACCTTCTCGAGGGCCCAACCGAAGCAGTCCGTCCGGTTCTCGTTCACGGCCTCCAGCATGCCGAGGACGGAGCCCACCTCGAACACTGTGGCGCCGAGACAGGCCGTTATCCCGCCCGCCGAGGCGACTTCCCCCGGGAACTCGGTGGAGGGGCGGTAGAGGGGGAGCCAGACGAAGAAGCCGTTTAGACACCAGATTATTGAACCTGAAGGGCTGTCAGTGCGGGGGTCGTTTGCATATGCGCATTGGAGAGCGTGTGTGGAGTGAGTTGAGGTAAACGCGTTCAAATGTGCCTACGGTTGGTGGTTGGTCGGGCTCGCAGTGAATATGTAAAGGGTAGTTGGAACTTAGATGTATAGGGTAGCTATCCATAAGAGAAAAATAAAACAACGTACCAATAGTATAAATCACCGCGACATCATAACTAACATCCCACACCGGAAACTTAACAAACATCTTCCCCAACCCACTCAACACCTCGACCAGCGAAGTCGTCGCCCGCAGGGCCGACTTGCCTGCGTACTCCTCCGTGACAGCTATGGCGTGCCGGCCCTTCCTGTTGTCCCGGCTGCGCCAGACGTGGTAGACCGACCTCGTCGTCGTCTTGCCTAGGGTGCCATCATCTGACTTTGCAGCCGGCGGTTTTTGGGCTGTAGTAGTAATGTCAGGTGAAGGCGCTGCGGGTTTGAAGTCAGCTGTCAGAGGCAGGGGGATGTGTAGCCTCGTCGGGTTGAGGAAGGGCAAAGGGCCCCGGGCGTCTTTCGCCGCGTAGTGGCGGGGTGTGAAGTGATCCTCTGCTGGACGACTATGCTTGGACATGGTGGACGAAAAAAAAAGGTTGTGATACCGGATCGGGGAGAAAGATGTATATGTCAACGTGGTGGTAGGGTGTGAGAGCGAGAGACACGGCTTGGCATCGTGGAATTATTGCTGCCGAATGGGAGGGTTGGGATGCTGTGGTATGGTTGTTTGGTGTACGAAAGTCCCGAGAGACAGCAGCAAGCACGAGGGGAGTTTAGGATTCTGATAGGGAGAGGATGCAATTGATGGTGATGCGATTCCCTCAACGCAGTGAAGCAAAGCCGCACCGCGAACTGCCAAGAATGAAACCAGTATGTCCTTGACGTCAGTGAATTATTTTTGATGGGCGCTACAGTCAGCGTAGTTAAACTGATAGAAAGGAACACACACATCAAACATCTCCAGATCAAGCGCCGAACAATCGAACTCCACCAATCGAAACCTCACCAATCGGGGTCCTCACGTCATCGCGGTTTGGTGGACAAAACTGCCCAGCCCCGGGACCACTCGGCACCAGTTCCGGCTCGGAAGTTGCCGTCGTTACAATCCCCGCATTCATGTGCTCCCGGGATCAGCCCAGACCTGCGACGGCATTCGATGCACCTCGGTGACAGCGCCGACAACAAACTTCGATATCAATCCGTCGCCCATATCATATCAGCCTGCAGCCCTTTGATAACCAACGTTACACGGAAATCTGAGGATATATACGTCTGACGCATCGGGCAAACAAAGTTCAGGAACCGAGAACGATACTGGGACCAGCCCTGTTGAACCTACCTCCCTCTGATTGCGCGCGGCTGTCTGACCATAAGCATCGGAACCGGAACCGGTCAAAACCCGATAGTCTATTTCAAGATGTCGTCCGCCGGACCGCTGTCGGAAGTCCGGGCTCTGACATTCGACGTCTTTGGGACGGTGGTGGACTGGCGCAGCAGCATCGTCGCGGCGCTCACACGGGCCGCGGAGCAGAAACTCGCCGACGGATCGCTCCCTGACGAGTTGCAGGACCGACTCCGGGCTGTCACGGAAGCCGGAGAATGGTCGGCATTCGCACAAGAGTGGCGGAGGAGCTACGGCCGGTTCACGCACGGCTTCGTGCCGGGCAAGACGGCGTGGAAGGACATTGACACGCACCACCGCGATAGTCTCGATGAGCTGCTGGAGCAGTACGGACTCGCCGGCGTCTTTTCGGGGGAAGAGATAGAGGAATTGAGCAAGGCATGGCACTTCCTCACGCCGTGGCCGGACAGTGCTGAGGGTATCCGTGCCCTCGGGGAGAAGCTGGTGACGGCTACGCTGTCAAACGGGAACAGGTCGCTGCTGGAGGACCTGAACAAGTTTGGTGACCTGGGGTTCAGGAAGACCATCTCGGCTGCGGACTTCAAGGCTTACAAGCCGAGCGAGAAGGTGTACCTCGGCGCTGTGCAGGCGTTGGGCTTGGAACCCGGGCAGGTGGCCATGGTTGCTGCTCACCTCGGCGACCTGAGGGCGGCGAGGGGTTGTGGCCTGAGGACGGTGTATGTGGAGAGGAAGAGGGAGGAGGACTGGGAGGTTGGATCCGAGGAGTATGAAGATGCCAAGACATGGGTTGATATCTGGGTCAAGGAGGCGGAGGAGGGGTTTGTCGAGGTTGCAAGACAGATGGGCATTCTCGAGCGCTCTTGATGGTCTGATCGTCAAAGTCTCGATTCGCAAGAGAGAGAGACATGTCGTAGGATATCCTCCGCGAGAGATCGGAGTCAAGTAACTCGTATAACCTGCCTATCACAGGTTAGGGTCGTCAGTATAGAGTCACGACGCTACTGATTAGAGCTTCGCGTCATATGCCGTATGCGGTCGCGGCAAAACGAGTCATGGCCTCCGCATGCGATCTGCCTGGGACTGCGGAGTGGTCCAAGAGGTTGTCTTATCCTTAATGGTATTGTCGGGCCAGAGCGGTCCACAGTGAGCTAGTTGATCGGCCAGAACGGTCGACGGGAGTGTCGGAAGAGCTAGTCACGGAGCTAGGTACCGCGGACAATGGAATGTCATACCTGAATGTTAGTGGCGCATGGCACATCATGAGCTGGATACCTAAAGTAGCGGAACGGACCTGGAGGGAGATAGGCCACTGAGGCGGTCGATATGGTTCCCGCTCTCCCGGGTCACGAGTTCTCCTCTGGTTGTCGATCCTCGCTGCGGCAGCTTGCAGCTAGGGCCGCTAGCTGGCTACGAGCGGATTGGGCCGTTGGTGCATATTCGGCGCTTGGCGTGGTGGTGGTACTCGGGGGGTTGATTTAATGACATGCGAAGTTTGTATTTTGTTTGGCCATGATGTTGGATGGCTCAGCACATTTGCTTGCTGGTTGCCACTATCGCTTGCCCTGGGCCGCCAACTTCGGCAGCCGGATGCATGGCACTCGAAATAGACACCTGGTCTTGGTCTTTCCAGAGATCGACCCTGGCCGCAGCTGGCTGGCGGTCTTGTGAGAGATGGACCGTGAGGCCCGGCCATGCAGTGTAATCACGGCAAGCGAGCGCGTGTATGCATGGCGGCAGGCCCTCAAGGGAGACGGGGCAACACGGGGAAGATCCCAGAGAAACGGGAGATAGTCAAGATCCGGAATTGCCCCGGTGACATGGAAGAAGCATGTGCTTCCCCACCGAGTTATGCGTTGTATGCCATCGATACCAAGCAACACCGAGTGTCCGCCACATCCGGCGGATCGGATGAATGAGTGAGAGACGATAGAAGCTCTGTCTCAAGACAATCGGCATCGCGGAGCATGATGGACAAGATGTGAGAATCCACAGATTCCAGAGGCGATCAGGTCTGGAGTTTGGCGCTTTAGAGGAAAAGAGTGGGACTCGGTGAAAGTGAGAAACTCCCGTCGCATGAAGTTGAAGTGAAATGCTTTGAGCTGTAACATCTGAAGGAAGTCACGAACCAGACCAGAAGACTTTTGCCGGGATGTTCCTTCCCAGGCATTGGCAGGATTGTGTCGACATCCGATTCGAAGTAGTCATTCGCTGCATCCAATAAGGTATCTGGCGATTGCTAACAGACAGATGAAGATTCCAGATCTGCCATGGATCCCATGATGCTCCATCCAAGGTACGATCACAAAGGACACTCAGCACCACATCTCCTGCAAGGGCAGAGTTAAGACTCGGTGACGGTGACAGTGTTTGTGTCTCCCTGACAGTTGCAAGATTCCATGTTTTGCTTGTCATCTTGCTTGTCCAAGTCGTGCTGCTGGTTCCCGTTGAGTTGGTGCTGCCTCGTGCATTTTTCTCTTATTTTTATCCTCCTCGGTCCTCATGCATATCTAACAGCATCTTCCCCTCCTCCGCTTTCATCCAACAAGCAGCTGAGACTCTTGGAAATACTTTACCCTTAGCCACTTCCACTTAACCATTCCACCGGGTTGACTGGTTCGTGGCCCAGGCGCTTATCGGATCATTGGACGTTGTCGTCTCACATTCTCCTCATCATTTCAATGATTATTATTCTCCATTGAAGCCAAAGAGAGCGCTAAAAGAGAGTCAACCTGTTGTATCCCCGCCCTTTTTTGTGGCCTGGACTGCCCTGTCTTGTCACCTGGGAATCTTGTTGGACCCCTCCTTTTTCTGACCCGCAGTCTCTCACGGGCCACATTGCAGACACTGCTGCTGCAAGTTCGCTCGTCCAGCTCGCTATCTCAACACCCGGACAGATCCTTGTTGGTGGGTTAATGAGCTAGCTCCGCGGCCTGCAGCTTGTTGTCCCTCACTTGTCCCAGAAAGCTCAGACCGATTGAAGCCCGTTCAAACTCCCAAGACCATCCAGGCCTGTCGCTCATCAACCACTCCAGTCTTCCAGTTGTTGTTCTCCAGCGACAAACCCTCGCCAAGCTCGAAAGGAACCCACCCGCACCTTGTTGCTCCACAACCCATCCCTCTGCTTCTCACCTAAAACATACCCTGTCTATTGTCTCCTTCAAATCCTCTTGCTGCTACTGCTGCCGCTGCTACCTCACACCTCCTTCTCTTCCTTGTCTCCCCTCCACAACGTCTCTGCAGCAGCCAAAAACAGAAAAAAAGTTCTGCAGTGGGTGGCGACCATCTTTTTTCCCTGGTACAACGACAAAAATCACCACGAAAAGTCGGCATCAACCACCGCAACAACCGAATCCATTGACTGACGACATCGGCAACACTCGGGCCACTTCTCACTCTTATTCCGACGCAGCTCTCCCGCATCGCTTCTCCTCTTAGTGCCCCGAGCTTCCTACCTAGCTCCTCTTCTCCTCACCCGCTAAGGAGAGCTAGAGCCCACAACTTCTCCAGTCGACGACTACGGCTTATCTGCTATCTACTACTATCAGCTCTTCGCCCTTTTCTTTCCCGCCCCTCTCTCCTCACATACAACTCCTATTTACTTTCCCGTCACCAACAAGCCTTCATTTGCTCCGGCAAACCGAGGTAATACAGCTCTGTCTTTTGGGTCCGCGCAACGAGTCGTCACGACTCGCAATCCGGCAATATGGCGGGCAAGATGGTGCTGCACAAATTGGTGGTGCTAGGAGACGGTGGCGTGGGGAAGACGGCTCTGACGATCCAACTGTGTCTACAACACTTCGTTGAGACTGTAAGTCACAATCCCTGATCGCCCAACCAGCCATGGATTTCCCTCTTGATTGCCTTGCTAATATTTGCCGCCTCCAGTACGATCCCACAATTGAAGACTCCTACCGGAAGCAGGTCGTCATCGACAACCAAGCCTGCATGCTGGAAGTGCTGGATACTGCCGGCCAGGAGGAATACACAGCCCTCAGGGACCAATGGATTAGGGACGGCGAAGGTTTCATCCTCGTCTATAGCATATCTTCCCGGTCCTCGTTTTCGCGCATCAAGAGATTTCACCACCAGATCCAGCGGGTGAAAGAATCCGTCGCATCCTCACCGTCATACCCAGGCTCGCCCATCTCCAACATGGGCTCCCAGGTTCCTGTTCCCATCATGCTCGTTGGCAACAAGAGCGACAGGGTGACGGAGCGCGAAGTATCGACACAGGAAGGGCACGCATTGGCCCGAGAGCTGGGATGCGAATTCGTCGAAGCATCGGCCAAGAACTGCATAAACGTGGAGAAGGCATTTTACGACGTCGTCCGGATTCTACGAAGGCAGCGACAGGCTGCAATGCGGCCAGCCGCCCAAAATAACGGTGGTCGGCCACCCCGCACAGGCAGTGGAGAGGCTGGGCCACCTCGAGGAAACGATCGTTACCGGAGGAACAATCGCGGCGGCAACGAGCGAAGCAAGTGCATCGTTCTGTGATGACATCAGATGCACGATGAGCGCCGGTTCGAGGTCTATCCCGTGTGCCGACAACTCCGCCGGAATTAAATCACGGATTGCATCGGTCGCCGCCGCAGGAACGCCCTTTCTCGGCGGAGGCCGTGTCGCCATGGCACCTCGACCGGCATTATGAGCCATGCCCCTACCTCGGTTATTTTTTTTCTCACGACTGGCGAACCTTTCGTCGGATTCTTTGCTCATATTCTATAAACCCATTCATGTGATCTTCACCAGCTTTCGACAGGCGAATGGCGTACAAACCAAAAGAAGGCATCACATTTGGGGCGCGGGTGTTACCTGATTTACTTCGATTAAGAGTGGCGGAAAGGACAACCACTGCCATTGAGCCAGTCCAGGCGGATGCTGTCTGCGAGGTATTTGTTTATGTCTCGGATCTTGGGAGGGCATGTTGATTGTTGACAGACGAGTTCGTGTCTTGTCTGAGCCGGAATGTGGAGGGATCGGGTTCCTTTTCCATCCCGAGGGTCGCGGACGCGGAAGCCGGAAAAGATGGAGCGCATCTACGGAAGCATCTATGTCTGAAGACGGGGAGCCGGGTGTTGGAAGATGGAAGCTTCAAGCAGGAAGAGCGGCATGCTGCAACCGCGAATCTTCTCCGTTGAACATCTCTCTTCACGTGTGTTCCGTATCAAGAGGCTCTCTACCGAGCCGTCACAGGAAAATAACCACAACAAGAAAGGTTGTTCACCCTGACCTTATGTGTTTCCAAGTTCCCTCGTCGGTCTGTTTATATGCGCATTTGCTTCCACGTTCCTCTTCCGCCAACCCCCCGATTCCTCCGGTCTTGCTGCCAACCCGCCGAGACAGAGCCAACGCAGCCAAAAACATCCATGTTCCGAGCTAACCTCCAAAAGAGACAGAGTCTTCCTTAGCTCCATGGTGCAAGAGCACAACCGAGCCAGTGGTAGCTGCATTTGTATCCTGGGACAACTCACACTTACATCCCGGACAGGGCCGTCAACGCCGTTTGATTTGGCAATGCATGACGGCAAGTAGGTTCTTACGGCCTTTGTCGGTTTCTCAACTATACGACCCTTGCAGCCTCCCGGGACCGCACGGCAGACGCCCAGGTTCCGTTCCCTTCGTCAACCTACCATGTGTGTGCTAGAGGAGACCATCGCGAGCCACACTATTCTTGCTCACTACTTCCGATGTCGTTCACTAACAAACCTAGACAAAGCTTGACCTTCACCTAACGGGCAGTTTAATCGCCCGTAGAACTGTCCGAGGTTTCTCGACTGTAGAAATCAACAGCCCAAATCCTGCCATCGATATGACCGACTTCCCACCAACAACCACGCAGGAAGATGTAACGTTTCGCAGCCCTTAAGCTTGAGTTATCCTTCCCTGCACGCTGTATTCCTTCCTGCTGTCGGGTAACCAAACTGCCTGTTGTTCCTTCACAACTTTCCTACTTCTACGGCCGGAACAGTTCGAGCTCTTTGTGATGCCTCAAACGCAATGTAGTCATCACTGAATAAGCTCCGAACTTCCTGTGGCGTCCCGTCTTCCACTAGACTAGTATCTAAAGTATTTCTAATTCTTTCACAGGCGAGGGCGGTATGATCGTCAGGATATGTCGTCCATCATTCTTTTGCTACAGTCTACAGCCCACACCGTTCAAAGGTTCGCGACGAGCCTAATTAACAAACCCCCCCCCCCAAGGCCCATGTGGCGATCATCACCGGCCACATCCGACGGACGGGAAGATAAGGGAAAGGGCCTGCCCGTTTCCGCTTTCTCTGCTTCCTCAGTTCATCCATGCCGGGTGGTCTCACTAAGAACCAGTTCGGCAGCGGCACCATGGCCCGGTCGGATTCGTCTGTGCGCTCCAAAACGTCTTTGACGCAGCGGGAACGCTCTGTCCCGCGGCTAAAAAGAGAGGGCGGGTTCAAACGGCTCGAGGGTTATGATCCTTCGACAGCGATACGTACCTACTACGTACTAGTATCTCAAATACTAGGAATCTATAGACTCACTGTTCTTAGAAACAGACGGGAAACGACTCTGGATAGCAGTATCTCAGAGATCTAGTACCAACATACATCGGTACATACATCAGGCATACCTTCATTGCGAACAGGGACCGGCGGCTAACACCGGTCCACGGAGCGATCTCCTTACGGCCATTCTTCTATCCCTCGCAATGCACAAGTCAGACAGACAGGCGGGCAGGAAAACTGCATGACGCTACTGCTCCCCCTGCTGCTGCTCCCCATCACCTCTTTCACCGGTCTGGAACACATGTAAGCTCAGAAGCCCCCCTTCCAGTATATACTACTCCCCCGTTTGCGAACTCTGATACGTACAACCACCTGTCACCGAATATCTTCCACCTTACTCGTCTGGTTCAAGGAGCGAGTGAGCGCTCCCTAAAGTCATGTTAACAATCAACACCTCTCTTCCTCCCACTTCGGTACCTCAACAGCCCCCCAAAACAGGTATAAGCACACCGCCCTGCCCAAGGCACGTGGTCCTCGGCCGTCGTGCCAAAGGTACTGCACCGGTCCCCGCCCGCAGCCCGTGGCACGTTTTCCCCTGTTCACCCACATTGGGTTGCCAGACAAGCGAAGTGTGGCTTGCATTTCTGCAGCCCAGGGGGACTGAATAGACGCCGGCCGGCGTCCGGGATGTTCGCAGCACCGCATCAGCTGTATTGTCCCACTAGGGCTATGTTAACCCCCACGTCCACCACCCGCCCCCACGCAGGAAAAGACGGGCAAGCATGTGGCCCAGATGTCACAGCTTGTGGCTATCCCTTCAGATTCGTCGGGGAGTATCATCGGTGTCCAAACGGGGCTATATCACGTAGCCAAGAAAGCTTTACAATCTCCGCGGGACAGACAGACAGACAAGAGTAAAGCACAATGGCTCCTGGCGAACCCAGAGTCCACGTTCTACAAGTTGTGAACTCTCACCGAAGCCACGTCGGTGTCACTGCAGGCGGGTGTCACTGTCACGCAGCCCTGGGCATGCTGAAGGTCAGGGAAGTAAGTAAGATGTAAGTAAGTAGGAAAGCAAGCTGCATGTTCCTCGTCCCGGCGGGCTGAGCGGAAGTGGTTTAAGCTGTGGCAGGTTCGCACGGCGTCTAGGTAGGTGAGGTGGTCTGGACTTTAACGGATCTTGGTGTCTGCAAGTGCGCGGCTGGCTGCTCAGCCTCGATCCGAGGACAGTGACTCTGGCTTCCATATCGCCGGACATGCTGCCATACTCACTCAGATAAGCGAGGACCCTACCATGACCATTGATATGATACTCAATCGTCCGCGGTCCTCGACCGGAGATGGGCTCCGGCCGTCGCGCCCTTCAGGCTTGGACGGGTAGATCCCGAGCCACATACAATGCGGCTCAACCGCTGGACCGGGAGAAAACACCAGTTGTTTGCCCTCTTGAGAACGCAGATATGTCTTCGATATGTCTTCGTGCAACCACACCGGCTTCCGGGCCCGTATTCGGCATCCGGCAGGTCTATGCGGCAGCCCGCCCGTGTGGCGCCGGCCCCGTGCCGATCAACTCATCCGACTCCCGGACGGATAGTAGAGGCCCGGTTCCGGAAAGTGTCGATTTCGTGACGCTCCATCATCGAGTTCGGTTATGGTCGTATAGTCTAGTGGGTGCTTGTGGATGTTTCGCGCGTTGTTCCCTCATGCCCCAATAATATGCCTTACATATAAGGGCTAGGGTTGTAGCCGGAGCTTGTCCCACGTTCAAACTTCAACCCCACCATCGTCACTTTGACTCGAGTCTCCCAAAGCTCCAACCTCGAACACCAACAGCACCACAGCCCGCAAAGCCGCCAACATGGAGGAGACCCTAGAACAGCTCCAATCCCGTCACAGAAAGGAGCAACGAGACCTGCAATCCCGCATTACACAAAAGAAGAAAAATGCGACAAAAAAGACCCGCAAGGGCGTGAACGACGAATGCGCCGAGCTCGAGCGCCAGCTGAAAGAACGGCAGGAGGATGAACTACGTCGGCTCACGGATCCAAACGCCGGGCAAGACGGCGGCGACACGGAATATGACGGATCCTTAGAGCACCCGCCAGCAGCAGTAGAGCAGCACCAACCCAACCACGAGATCAACAATGACCTCTCCAGCAAGCTGGAAACCACCTCCCTCTCCTCACCACAAGCATCATCACAACCTGCGCCCCCTCCCCAACCCTCCGACACAGCTCCCCAAGGAGGGAAAAAACGCAACCGCCAAAAAGAGCGCCTTGCCCGCCGCGCCGCCGAAGTCGAAGCCGTCGCCGCCGCCGCAGCCGCCGAAGCCTCCACAATGACCGACCACCGTCTCACCGAGGCCTCGCGGATGCAGCCCGTCTTCGCCTCCCACAACCTGACCGAAACCCAAATCGCGCCGGACGGGCACTGCCTCTTCGCCTCTTTCGCCTCGTCTCTACAATCCGCCGGCATTCCCCTCAACCCTTCCTCCGCTCCCGACTCGGACACAACGCCAAAAGTCATGCCCTACAAGGTGGTACGAAAAGTAGCGGCGGGGTACATGGAAGACCACAGGGACGAATTCGAAGGATTTCTCGAGGAGCCGCTGGGGAGTTACGTCGAGAAGATAAGGGACACGGCCGAGTGGGGCGGGCAGCTGGAGCTGACGGCGCTGGCGAACGCGTACGGGGTCGAGGTTAGGGTCGTGCAGGACGGGAGGACGGAGGTTATCGCCCCGACGACAGAGGGGGGAGAAGAAAAAGAGAGGAGGACGGTCTGGTTGGCGTATTATAGACATGGGTTTGGGTTGGGGGAGCATTATAACGCGCTGAGGAAGAAGGATGATGCGTGAGAGGCGCAGGGTGCATACACAAGAGGAGTTTGGACCTTTAGATACCATCGCATTGTGGTCTATGGACAGTTAGGAGAGGCTCAGTGGCTCCACACCGAGACCTGGTGGTCGAAGTTGGCCTTATGATTGCGTCTGGGCTGGAACCGCGTCAGGCACTTGAGTCCCGTGTCACTCGGTTGCTTCTTAAGCTCGTCGGCCAGTGGCTTGCCATCCTCGCCGTAACGGACTTCCTCCCCGGGACGGCTCAGGTGAGCCGCGTACGTCTCGGCCGTGAGACCCCACGGCGGACCGCCCATAGACGGGTCCTTGCCCAGCGGCCACTCGAGACAGATGAGTCTGCCCGTGTCGGGGTTGAGCAGACCGGACATGCGCTTCGCCCATTTGGGTCGTGCCTCGGGCGGGAGGGCGCAGAAGAACTGGCCTCCATCATCAGTTTACACACTCCCCAAACAATGAGATAGAAAGGATACAACATAGAAAGAAAACTCACAGTATAATCAAAAACCAAATCAAACCCCCCTTCTCCTCCTCCCTCCTTTCCCACATCCCCAAGCCACCCATCATCAAAGAAATCCCCCCTCACCCACCGCACCCTCCCCCTCTCCCTGCCCCCAGCAACGCCATCATAAACCCCCTTGTCCTTCCCCTCCCTAACCGCCTCCCCGGTCCTCGCCGCCTCCTCCACCGCCACATCCGAGTAATCCAACCCGACCACGTCGTACCCCAGAGCCGACAACAGTAACACGTCGTACCCCCTCCCGCAGCCGGGGACGAGAGCCGTTCCCCTCTTTCCTTCGGACGAGGTGGCAGCGGGGGAAGGAGAAGGGAACAACTCCGGGTGGTCGAGAATGGCGTCCGCCAGAGCGAGGCTGGGACCGCCGCGGTCCCAGGGCGTGTAGGACTCCTTCCACAGGCTGTCCCATTTGCTGCCGTGGGCGGAGAGGTCGCTACCCTGGAAGGTGGACTGGAGGCGGCCGAGTTGTTCGGATGACATGGTGTTTTGTTTGCTTGAGGGGGGTTTTGATGCAGGTACGTGGAGGGTGGGTGTAGGTTCTGTTTGCAGTTACGAACTGATTTGTGGATGAGTATGAGCACAGAGATATGATGAACGGGTGAGGCGGAGGGGGTTTACTGGGATGATTGTAGTGCTAGGTAAAGCTCATGATGGTGATGTGATGTAAGAGGTATGTCTACCTTGGCGTTGAAGTCTAGCGTAGATTACAAAATCGCTGTTCACATGCACACGTTCATTTCTTGGCAGGGGTCGTCAAGGAGTCTATACACTATCCTACACGTCTAGTCTGACGTCTTTCTCTTATGCACCGTCTAAATTGGGACACTTATCATACACCCGTCCACCAAGGTTCACTTCCTCCCCTTCTCCCCCTTCGCCTTGCGCTCCGCCTCCTCGCTAGCAACCTGCTCATCAGCAACAGCAGCCTCAACATCGTTCTGCACAAGCCACTCCCTCACGCTCTCAATAACCCTATCGAACTGCTCCCCCCCAGCTAGCACGTCCGGCAGGTTATGCACGTCCACGCCGCTCCGGTGGTCCGTACACCTGTCCTGCTGGTAGTTATACGTCCGGATCTTGTCCCCCCCCGTGACCTGGTTCTTGCTCAAGACACTCGACCTCAAACTCCTCGCCATTTCTTCCCTCTCCTCCCTCCTCCTCTGCGCCAGCCTGCTCCTCAGAACCTTCCACGCCGCCTCGCGGTTGCGGTGCTGCGACCGGTGGTCCTGCATGCTGACCGCTATCCCCGTGGGGACGTGCGTGAGCCGGATCGCCGACTCGGTCTTGTTGACGTGCTGCCCGCCCGCGCCACGGGCGCGCATGACCTCGCTCTTCACTTCCGACACGTCGATATAGAAGTCGCTCTCGGGATCGTTGAAGTCCGCCTCCTGCTCGGAGGTCGTGTTCTCCGCCAGAGAAGGTAAGACCCAGAGCGCCGCGGCCGAGGTATGCGTCCGACCGCTCTTCTCCGTCGAGGGCACCCTCTGCACGCGGTGTATCCCCGCCTCCCCCCGAAAGATGTCGTAGCTCCCCTCATCCTCAATCTCGAGCACGGCCTCCTGCAAGGGACTCTCCCCGGCGTACCCGCTCGCCGACCCGGCCGTGTCGGACGTCTCGTGCTTGACAACCTTGAACCTGTACCCCTTCCTAGTGCAATAAGCCTGGTACATCCGGAACAAACTATCAGTGAAAAACCTGCTCTCCAACCCGCCCGGCCCCGGGCGGAACTCGATGAGGCAAGGCATCTCGGCGAACGGGTGCTTGGGCGTGAGCGCGATCGACAGCCGCCTCGCGGCCGAGGCGAGCTGCGCCGTCGTGGGGGCGACGTCGTCGCGCGCGAGGTCGCGCAGCTCGGCGTCGGTCGAGGTAAGCAGGGTGTTGAGCTCGTCCAGCGAGGCGCGGGCGTCCTCGTATTCCTTGAGGGCGGACGCGACGGAGACCAGCTCGCCGGCGCGCTTGGCCGTCTTGCCGTCGAAGTCGGTCGCTAGGGACTCAGAGAGGGAGGTGTGCTCGGCTGCTAGCTTGCGGGCTCGTTGGAGGAGGACGGCGGGGAGGGGGGAGGAGCTGGGAGGTGGAGCTGGGTTGTTGGTTAGCTGAGCTTTTGAGAGGTGAGGAGCTAGGTAGATGGGGGCACGAACCTGTGCTAACTTGTCGACGCTGGAACTGCTTCGCGAGTGATGGTCTCGCATGCGCAGCTAGACGGGAACAGCTCCGACACACCCATGGCGTTGTAAACATGCTCGGGCATTGGCAGGGTAACTGTCAATTATATGGTTGTCGCGGGAAAGTGATGTCGCGGAAGCCGAGACGCATTGTTGGAGATCGAGAACTTTTTGGTGGAGCCGTTGCAGGGGTCCGCTGCAGGCCAGTTTGAGGGTTGGGGTTATGTATGCACGACGCATTATCCGTAGATTGCCCCTTTCGCCAAGTATCGCGACCCAGACACACTGCCGTCGAACACGAGGCGGTCCGATATCAGGCTAAATAGAATGCCATCCCAGAGGTGCCGCTTGACTACGTAGGTAGGTACCGGAGAATGTGTTCCACGGCAGCAGAGTACCGAACCAAGAAAGGAACAGCGATCTATTTGCAGGTGCAGATTCTAGTCGATTGTACGGTAGCATCGGTCGTCCACTTCTCCAGCACGTTCATGCTTCTTGAGCATAGGTGAAAGGAGAGAGAGCTGTACTTGGCGTGGCTTGCGAAGTGTCTACGTCCCCAGGTGGTTCGTAAGGCGGCGACGGTCACATTGTAGCAGTTACCGAGCTATTCATTCACCAAGTGGGCTACTGTGTAGATGTTGTGGAGACCAGCTTTTGATTCTCATTCTACCACACTACATACCAAATCCTGCCTGAACACCATATCGCTAAAAGCGCTGTTGGGTGGAATCCAGACGCCCTCCCGACTCATCAATGTGTCATCATCCCAAACTTCCGATACCCTGACATAGTCCTGCTCAAACATCCGACATGACAAAGGAGACAAGTAAGCCCGCCGCGTGGGATAGTACCGTGACCAATAGCCTACACGAAGACAGCCACAGGGGGCAGCTCAGCTGCAAAAACGCGTCCAAGATATATCGCAGAAAATTGATAGACCAACAGATCTGTCAACCCCAAAAACCCCCGCTGAGATAGCAACCTAAAAAAGAATTGACATGGCTTATCGAAACAGGTATAGGATATTAAAGGAATAACAGACCGACCCAACATGTCCACGCACATACACCAAGATCATAAGCATAAATCATAAGCCGAAGTGCTCCAGGCCGTCAAGGATGTAACCGTCCGAGCCACCAGATGTCGTCACCGGCAGCAACGGCTGGTTGTGGTGATATTCCAAGCTCGCAACGCTCAGCCCCATCTCACTCGGTGCGTTGAGGTCATCCGCCGAGCTCAAGCTCTCTTCGCTGAGGCTGAGCACGCTCTGGGCGGTGTGCACGCCGGTCTGGAAGTCGCCGAGATTGAAGTGCGACAGGTCCCAGGCCTCTGGAGACCAAGACGAGCCCGAGAGAGGCGGCTCACTCATGGGCAGTCCACCGCCGTATATGGCGTCGTAGAGGTTGAGTTGACCGCCGTCAAGCGAGCCTACTAGGGCTTCCCACTCGGCTGTCGATGTGGTTGATGCCTTTTGCGCAAGCTGTGAGTAAATCAGGTTCTGAGCGTGCTGGTGGTGCTGCGGTTGCTGTTGCTGTTGCTGCTGGCCGCGGGCCTGGACTGGTGAAGGGGGTTGCGAAGGGGTGTTGTTGAAGGAGAGGTAGTCGAGGTTCTGCTTCGTGTTGGTGTTCGGCGTCGGCGACACCCGGGCAATCATTGCTGCCTGGGCTGCTTGCGCCTGGCCCAGTGAGAGACGGTGATCCCGGCGCGCAAGAGGGATTGGGTCCGGCCGGATGCCGTCGAACGAGGGTCGAGATCGAATCTTGTTGTGAAGTTCGTGCCGGTTTTGCCCAGCCGGGGGCATCGCGAGCTTGCGCAGCTTGTCTTGTTGAAGCAGCAGGTCGGTCTCGCTCATGCTGGCACTGGCATGCCGGCCAAGTGAAGCCGGCATCTTGTGGTGCGTCGGCGGCGATGATCGAGGCGGAGCGGACATTGATGTCTCGGGGCTTTGCCTTGGAGGTGTGGGGAGTGAAGCGCGGGGTGGCTCATCCACTTGAATGAGCATCGCCGCAATCCGCTTAAAGTCCAGGGATCCAGGGGCCTTGGCTTTCTCGACAATCTTGATAACGGCGTTCGTAAGCTTGGCATTGTCCTTCATGACTTTGCTCTCCTTGCCGAGGTCCAAGCTCTGATATAGCAATGTCATGCCGCACAGAACAAGGGTATCTGCCTTATTTAGGCAAAATGCGAACGACATGGTTCGCTCTTCTAGAAGCTGGACAATCTGTATGATGTGCTTGCTGGACTCGCTGATGGAAATGAGTGCTGGGGCAGCCTTGGGGCCCAAGGTAGACCCCACCGCAGGCCGATAGATCAAGGTTTTGGTGTAGTAGAATGCGAGAGCCTAGACGAGTCAGTCACCAGAGTCATGTAGCGGGGTGACGGGGTAGGGATCAGGAGATATATCGGTAGTATGGGGTATCGACTTACCAGAAGTGGAGATCGGCTGCCGGTAACGTCTGTGGAGGGCTTGTCTTGCCTGAAGGTCAGCTTCAAGTGCTGCGGCAGGTTGTCGCACCAGCTGTCGAGCTCGGCGTCCAGAGCATACATCTGCTGCAGGGAGAGTTCGTGAGATGTCGCAGCTGGGTAGTTCTTCTCGAGAACCTTGGCGAGAATGCGAGTGCCCCTGAAGAGAGCTAGAGCGCTGGAAATGCGGGTGTGCTCGCCGGGCAGGCTGGGTTGGAAGCCCTTCTCGGTGACGTACTCGTCATCAGTGTCTGACGGGTATTCCGCGTGAATGTCGTCTTCCTTGAGGAGCTTGGGCAGACCGAGGATTGCGGCAGAGAAGCAGTCGAGGGTGTAGAGGGTCCAGAAGACCTTCTTGCGTGTCTCAATGGTTAGAGCACCGAATGAGAAACGCTTTTGGCTCTGATGAAGGCCGAGGCGATGCGACAGACCAACAGCGACGCCCTTGTAGTGTTGAAGTCGCTTGTAGTCCGCCCTGACGGTACAGTACATCAAGGCCAGGACCAGGCACTGCAGAGTGCTCATAGTGTTGTCCATGAGGATGGCATCGAGTGCCTTCTGCCACTGCAGCTCGCATGCCGCAATCTGTTCTAGATCCGGATTTTCGGTAGATAGAGCGGCAATGCCAAAGAGAAGGTAAAGCTGCGCAAGCTTGTGGTTGTTCTTAATCTTCTCAGGATCGGCGACAAATTCCTCGTAGATCTTGAGGAATGTCGGTTTGTGGACCACAGGGAACAACGGGGCCCATTCCTGGAAGTAAACGTTGACGCACCGGTCAGAGAAGAGCCGCGGAGGGACCCTCATGCTCTGAGATGGAGGCTTGGCAGTGAGAGGATAACATCCCTGGATGTGAAGGAACGCCTCTGGGTTGAACTCTGCGCAGGGCTTGCCATTTTCCTGGATTTTGCGCTTGAAAGCCTCTGTGTATTTCGTTAGTCAGTGGAGATACGCAACGAGAAATTGAAGGTGGAAACCGCACCGATAAACGCTCGTCCGCTCGAGCCTCCCATGAAGAACGAGTCGGAGTTCTCGACGCCGAGTAGTAGCGGTGATGCTTGGACACGGAAGGTGTCTTCTTTGGGCGGTGGGGTCGAATCTTTCTTCATGTCGGGGGCCGGACTCGGGCTCGACGTCGACCCTACCGAAGGTCTGCGGCGGTTGTTGTGCATCTTGGACAGCATGTCGATCTTCTCGTCCTTCTCATCCAAGAGATCCTTGAGTTCCCTCACTTCCAACTCCAACTGGCGCACGCGCTCCTCGAGCGACTCGGTGTACCCTCGAGGGAATGCGCGCCTGCTCAGCTTGTCGCTGGTGCGGCACTCGAACCCGACGTTGGCACATTGAGAGCAGCATGGCCTGATTCCATCGCACCGTATCTTCTTGCTGCGGCAGCGGTCACAAGCCTGGGCGATCCGGCTCTGCGAGCTGGTGCCCACCTTGATGACCTTCATCGGCAGGATTCCCGGCATTTTGCGGCCTTTTTCCCTAACCGTCTCTGGATGTTGTCGTCCTCAGTAATTCCTCGGTTGATAGACAGAAACGCGTAGATGGGATGGAATATAAATGTATGCGCTTGGAGAGCACAACTAGTAGTGGCCGGGTAAATAGACTAGGCTCTTTAAGCGATGTGCTACTGGGCTAAGCGTCGTGGATGAGGAACACGGCGACCTCACCGGCGCTCATTCTTCTCGAAAGTGTCGTAATGGGAACAGACTTGACGACGGCGTGATGAAGTTCGAACAAGCAAGAAATCTTCAAAACAGGGCCAAGGAGGAGGCGGAGGAGGGAAACGCGAGGGGTGGGTTGGGTCTTATGGAAGAATTGAAGGTGGGAGGGATGGAAACACGACGGGGGAAATGGATGTTGAGGATGTGACCGAAATCGACCAGGGTGTACCCTTCAGCACGAAATATGACTGGTTGGAAACATCTCCAAGAAGTGCTGTCATTGGCCGCTTTCGATCAAGGAAAAATGGAGAAGGTGCCGTCCAGGACTGCCAGGGCTGCGTCTTCACTGGCACTTTTGCGGAGGACAACGGAAGCAACGGAGGGTACAAAGGTACAACCTATTACCACTCATCAGCTGGGGTAATACAGTGCGCTGGTAGTGTAGTGGCCCTCAGTGGTCCCCCAGCTAGTTTCAGTGGAGTCATCCCCCGTGTTCTGAGCAGGACTTGCAAAGGCTTGGCGAGTCTAGCACTGTGGAACCGCAGTGAAGCACTGGAGAATCCCAGTGTGAAATGTGGGGTGGCCAATCATCGGTCGTCGTTACACTGGTCAACGATCTGGTGGGTTCTGGCCATCCGGGGGAAGACTTCGGACATGGAACCACCACACGTTTTCTTATCCATCTCGCCACTTTCCCCTTCGAGCTGGAAGCAGAAATGGCACCACTCGAGCATGCGTTTGACGGTTGACGCCATGTCTTTGGTGTAGCTTCAGATACGTCAGGAGAAAAGTGGCCACACCATGGGTTCCCCAGGATTTCCCCAAGAATTCTGTCTTCGGTGAATGTCGGTTCCTGTGTTTCGATGCATGGCGACAAAGAAACAGACCAAACCCAGAAGCTGACAGGTTCATCCGACCGTGCATCCGAGATCCTCCGTAACCATTGCTCCCAAGCCTCCATTCACATCGCACGATAGCCCTGATCGTCGCATATCTTCTACGACTCCAGTCTCCGCGCGATGGTAAACCTGGGGAAATGGGGTGCAGCCAACACTTGTGGAACCATTCCGAAGAAAGATAAAACAACCCTTGTTGTCCGCGAGTCGGTGTTCTCGGACAGAATGAAGAAAACGACGAGGGGTATAATGGCCTGATATATCGGTGTGCTCCATGCCTCCCATCAGCATCATCTCTCTCGCTTCTCTCCTCCATATTGGAGAAGGCAGCAGCAGACCAGCAGCAGACCTCGAAGTGGCTGCAATGGGAGTGCTCACGTGGTCGTGCGAACGGGCCAAACGTGACATCCGTCATTCATGACGCCGCCAACATCACGCGGCCAATCGACACTGCTTCACAGAGCAGATCATTGCTTGTGTTCTCCTGTCCTACGCTCCCCTTGGGTTCAGTTCGGATTCTTGACAGGTTGGACAACCGCATGTCATTCGAAGCAGGAGAATCTTGTTTCATAATGTCGTAACAGAGGCATGACATATATAATATCTTGGATCGGAGCTTTGCCATGTGGTTTCTCAACAGGGCCATATAGTGTATATTGCCTGCCTTCTCCGAGATATTGGGCCGTGATGAAGGGGCATAGCAGCTCGCATATGACAGTCCTTGCTGCTCAGACCTTCGGGAAGCACATTCGCCCGCGGTGTCGAAACAGCCCGTCTCAGACGTGAAGAATTAAAACTCAATAACAGCTGACAACCGCAACTGTACGCACGATTCTCTCCCTTGGCACGAGCTGCGCAAGTGAATCTTCGAGATAAACCCCAATTTCCCCGCACTTGCGTCTCCAACTTGGTGTTGAGCATGACAATGAGGAGATGACTGTGCTGCGGTGGCCGGTCTGTCCATTCGAGTAGAAATAGAGTTCAGAACTTCGGCAAATATCGCTTTCATTTCTCGGGATCCTCTCTAGAACCGCAGCAAGATCCAGCGTCGTTGTGAGATCTGCAGAGTATCATCGTCGCCGCCCAGACCTTGCCAACTTGTCTCAGTGAGTCCATGTGGATACGACCAAGGCATGCGTGCAAGTCAATAGCCTCCTCAGCAACAGGCAATGCCTGTTTTGTATACCATCACGTTCCAGCTTCTCAAGCTAAGAACGAGATACATCGCTGAGGCTCGAGAGCAGTGACGGCTCGCTCCGGGGGAAAGGGTGAGTAAGATGTCCGGATATGTCGTAGCTGTAATTGCTTGACGACTTCGTCCGTCTTCGGGGGCTTCTTGACGCCTTTTCCCTGGGGAAATGGCGCTTGTTCTCGCGAAAGTTTGAGATAGGTAGCATCGTTCGAAAGTCCAAACGCGATTGATCCCGGATCTCGCATTTGGGATCTCAACAAAAAGATACGCTTCAGCGAATACCATCGTGGCTGATGGATGGATGAGCGATCAGCTAAAGTCGTCCTCCTCCTCATTGGCCGCCTCATCGCCAACTAGGTCCGATTCGGTAATCTCCATCGATCCGAAGTAGGCGACCACGTTTTCGTCCGCAGCTAGTGCAGTTTTCTACGCACGAAATATCCCTCGTCAGCAATTGTTATCAATGCATTCGAAGATGATTTGTCGATCTGCACGCCCGGGCTGTTGGGACTCACCTCTTCCTCCATGCCTGCCACCGCCATTTCCAGAATCCCGCCCTCAATGTCCCGAAGCGCAGCCGCAGCGACCTTGCAATGAGCGCGGACCGCGGGGTTCCAAGATAGCGCGTCGTAAAAATCCGGGGTGTGGAGTTGTCGCAGCTCGTCCTCGAGACATCCCTGTAGAATGGTAACAGCGCGCAATCTCACGAGGGCGTAGATCGGGTGGCACCTGATCACGGCCTCGAAGTCCTTGACCCTGTCCGTCACGTCCTCCTCGAGCCAGAAGACCCGCAGCTCGCGGTTGCCTTCCACATCCTGCAAGAGCTTGAATTCCAAGCCATCCTCCTCGTTGACGCATGCCAGATAGGCGAACGGGCACTCCCACGTCGTGGCACCTTCTTGGTCGACCCGCACATTGACTTTAGGCGATTCTCCGAAGGCCACGAGCTTTGCCCTGGCCAGTGGGTCGTCTGGGTCGGCATCGAAGGGTAAAACGAGACTGCCGCCCTTCTCCTTCTCCGCTGGCTCCAGAAACCCATAGCTGAATAGCATCTCTGCTGCCGGTTTCACGGTCCCGTAGCTGATGGTGATCTCCTCTCCCTTGGCAACGCTGACCCCTGGCCGGAGCAGGAGGACGACCTCGTCCTTGGCGCTCTCGTCGTAGTAAGCTGTGGCCTCCCTCGAGTGGTTGACCACATCCAGATAGGGCACCATTGACACGCCTGACCGAGGAAGCTCCAGACAGCGGGAACGATACCAAGCATCGAGCATGACCCAGTCCTGAAGCCTCCTGGTTTCGGTTTCCCAGAGAACGCTGTACCAGAACGGCATGTTGCACGACTTATCGAAGACATAATCGAATTCGGACGTGAGAGATGACAACTTTGCCGTCACAGCCCTCTTGAGGGACGTGCCATCAAGCAGCTTCCTTTCGTCGGTGGACCACTGGGTCGGAACAAGAACATCCTCCGGTAGGAACTTCAGGTAGTCGGTCCATGAGTGAGACACGATGCGAGTGCCTGATGGTAGGTTGGGGTTCCCTCGTGCGAGTTGCACCAGGAGGAATAGAAGGACATCTCGTCTCGGGGACTATCACGGGCGAGGTCAGAGATCAAGGGTCTGTAGGAGGTCAGACAGACCGGTATGGTATGGGGATGGTGGATGTGGAGGTTTAGGTACCTGACGGCCAACAGCCTCGTATAGTTCCTTGAACTCTGTACACTCCTTCGCGTATTCTTCAACGGCTTGCTGGTTGAGAACCAGATCGTGAGGGATGGACATCAACTTCGGTAGTTGATCTGTATCCGCGTCCTTGATGTCCTTGGTGGTCAAGTCTTTGGTGGCAGTGAGGCCCCAGCCTTTGCCCTCGACATTCCCACATTCAACATCATGGAAAGTGACGCCGCGAAGCCTTGAGGCAGCCGCAAGAATAGATGGATCAGAACGTGACATAACTAGAAGTATCCAGGAGCTAAAGGGGGGCGAGCAATGCCTTTTCAATGACAACTAAAACGTTGGAACTCATTTTCCGGAGCTTTGCAGGCCCATGACATCGAACATCCGCAAGCTACCGCGGCAGTGGAGCCAAGCTTGAGGCAGGGGATTAGGACGCTTAACGCCGAACTGGAGAAGACCGTAGGGCTTATCAGCTTATCGGTCCTACGTGGGGCAGGCAGCATCTTCCATCTGGCTGAAGTTTGATATCGTCGCCTCGTCGCCTCTCACTCTCATCCGCCCTCTAGACGACATCTGCGCCTGTAGATACCTGGCTTATGCCCTCAATATCTAACTTGTCGCCCCGTCCACCTACCCAAGAAATAACAAACCGAAAATGCCCCGCGACCCCCTAATAGGCCTGGTCGGCAAGCCGAGCGCGGGCAAGTCCAGCACGCTCAACTCGCTAACCGACGCGACATCCAAAGTTGGTTGGTACATCCCGACATGAACACACCGAGGACACGAGATCGCAGCAAGCTGATATACTACCTCGACAGGAAACTTCCCGTACGTCAAACTCTCACCCCCTCGAACCCCCTTTTTCAAACCAAAAGCTAACAACCCACGCCTCATCAGCTTCACAACAATCGACCCCCAACGAGCAATAGGCTACCTCCAAGTCCAATGCGCCTGCGCCCGCTTCGGCCTGCAAGAAAGATGCAAACCCAACTACGGCTCCTGTACCGATGGCCTACGATCAGTCCCCATCGAGCTCCTCGACGTGGCCGGACTCGTCCCCGGCGCGCACATGGGTAAAGGCCTAGGCAACAAATTCCTTGACGACCTGCGGCACGCCGACGCCCTCATCCACGTCGTCGACGTGTCCGGCACGACCGACGCCGAGGGCAAAAACACGCGGGGGTACGACCCCTCCGTCGACATCGCCTGGCTGCGCTCCGAGATCGTGGCCTGGATACGGGGCAACCTGATGACGAAGTGGGGGTCCATCCGGCGGCGGCACATGGCCGTCAAGGCCACGGCCGTGGAGACGCTCCAGGGCCAGTTCTCCGGGTACGGCAGCACCTCGTCCGTCGTGGCGCGGACGCTGGACAGGCTCGGCCTCAAGGAGCCGCTGGAGGACTGGTCCGACGACACAATCGATAAGGTGGTGCAGGCGTTCACGGACGAGAAGTTCCCCACCGTTATCGCGCTGAACAAGATTGACCACCCGGACGCGGACAAGAACATTGCGAAAATAGCAAAAATGCAGGACCCCAACACCATTGTGCTCTGCTCGGCGATATCCGAGATCTTCCTCAGGAAGATGGCGAAGCAGGGGTACGTCCGCTACACGGAGGGCAGCGAGTTCGTCGACACGAGGGAAGACCTGATAGCGGACGGCGACCCGGACGGCGGCGGGCTGAAGGAGCTGGACGAGAAGAACAAGCAGCGGATAGAGAACCTCAAGGACATGGTGCTGTACCGGTTCGGGTCGACGGGGGTGAACCAGGTGCTGTCCAAGGCGGCGGAGATACTGGGGCTGGTGCCCGTTTTCCCCGTCAGGAATACGACGACGTTCCAGTCTGGTGCGGCGGACAGCAAGGCCGTGTTTAGGGACTGCGTGTTGGTCAAGAAGAACACGACGGTGATCGAGGTGGGGAGGAAGATTATGGGCGATGCGCCTATTGCGTACATTGAGGCGCCGGGAGCGATACGGGTTGCTGAGAACCAGATCGTGTCGGTTGGGAAGAATGATGTAAGTGATGCTATTGCTGGTGATTTGGGCGCTGCTGACTTTGTACTTAGGTGCTCTCGTTCAAGGTTGGACGGGCGTGAGTTACATATGGCTACGTCGAAGCCGCAGAAGGAACGAGAACCAACATCACTGGCTTTGCGACATATCAGGAGCAGCTCGCTCCTCAGACGAATGCATGGCTTCAAGTCGTCGTTCGTCCTGCCTACGAATATCAACGACATCCAAGTCTTGAGGAGTCGAGCCTCAGAATTAGCCGAGCGTGTGCCGCATATGTACCCTCGGTGGATGGAATCTGTTCAAGCCAGGGCCTCACGTTGCAAGCTAGGCGCTGACAGCTCTTGATCTTCCCCCAAGTATGGGTTGTCATCAAACGGGCATCCAAGGGAGTTCAGGGCGGGCATCTAGCTAGGCTTCGGTACTGAGACTGAGACCAGCCGACGATGTGAACTCGGCTGAGGTCATGGAGAGGATTAGACTCCGGTTGATACTGACATTAGAAGATTAACGGCAAGCTTGGGTGGCTGCTGGGCGTCAAGCTATGTACATGTATGTGCAACCATATATCGAAGCCAAGGCCAAACAATACTGCAATGGTGTTATAATCTCCGAGGACACATTCCTCAGCAAGAGCTTGTCTTACGAAGGCAACGGCGTCGTCTTCCCCACCTCCGGCAACCATGCTACGTACGTAGATCTAAATCAACAAGATGGGGGCGTCACTCAGAGTTCACAGTGGAGGATCGTTCAGACTCGATCAGTCGCAGTCGGTCAAGCAGTTGGTAGAGTGTAAGGAGATGTATTGCAGTTGGGTATCGCTGATTAATTAAATGCCAGACAGCGCTGGTCGACTTGGAACTTCCTCCCATAAACCCTTAAAACGCTCGCGGTCATGACCAGCCAAGAACAAGAAAACCCACTCAACACTAAAACAACCGGTAAAGAGAGGAAAAAGAGAGGAACGCAGAATACAGCAGACCTAGGAAAAACCAGTCCCTCCCGTCTGGCCGAACCAACTTGCTGACGGCGCTCACGGCACCACTAATCGTTCGAGGGGCCGTGTTCGCCACGGTGTTCGCGGCGGCAGCCGGAGAATTGACAGGTGTCGTCGGAACGGTGGGCAGCTGCGATGACGGTCCGGATGAAGTAACAGTTGAAGTGCCGGCCGTCGTAGGCTCCGACGACCCAGCAGCTGACGATGCGATAGGAGCTGTCAGGGTAGTTGAGGGAGCAGCAGTTGAGGGACCGGGCAGCAACAGGAGATGTGGTTGAAGGTCCAGCCGCATGGTTATCTTGAAGCTCATTGGGGGGTGTACGAGCTGGGGTCGTAGCGGTCGAGCCCCAAAACTCGCGGGCCATTTGGGAATAGTCCGTACGCTGAGATTCGCTCCTTGTGAGTTTTCCAGTTGAGGGACCGGCAGTTGACGAACCGCCAGCAGGCGCAGGTGAGCTTGAACTTCCGCCGGCAGGTGTATCTTGAAGCCCAGTGGGAGCTGTAGGAGCTGGTGACGTGCGTCCCCTGTTTTCGGGTAAATTTTCAGTGGCTTGGCTACATCCCGTTGGCAAGGTCGATAGATTCGAATAAGGGCTGCCGGGGGATGTATCCGTCGAAGGACCGGGAGGTGACGTATAGCCAGCAACGTTAGGTGGACTTGAACTTCCGGCCGCGGGGTTCTTGGGGGTAATGATTGGTGATTCTAATCCTCTTGAGAGCAGGGGTATAGAGTTATCCGAGTTGACAACGGACGCTTCCTGGTTGCTGTTGACTGATGTGGCCGGTGCCTCGCCGGCGACGGCTGCCGGCGCCTCGTAGATGGAGACTGCTTGGTTGTTATTCCCGTTGCCGCTGGGTTGGTTGTTATTCCCGTTGCCGCTGGGTTGGTTGTTGTTAAGGTTTCCGTTGTTTTGGTTGTTGTTAATGTATCCGTTGTTTTGGTTGAACTGTTGTATTGCTTGTAAGAGTGCGTGGTCTCCGTTGTTTTGGCTGAGTTGTTGTGCGAAGTTCTCAAGTTGGATCCAGGCCTGCTGCCTCGCACGCTTCGCCTCGCGCCTATCCGCGCGCCATTTCGCAAAAGACACCTTCTCCTAGAAGAGCCGACTCTTCTCCGGCACCTTGACCCTCACGGTCAGGAGCATGCCCTCAACGGCCCTGCATGGTGCCTGATTCTCGGGAATCTCCTAATACTTCAGAATGATATAGAGGGCATGGATGATGCCGGGGATGTAACTGCATAGTGCGTTAGTGTACTGCGCCCACATAGTGGTGGCGTCTTGTCCGGGCAACTTACCCAAGGATGGTGAGCAGGATGTTGATAAAGAGGTCGGCTCCGCAGCCGCGCTCGAGGAAGACTCCGAGAGGCGGGAGGATGACGGCAAGGATGATCTTGCAGATGTCACTGCGGGGGAGAAAACCTGAGTCAGCACTGCCACGATTGGGAGCAGAGCACCGACAGTTCCGAGCACGAAGCGACGGAACGACAAAACGACGAAGCGAGGTCTACGCATCCGGTCGCCGCAAAGAGCCTTCAAGGAAAGGGCAGGATTTGCTTACCTTGCGGTGAACGCCATTGTGGATGAGTTTCTGGTCTACCTGGTGTAGAGTGTAAGTGTGCAAGAATGCGTGGCTGGTACTGATGTGGATAGTGGAAAGTCGGTCTGGTCGAAGATCAGAGGGAGCCTTTGTTGATTGTTGCGGTGGTTGAGTAAACTGGGAAGTCTGTTCGATTGTGAGAGGTAGAAGTAGAACTGGTTCGAGAGAAGCGGGCGGGGAGAGGAATTTAAGGTCTTTCGATGCAGTGACCAACGTTAAGCAAGATCCTGCCTTGTGTTGCGTGGTCTTGGTTCGAGCTTGGAACTTTGAATAATCGGCATGTGCGTCATACACATCTAACCTTCTTTGGATTTGTGGCAGGAATCACGCTGGCAACTTGCAGCTTCCACTTAATTCGCCTAGATTAGTCGTCTACACGTGTGTTTCCGTCGTCTATTCGCCTACTCGTACGATGTCCCATGCCTCCTGCTCTTACGGCAGCAGATGTAGCTGAAAACGACCAATTCCCCTTCTCTTGCTATTTCTGTCCTGCTGTGAGCTCGGACATCACATCATCACTGCTACATGTGTCAGCACAGGGGAAGGTGTAAGCAAGTGAATACTGATGCCAATGTCAACTGTCAGCGGAAAGTCCGGTGCACTACAAAGATACCTCGGAAGCTCAAGAAGGTGCCCAGCCCTACCAGCCTCACGTTTGCGCATCTCGTGGCCCAGGGAGGGCGCCATGGCTCCATGCCAACTTCCAAGGCGCTTGTGTTTTTGATGCTTTGCGCCTTGGAACTGCTTTCTGAGACTGGGAAAAGTTATTCGATCACTACAAATACGTCATTTCACGCTAAGACATCACTGCCGGTAGGGCCGGCACGACGATCACTGTGGCGTCACTGTGGCGCCGAGCCACAGTCGTAGGAACAATGGTGGCTGAGGATCTTGGCTGCCAAGTTTGCCAAGAATCTGCCGGCCGCAGGAAGCCGTGAGATGTGTGCCGTGATCTCCGCTGCATCACTCGTTCATTGTTGTATTTCATCATGGAATTCTTGAATAATCGGGTTTCCTTGGCTGTTTCCCCGGTGCCGGACGTGATGTCAACGGTTTGCCATGGTATGCTTCAGCTGTCCCAGTGACGACGCAAGTGTGACGAACCGCAGTGGCTTCTGATACCCAGAACTTCAGAAGTGGTGGCTTTTACACGTACATCACCAGAGTCGCGTATCCGGTTGCCTCGACTATGTATGGCCTGGGCTGTTGCGACTACTGTCCCCTACCAGCCCAGTTGGTGAACTTCGTTAAGGTGCGCTTCTGAGGTGAACATCACCGCTCTCGTCGGCCTCCTGATAGAGCTCGCAGAAACCCTACCCCGTTCGGAGCGTATAAATAGTACATCCAGGATAGGGCCAGGCGCAAAAGAAAGTGACAGTGTTGCACTTCCGTTTACCAGCAAAAGTGTCACTGATGACCATGTTCTGCTTCGTCCCAAGTGTGTGTTGAGTATCTAGCCCTAAAACCATTCATCGAAGTTGAACATACCGTCCGCTAAGAGAATCTGACAGTGCCATCGATGCCCATGCCATCCAAGGAGAACTGTGAGGCACAGTCATCCATCTCTTGTTTATAGTCGGACATCCACTTCCAGTCGAGTCGGCCGGGGGCTGAGTTGGCCATGCCGTAGAACAAGTGAGCGAGGACTGTGTCGTCGAAGTCGACGATGGCTGCAGCGGAGGAAGAAGCTCTCCATCTATGCTTGCCGACGCATGGCTGATGGTCTCCTCAAATGAGACCATTAGACAACGGCAGTCAGTTGACAATGTTGTTCAACGCGTCGAGATTGTCGAATACCGTTTGCACCCGAAGGTACCAGAGCAATGCTAGCGGAAGAGGTGTACTCCAGACGACGGAGGATGACGCGATGTTGGTGGTGGCTCGTCCGTGCGGAAGGGGTGGTGATCTCTCAGGGAAGAACTTCCTTCACTCTGTGGATTGTCCAGCCGGGACCGACGCACCATCTCGGTTGTTTGCTCCCGTGCTTTTAGCGATCGTGGTTATAGTATGGACAGGCAAAAGCCGGGCTGCTTTCTAGGTTCCTGGTCAAGCCGGCACTGACAAGCTAGCTGCTCGTAACCGTCTCATCCTCGTTCGAGAAGTTGTGTGCTTGCTGAACTTTCGGACCATCGTCTTGAGATCGGGGTCTGCTCGGCGTCACCTTCTGTATGGATGCTGATGGATTCTGGTTTGTTGATCCCGAGTATGATGCTGCCGCTATCTGAGCCCGAACTTCTAGCCGCTGTGCGATGTCGTGAGACGCGTCTCGGATGTGTAGCCCAATCCCGGTGTAGAGGTGCGAGGGTGCGAGGTTAGCGGAAGACCTTCGATTGGAACGAATCGGTGTAGTAGTTGTTCGCAGCAAGCTGAGCAGGATGGTATTTGGCAGTCTCGCTACGGTAGTCGATGAGCTCTTCCTGTAAGACTGCGATATCGCCCTGTAGGGGCACAGGTCTCGAGACCTCGGCTTAAGCACTCAAATTCGGAGTGCGTCTCTCCAATCCTTCCCTCGACCTGGTGATATGTCATACAGCCCTGGCCATGACCAAAGGGCAAATGGTGCAAGTGGATGCTGTAAGGCTGGAAGTGAATGCCTACTCAAGTGAATCACCGTGTGTATCACGAACCACCGCAACAAACCCATAAGAAGAAAGTTACTACGCCATGTCAATAACCGCCGATGGTGCAGTGGTCTAAGCGATTAATGACTCTGTGCCGTCCAGACACAATCTTCTACCCCGATAGTGCTGCGTTCGATCCCCGCACGGGGCTATCAACCCAACCCATTCGAGTATTGGAATTGCAATTTAAATACCTGTAAGGGGGGGGGGGGGCGTTGTAGCTACGAGCGGTATAAAAGAACTGTAGGCCGCGCCTTATAATTTTTGCTCTTCTTTATGCACGGCCGTAGGCGGACCATGTTGGCACTGACATTGGCGCCTGACAACGTCTTCGCCATCGTATAGCACGTGTTGAACTGCGGTGTTGTCTTGATCACCCAAGTTCCCTCGCGAATACCCAGCTCGTTTGGCCTCTTCCAACAGACACTGGACCACTGGACCACTGGACCACGAGCAGCTTTGTCAGATCCAGAAGATCGCGGACGACGTGCTCTGCGCTTTCTGATTGCCGAAGCATGCTGATCCACTGCATGCTCGAGGTTGCCCAGTATGGTCCAACGAAATCCGCAACCAAGGGGACTGGTGTCATATCCTTGAGACAACTGGGGTGAACCGAGGACGTATGTCTCCTCCGGAGTCAGCCTAATGAACCTCGAAGAAGGCCTCGACTAGGAAATGTCGTCCATACTGCTTCCTCGACATTGCTGCTCGAAGGTCTGTGGAAGTATCGACCAACAGACCTCCGCCCATTAGCCACGTGTACAACTTGAGATAACCGCAGGGCAAAGACGACGTCGTACCATGGCCGGTGGAGTATTTGTCCGATTGCTTTGGGGGGACCGATATGCTGGCGTGAAGCCTCCGATGTTGCTCTTGGATATGTGGCAGTTGAATGCGTATCCATTGTGACCTGTGATGTCCAGCGCTTCGATGGAATCACTGACTCAAAACTACCTTAGGTAAGCTTTACTGTGCCGTAGGTGGTCCCTTTTTTGGAGTTAACGGGGAAGTTCTCTGGCTTGATATCTTTTTTCCGGTAGGAGACTGTCTCTGGTTAATCTCTGCCATCGCACTGCGTCCCCTAGTGTACGCGCTTGCTGGACGATTTTATCCCCCCGAAGTCAAGAATCAACACCTGAGTGGGAGCGACTCAGCCACCACAGCATTCAACGTTGCCCGACTGCGCTCTCATCGGCCGAGACGCATCTCCCTTTTGGTTCGAGGGCATGTGCTGTTATGCGCCATGCAACAACACACACACTCAGATGGACGGACATCGAGGTTTCAGGCTCCCTTCAACACAGAGACCGTGATTTCTCAGATAGCCCTAGCACAACCAACATACGAGTATCACTTGATACCTGTTGTCTTGAAGTGATGTGCTGGTATATCTGTGTATTTCGCAGTGACCCCTTTTCTCCTCACTCGAGTGTTCCAAATTGTGGACCGCGGGGTTGCATCCATCTCATCCTCCGCATATAAGCCCCAAAACCGGGCGCTAAAGCATCACTAGCCAAGGAACACCGTTCCCGGCTGATCCGGCTCATTCTCCATAGCTCAGTTGGCTAGAGCGTCTGACTGTTAGGCCTGTTCAACAGGCAAAGCATATCAGGAGGTCCACAGTTCAAGCCTGTGTGGGGAAGCTTTTTGTTGCTTTTTGCTGTCGTCGACGGCGCAATGTGAAGCTATCGCGAGATCATACTGCTCAGGGGCAGCACTTGGGCTGGAAGGAAATCGTGGCAGGAGCGACCCAGGCGGTGCCTTCCATTTTTACTGCAATAGCTTTCCTGTTCAAAGTTTTGAGCTCTCTCTCGTACGGATTGGACTGTGGACTTTCCGACCTTTGTGCCATGCGGTTCTTCAGTGTCAAGAACACGGCTATGACTGCAGCAAGCAGCATCCCATTCTGGCCGTACACAGTTTACAAGTGCGCAAGCCCGCCCGACGAACGATCATGATGGACTTGTAATATGTCCGCAACAGCGGCAACAGCACATGGTTGAGACTTACACCGATTCTTATCGGCTAACCGCTTATCGTTGTCGTTTATCGCACTCAAAGTCGGCGCCCCACTTGAACCCTAAATGGAACAATTTTCGACAACCCACAAGCCGATAACTTTGCGCCAGCGGTCCCCCTCCAACCTCCAACTCTTTCGACCTCAAGCCCATCACAGCCCAGACGTAGGATATCAACCTCTTTGCGTCTCATCCAGCCCACCAAACCGACCAAATGGCTCCCATCGCAGTATGTATAAGATGACACCCACCGCTTTGCTGTTGGCCCAGTCCCTCAGCACAAGTTGCCTGAGCGATCATGGCGTAAAACAGTAGGCTAAAGGTTCATGTGTGTCTACAGAAGAAGTCTGCCGCCAAGGCCAAGGGCCCCAAGGTGACCAAGAAGGTGAGTTTCCCTCTCTCTCTCTGTCTCTCTCCCCGCGTCGTCTGAGATATCAATTGCTGACTCTGCCGCCCGCAGTTCGTTATCAACGCCTCGCAGCCCGCCAGCGACAAGATCTTCGACGTCTCGGCCTTCGAGAAGTTCCTGAACGAGAAGATCAAGGTCGACGGCCGCGTCGGCAACCTCGGCGAGACCATCAAGATCTCTTCCTCCGGCGACGGCAAGGTCGAGATCGTTGCCCACAACGAGCTCTCCGGCCGCTACCTCAAGTACCTGTGAGTTGCCGTACACCTTCACAACACCCCTCTCTGATCATGGTGCTAACCCCCAGGGAACAGCACCAAGAAGTTCCTCAAGAAGCAGCAGCTCCGTGACTGGCTCCGTGTCGTCTCCACCTCTAAGGGAGTGTACGAGCTCAAGTTCTTCAACGTCGTCAACGACGAGGCCGAGGAGGACGACGAGTAAGGGGATCAGCAACACCGGGCAAATTGCGGATGGAGTCTGGAAGGTTTTATTACTGGGAGGACGGAACATCAAAAAGGATAGACTGGCGTTGCATAGCGCATAGCGTCCAGGGTTGATACCAAGAATCAAGAGAGGAGATTTATATCTCCCAACGCCGTCTTCGCTGACGGTGAAACCAAACAACACTCTGTCTCTCGCTGCCATCTATGGGTATCTATGTGACCTGACTGATATCGTACATGTGACTCTGTCCTGTATCCCAACCATATATCCCGTGTAAGAGCGTTCCTCGCTTTGTAGTCCCAAATGACCATGCTTAAAATGTCACTAATATCCGTACACCTCATCAACCCTGCCATTGCCCTCTTCAGGCAACATGTCCATACCCATCCCAGCACAGCAAGCCTACTCAGGCAACGCCCTCATAACCCCCTCAAAAGCCAACAACGCCATCGCATTCGCCGGAAACGCCCTCAAAAAGCACGGCAAGAACCCCCTCCAGTACCCCCTCAACCCCTGCTCCCTGTACACCGCCCTCGCAGCATCCTTCCACCGGGGGAACCTCCTCTCCCCATCCCCCAACTTGCCCCCCAGCGGATCCGTCATGATCCTCTGCTTCACCACGTCGCTCGGGTAACTCGTCAACCAAAAAACCTGCGCGCTCAACCCGCCGGCCCAGAAATTGATCGCCGGAGCCGACATGGCCGTGTTGTTCTTCATCCACCTCGTGAAGACGTCGTAACTGCCCCACCAGAAGAAGAAAAAACTCCTGAACAGCAGCGTCGCGCCCAGGCCGCGGTAGATGCCGCTTACCCCGTGCGCGGCATATATTTTCCTCACGCAGTCCACTGGCCCTTTGTACAGCCTGTCCGCCTTGTTGGCGGCGTACTGGATCTGTAGTCTGGCCTTGACGTGCTCCACGGGGGCGGCGATCATGGAGACCGTGCTTCCCGCTAGTATACCGGCCAGGCCGTGGCCGTGGGAGGGTAATGGTCGCATGGGGTCGTGCAAGGGGTGGCCCGGCGGGTTGAACAGGTTGTCGCGCAGCAGACGGCGGTAGACGGTTAGCGACCCCAGCATGACGGAGTCCATGAACATCCACCCCACGAGGGGAGGTGTGGCGCCCTTGTAGAGCCCGCGCAGGCCTTCGTTGCGGACGGTGGAGGTGAGGCATTGTAAGGGGCCGGAGAAGCGGGATAGGGAGGAGGTTTGGAGGCGGACTTTGATCGTGTCGAAGGGGTGGCCGACTGGAGAGGTTTGGTTAGGGCTTGATCAAGGGGAGAGGAAGAAGGGGAGGTTACCAGATAGCTTGGCTATGCCGGAAAAGACGCCGGCGACGAAGCCCTTGTAGTTCTTGTTGTCCTTCTTCTTCAACGCCGGAGCTGGGGCCGATGCCGAGGCCGGTGAGGTCGGCAGCGTCTCGTCTGAAGCCATTGTGGGGGCGGTGAGGATGTAGTCGAGGGAGGAGAGAGTAAGGTAGGTGTGAGACTCAAGGGCTGGTCGGCGACATTGCGAGAACTGTTATGGTTCGCGCTGTAAAGGTGGGAATCAGCACTTGGAGGGCAGCTTCAGCTTGTTGTGACGAGGTCGATCCAGGGACTTTTTGGTAGCTCGAAGATCGATAAGCTGCCCCACCAACTGGGAACATGGAAGCTGTCCGTATTCGGCGATAGCGGTGTTTAGCTCTACCAAAGTTGATGGTGAGGCCCCTGAGAACATGTACATTTTTGCATGCCATAGTGTACAATACTGTCGCGTCCGGGTATCTGTGATACAGTACATCTGGTACACTCCTCTCTGCCGCCTACAAGCCATTGCATCACCGGGAGGAACCTCTTCCTCGGCCGACCCGTAATCACTTCCACTTCATGATGCCCGAGCCTGAGCCTGAGCGACGATGGGGCGCAACTTGACCTCCTGAGGGTATTTCCCTCCTCACCATGCTTGTTGCCGAATGCCGCTCCTTTTCCGGACTCGACTGCAACCAGCTCAACCATCATGGGTGAGCGCACCCCTTTCCTGAAGGGTCCAGCCGTTCTGTTCAATTCCACGAGTGACTGCAACTCCCAACGAGACGCCACAGCACCTTCCTGTACAAAAAGCCCCGTTCATGCCCCATGTCCCTCCCACGCTCATAATCTCCTCCCGAACACAACCAGCCCCCCAACCGCCTTGCCCACAAAATACCCAACATACACCCCAGTCAGTATCGTAACAGGCCACTTCTGCCACTCCCTATCCCAATCCAGCGGGATCGGCACGGCGCCCAGCCACGCGCCCGCCACGCCTCCGACAAGCCCGCCGAACGCCTCGTCGAAGGGCGCGCGGAACCCCGCCACGGCGAGCCACGCGGCCGGCTCGACGCCGTGGACGTAGAAGAGGGGGAAGAGCGCGAGCACGGACAGGTGCGCGGCGCAGAGGAGGGTGTGCTGGAGGTGCGTGAGCGCGGGGGCGCCGAAGAGGACCATGGCGAGGTGGAGGAAGGGGGTTATGCTCAGGGAGAGGAGGAGGGAGAGGAGGATTGCCTGTCAGGGAAGGTTAGCTGGGTTTGATAGGAAAGGGGGGCAAGAGGAGGGTAGGGTAGCTTACGACAATGACGTTCGAACCGCCGGAGTCTTTCTTCTTCTCCCCCGGCCTGTGTTTCCTGCTTGACTTAGACGAGCCGGCTACCGGTAGACAGACGAAGGCGTAAACAGCTTGTAGTATCGCTACGACGGGGAGGGTGCTCCACATCGTCGCCACGGGGTTGGCTACAAGACTTCTGAAGCTGTATATGAACACAGCGGCCTGCAGCGCGGGGAGGGCATGACGGGCCGTCTGGGCTGCTGGCGTGGGGAGAATGTGCGTTGGCAGGAGATGCGGTTCGGATTGGGAGGCACTGGAGCTTTCTTTTGGTGTGGAGGTGCCTGATTGAGCTCTGCTGGCTTTTGCTATTGAGGAGGACATCGTTACTGGGTCGATTAGAGGCATATTGGCGGAGTGTTGGGCATTTGAAGGTGATGGGGTTCAAAATCCGGATGGTGGAAGTTACAGTCGTGGAGGTACCTCGGAGAGCACGGCCCCACTGGAGGCCAGGTTCACACGAACCCTAACCCTTATATCCAGACGACCATTGACACACGCTCGAGGGACATCAGAGTAAGGTATGGAGAGATCAAGATGATTCATTTGCCCATATATCTCCCATTGAAGGCGCCCTATCAGGGCTTCTCTATAGCCATGAGGGCTTTCCCCATCCACCGGAGACTCATCAACCCCACCACCGCTTCAAGCAGACTGGTCCCTTACTCCTTACCCGGGATCAAGTTCCGCAGCGTCAGGTCGTACACCACGTCCTCGACCTTCTTGACGTGGTACTTGACGGCATCGACGCGCTTGCGGAGCAGGTCGTTCTTCAGGTTCAGCAGCTGGAAGCCGGCGTGAATGTCCTTGACGAAGGCGCTGATGCGCACGGCCAGCTCGCGGTCGCCCAGGGTCACGGCGTTGACGGCGAGGCGGCTCAGCTCGTCGGTAAGGTTAGTAACGGCGAGCAGGTACTCCTCCGTCGTGATGTGGAAGGCGTCGCGGTCCTTGAGGTTGACGGGGACTGGAGGTTGGGTTAGTTGCCATAGTTGGAGGTGGGGGACGTTTGAAGGCAAAACGAACCTTGGAAGATCTCTCCGACCTGCTCCAGCGTCAGAAGACGACCCAGCTCGCCGGGGGATGTGGGCGTGGCCATGCCGCCAATCCAGGCGGTAAGGAGGACGGTCAGAATGGCATCCTGGACGTTGCGTGACCACCTGTAGTTGTACCTGGAAAGAGTCAGGACCATCTTTCCATATGCGAAGAGTGCATGCAACTCACTTGTAGTAGGGGTAGTTGGAAGCGAACTTGGACAGCTCGCCAACCTGCTCAATCTCCTTGCGGACGGGCTGCTCGATTTGCTCCAGAAGAGCAGGGTCTGTGAGGTGGTCAGCAGGGTAAAAGTAGTAGATATATGGGGGAACGTACACTCGGCCCTGGGTGTGCCGTGGATGCGAGAGAGCAGGCCCTGGGCATAGGCAATCTGAGTCTCGAGCTGATCGACGATCTCGCTCAGAGACTTGTGCACCTTGGTCTCCTCATCGAGCTTCTCCTTGAGCTGGTCGAAGATCTGGGGGTCGATCATAGCGGGCGCCATTTTGATGGATGTGGGTTGTTGAGATGAAAGAATCTCATGCACGTTTGGGAAAGTAAATCCTTCAGCTAGGTATCTCAACTTTTGAAGCACGACTCAAAAGACAAACTCGCAGATTACTTTACATTCAAATTTCTGCAGTATAATCTTTTCTTTTTGCAGTATAGGCTTACATCGAGAAAAGCTAGTCGTTAACAATTTCAGATGTCGTTTCTTCAAAACAACACGGCATCGGCGAAGGCGAGTGCGATTCCGATGATGTCAAAATGCCACAATCTCAGATTACCGCCCGCTGCCGACATCCAGGCACACATTCAGCAAGCTCTCATGACCAGAGAGTTCAATTTCAAGTTAGAGACTCCCATATTCCTACAGCACCGTTCTCTACTCGTTTCCTAAGAATGCCTTGTCATCTCAACAAGATCAAGAAGAGCGAGACCCTGGGGACAAAAGTTCATGGCCAAAGTGGACTAGTGGATCTCCAAGATATCTTCTCGAAGTCCGTGCACAGTGCCAGAATATGTGTCAGTCTTGGGGATATCTTTCTCGACCGATTCGACTCTTGTCGCTTCACCTTGCAAGATCTGACATTGCTCTCAGAATCTATCTCGGATCTCATGCAGAAGTCTGGAAGAACTTCGATTCTGTACGAAACATCCACGATTAGTCCACAGGAACCCGAGCCTTTCAATGCCCTCCCGTCGCTGTAAGTCGGTCTCGACTTACACGAAAGAGGGCTCCAACATTGCAGGCTTTCTCATATGGCCTCGAAACCTACTTCAGTCGAAGCAGACCTCACGGCTGGTATTGCTAGAACTCTTAAACTCGTCAAGAGATCTTCCCATGGACAATGACCTCGAGGCTTCAAGGAACTCACCGTCAAAACAATCCTTTCGTAGCGGCGTGGATGTGGATAGAAGTGATGCCATCGTCCTTCGTCATAGTGGACTCTAGTTAGCCACTTCAGTGGATGTCAGTGGCCAGCGCTGGGTCTGACATCTGCAAGTCAATGTGTTGTTGTGCAGCTCTAGGTGGAATCACACAGCAGATTTATATCATCTGCTCCAGTGAGAGTGCTCAGTTGCCCTATGAGAACCTGGTTAACTTGCTGAAAGGGCAGGAAAGGGGTTGCAGTGCTTTATAGCGGTGCGGAATGCCAAAGTCGGAAGGAGGGGCACCTGTGACGTACCTCGTACCGCTACACGCGACTTCCCAGAGGTCCCCTCCATCGCCAATCGCCAATTGATCATCTTCACCTGTCGGTACGAAGCAAACAGTGGGCCGTGCCGGAGTTTATCTGTACCTCGACCACCTTAATCCCTAAAAACAACGACAAGAACTTCATCTGGTCTTCTCCAGCATCTGAACTCAATCCTAAGCTTTGACTTTCCACCGATCTTTATCGCTCCCTATTGCTATCTCTCCCTCTCTATAGCATCTACGATAGCCCCTACCTTGACAAGGATCCCAGGATACCTCCGAGATACCTAGTACGTACCTTGTCTGAACCCCGAAGGAGACATCCTACAATTGTCAGCTCCCAAGCCTCCCACCTCAGCCAGAGGCGGTACCAGCGCTTCATGCGAGTCGGACTTCAGCGCTGACAGGTCCAAGGACCCTTGAACCCGGGGACGGCTTCATTGAGCGCCTCGGAACCAGGAACGCCATTCAGCTCTCAACGCGCTTGTGCCTTTTTCTGACCGCGTGATCCCATTTCTGCGACGGTCAATTTCCCATCCATCGGGAACCCCCAGCCAGCCACCCAAACCCCAGCCCTACATTAGAGCTGCCCATAAGGTAAGACAACCCCCAATAGTTTGGTCAACCGATTGGTGCAAACATTGAGTGATATCTCGGACAACATTGACTGACCATGTCCTTTGTATGACATATGATCAGGCACTCCGCTGTCTTCGATCCTACACTCCGCCATCCGCTCCGCGGCCCCTTCGACCCAATACTCGAAAAGCGACGGATAGAACGACAGCACCGCATATCCTCCCTTGCACGAGACTTATATCGCGACCATGAGCGGCCCCGGAGGAGTGCCTCGTACCAGAGGCTCTATCGACGAGTATGCTAGTGTCTTTGACGATGCCCGAACCTACTATGCCTCCGATGAGCGCCATATCAACACCCGGTCCGGTAACCGGACTCGGACATATTCCCAGGTAACTATTAATGCCCGGACTTGAGGCTCATCCTGGGGTTCAATGATCACTGACGGCACGGTGCAAACAGAACAGTCTCATGAAGCAGATGGAACGTCTCGGACTCAAAGAGCCATACCGCCGGGGAAGTCATGGTAAGATCTGCTCCTCTTGTTTTCGTCACCAAGCACTGCGAGTTGGCTAATAACCTGTGTACAGATGAGTCGACACTCCCACAATCTCGCCGGTTCCTGATCCAGGTTGAGCCGACGCTCGAGAGCTTGCAGTCGCAAGAGGACACGGATGGAAACATGCAGATCACCATTGAGGACAATGGCCCAAAGGTAGGTCAGAAGCTGAAAGCCTATGGCATAGAAAAGCTCAGCTGACATTTACCCTCTGCAGGTCTTGACACTCCGTACCGCAGCGTCCAATGGCCATAACCGATTCGATATCCGAGGCACATACATGCTGTCCAATCTGCTGCAAGAGCTGTCTTTGGCCAAAGAGTACGGACGAAAGCAGATTATTCTGGACGAGGCTCGCCTCAACGAGAACCCGGTCAATCGATTGTCGCGCATGATCAGGGACCACTTCTGGGAGGGGTTGACACGCCGAATCGACGCCTCGAGCATCGAGATCGCAGCACGAGATCCGAAGGATTGGACAGACGACCCGAGGCCGCGCATATACGTCCCGAGTGGAGCCCCGGAGCAGTATGAGTACTACACCAAGCTTGCGCAGGACAAGCCAGAGATGAGATTGGAGGTTCTACTTCTCCCCGAGAAGATCACGCCGGATATCGTGACCGCCATGAACTCGAAGCCAGGTCTCCTGGCTGTGGATATGGAGGAGTCGGTCGACCCCAAGACAGGAGAAAGGACAGTTAAAGGGCGTCCATTCGTTGTTCCTGGAGGTCGCTTCAACGAGTTGTATGGATGGGACAGCTACATGGAGTCGCTCGGCCTGCTGGTGAATGACAAGGTCTACCTTGCCAAGTCCATGGTTCTCAACTTCTGCTTCTGCATCAAACATTACGGCAAGATTCTCAACGCCACGAGGTCCTACTATCTCCTACGATCACAGCCACCGTTCCTTACCGACATGGCTCTGCGAGTCTACGACAAGATCAAGCACGAGCCAGATGCGAAGGAGTTCCTGAGGACAGCTATCCTGGCTGCTATCAAGGAGTATCATAGCGTTTGGGTTGCCGAGCCGCGCCTGGATCCCATCACGGGCCTCTCGAGGTACAGGCCGGAAGGCCAGGGTGTGCCGCCCGAGACAGAGGCCGGTCACTTCGTCCACATTATCGAACCGTTCGCCGAGAAACACAATATGTCCTTTGAGGAGTTTGTCGAGGCCTACAACACCCGCAAAGTCAACGAGCCAGAGCTGGACGAGTACTTCATGCACGACAGGGCCGTCCGCGAGTCTGGCCACGATACCACCTACCGGTTCGAGCGCATCTGCGCCAACCTCGCCACCATCGACCTCAACTCACTGCTCTTCAAGTACGAGACGGACATTGCGCGTACCATCCGCAATGTCTTTAACGACAAGCTCGTTATTCCCGCCGAGTACTGCGTCGGCAACTTGCAACCGGGCCAGGTCGAGACGTCGGCCATATGGGACCGCCGCTCGAAGCGCAGAAAGCTCGCGATTGACAAGTACCTGTGGAACGAGAAGGAGGGCATGTACTTCGATTACGACACCGTTAAGCGCCAGCAGTGCACGTACGAGAGCTGCACCACCTTCTGGGCCCTGTGGGCGGGCGTCGCCAGCCCGAAGCAGGCAGCGGCTATGGTGACCAAGGCCCTGCCCAAATTTGAGGCGTTCGGTGGATTGCTCTCTGGAACGGAGGAGAGCCGCGGCGAGATAGGACTCGAGCGGCCCAACCGTCAGTGGGATTATCCGTACGGCTGGGCGCCCCAGCAGATGCTCGCTTGGACTGGTCTGTACCGGTACAGCTTCACAGAGGAGGCCGAGCGTTTGGCTTACAAGTGGCTGTTCATGATCACCAAGGCTTTTGTCGACTTCAATGGTGTGGTGGTGGAGAAGTACGACGTAACCCGCCCCGTCGATCCGCATCGTGTCGACGCCGAGTACGGCAACCAGGGTCTGGACTTCAAGGGCGTTGCCAAGGAAGGGTAAGTCAACTGATCTTATCCCGATTCCTTTCTTCAACCCCCAAAAGCAAGCACCTTACTGACATACCGATCTCTTAGATTCGGCTGGGTCAACGCCAGTTACATCTACGGCCTGCAGATCGTTAATGCCCATATGCGCCGCGCGCTGGGAACGCTGACCCCCTACGATACCTTCATCAAGGCAGTCGAGGAGAACCGCAACAAGGCCCTGGCGGAGCTCGTCTGATCTATACGTTGACACATCGACATCATCTGAGCCTCGAGAGCCGGCAAGTCGCAATGGCGTTTGATATTTCCGCGTGTCCCGGGTTTTCTGCGTGCGTGGGTTTCTTGCGAACTTAGATTGGGATGACTGGAGACGGAACTGAAGTGCAGACTGTATATGCATCTTTGAAAGGGGGTTGGCTTACCTGGACTACTCATGTCGTGGAAGGAAGAAAGGAGATTGGCTGCCCTCGGAGGGCCTACAGGCAAGCGATGGATGATACCTATGATAGAGGAGGGGGACACAGGTTATCATGCCTTTCTTGCTTGATGGGAGGAGAGATATCAACGGACTTGTATCAAGTGTGTATGCCCTTATGAAGTCTCAAAAAAGCATGCTTGCGTGGGTTCACGGCTATATCATACTCGTACCTACTCCAGCCGGCAAGTGACGTCGTGGCATCAAGTGTTTGACATTCTACCACGGCCACATTCACATCGCCCTTCCCTTGCATCAAGTCTTCCGAAAACACACAATGCTGACTGTAAAGCCTGTGGTATAATTGTCACAACCGGGACCTCATCTGTCTAGGTGATTCCCCTTCATACTGTCCCACACACGCTGAACCGCTCAAATCTCAAATATCTCCCCAATCCCCTCCCCGCCACCCCTCCGATTCTCAACCAAATCCAGCCTCCACCCCTCCCAATTCTTGAGGCCCCTCTTAATCTCCCTGATCCTCTCCAACCTGCTCCTCGCCTCCTCCTCGGCCGCCTTCCGGAACGCCTCCTCGTCAAAGTCGAACTCCCCGTCATCATCCTCCAGCAGCCCCCCTCCCTCGTGGTGCTGCTCTCCCCCGCCGGTAAGGGCGTTCAGTCCGCTCTGGAAGAAGTCACCTATCCCACCACCTGCTGCACTCTTCCTGTGCGCACCAGGTGACACTGTACGGTGGTCACCACCGCCTCCCAGATCGACGTTGTCAAACTGCGACCCGTCGCCGCTGCCGTCGGGACCGACCTGCATCGACCGACGCTTCTCGTGCCAGATGCCCCTCCTCAAATCCGTGTTCTCGGCCTCGAGCTCGCGGATGTGCTTGCGGAGTTTCTGCCGCTCCTCGTCCAATAGTTCGTCGACGCCCTCGTCGTCGCCCCCGCCGTCGGCGGCGTCCCTCTTGCGCAGCTTGAGGTTCTCGCCTTCCAGCTTCTCGAGGCGGGAGGAGAGGTCCTCGATCTGCTTGTCGCGCGCCTCTTTTTCTTTACGGAGGGCCTGCATCCGGCCGTCTTGCTCTTTGTGCAAGGTGGTGAGGGTGGATACCTTCTTCTCCAGGGCGTCTGTCTTTTTGGCTAGTTCGTCGCGCTCGGTTGTCAAGGTCTCGACCTCCTTTTCCAGGCTGCGGACTTTGGTCTCGGCGCTCGCTTGCGCGCTGCCCGCCTTGACGGCTTTTTCCGCCGTGCGCTCGAGGTTGCGCTTTAGGTCGGATAGCTCGCGCTGGGCGAGGGCGGCCGCCTTCTCGGCGCGCGCGAGCTTCTCTTCTAGGGCGGAGATTTGTTCCGAAGGGGAGGAGGCGGAGAGGGATAGGCGCTCGACCTGGGCGCGGAGGCGGGACATCTCGAGTTCCATTGTTTCGATTGTTGCGCTCTTGGAGGAAAGTAGGGATTCGAGCTCGGTGAGGGCGGGAGGGGAGGTGGTGTGCGAGATGGAGGGCGAGGAGCCGTGGCGGTGGACTGGGCTGGAGAGCTGCGATTGGAGTTGGGCGTTCTGGCGCTTGAGAGCTAGGAGGTCGTTTTTCTGCACGTTGAGTGGTTAGATATGTTCAGAGGGTAAGAAAGAGAGAAGTGGAAAGGGTAGCATACCAGCTTCTCAACCTCCCCGTCACCACCCTTCCCGCCGCCCTCGCCGTCATCCTCCCTGAGATCAGCCAGTTCCTCCTCGGCCTTCTGCCACCTCTTCTCGGCATCAGTTGCCTCCTTGGCAAGGCGCTTGTTCTCCTTCTCCAGCTCCTCGATGCGAGCGACGTGCTTGCGGTAAATTTCAGGCGCCGTCTCGCCCTCGGGGCTGAAGAGGCCAGGCGACAAGGGGCCAGAGATAGATGGCTTGCGGAACGAAGCGGACCTGGCCTTCGACTGCTGGGCTAGGGAGGCGTTGGTCGCTGTGGGTGAGAGCGGCGGAACGTCGTCTCTGGCGTCTTCGGGGGAGGGGGATACGGGCGGCTGGTCGTCTGTTGATGATGGTCCTGCTGCTGTCTCCGGCTCTGTGGTTGGCGTTGGCGGCTTCCCGTCTGCTGCTGCCTCTTCTTTCTTCTCTGTAGATGCGCCGCCGGCGGTCTTCTTTTGCTTCTTTTTCATCTCTTGAACCTGGCGCGGACGTGTTAGCTAGCTGCAAGTCGTTACGGTTAGGGGCAGGCTGGAGTCGAAGCGCACCCTCTTCTTGGCCGCTGCTTTGGCTGCCGCCAGCTTCTCGGCTTTCGCCTTGTCGTCTACGTCGGCCATAGTGGGTGTTGCCGCGCTATAGGTCGTCCAGATTTTGTCTTCAATTGGGAATAAATGAACGTGATGGTGTCTTGACGAGGGATTGTTGTTACGAGGTCCAAGTCCAGAAGGACAGCTGGATGGAATGGCAAGCCAGCTGGCCAACACTAAAGACGGCCCGTGCTCCATCCAGCCTCCATCAGCCCTGACCCCTGTCAGGCGCTAGCACGCAGCAAGATCGGGGGGAGTGACGACACTGGAAAGACAGGGGTTCAGCTGCAGGCTGGCGGCACCTTTTGCCCTCAATTGCGAATCCAGATAGCAGTCTTGCAACTTCGACTTCGATATTCTTTGATTACATTCACGACCTCTACGCCGCCAATTGAGCGCATTGTCTATCCGATATCTGGGCGGTCTGTAATCTACCAATTGGTCTGATCTTTGAACCGCCGAACCTGCAGATTCTCCGAATTGACTCAATAACGTCGACTTCCCCTCGATCAACCCCAGCTTGGCAATCTCGACTCAAGTGCTCCCAAGACACTTGGGAACTCCACGACAGTCATAAAGCATAAGAAGCCACAACGAACCCCTAACCTCATTTCTTCTCACCAGGAGAGCTTTCTTATACCGATATGGTCACAATCCTTTCCTGACGTCAATATCGACACCTCATATCATCAACGACCACAATGTCCCGCCTCCAAGACCTACCAACTCTCCACCCCTCCCTAACCCTCCACCTCTCCGACAAGGCCGACACGCCCATCATATCCTCCGCCCCTCCGCCTGCTCCTCCTCCTCTCACCTCCTCCCAGTCTCAATCTCAACAACCTCAGCAGTCCTCCTCCTCCCTCTCACCACCACAACCCCAACAACCCCGCTCCCACCACCCGCGACCGACCCGCTCAGCCGCCATCGCCTCCCTAAACCGTTCCGCCCTGGCATCCTACGCCGCCGCCGCCCGCTTCGGTCTTGGTAATCCAGTGAGGATAATGGTCGAGTGCGTGCCTACCTACCCGGGGGCCGTGAGCAGCAGCAGCGCAAGTGGAGGTGGTGACGGTATAGGGGGAGGAACGATAACAAAAGGACCGATGGTGCTGAATACATACATCCCGCCTCTACCTCAACCAGCAGCTGCTGCGGTAGCGCAAGCGAACGGGACGGAAGCGATAGAGAACCAGATGCGAGGGGCGAGTATAAGTCAGCAGGGGACGTCGCCGGGAGCAGCCGGGGTAGACATGGGAGAGGATGCGGATGGGGATGGAGCCGGATCGAACAGACCGCCGTTGCTGGTGGCTGTCGTGGTGGCGCCGGACGGGGAGAGCCAGACTGTTGCGGATGCGAGGCTGGCTGCTTCTAGGCTTGCGAGGGTGGGGAGGAGGTTGCAGGCTCAGTGGGCGGAAGAGGATGGGGGACAGAATGGGGAGGGTTGATGCAAGGGCTCAGAGGGTAATAGTTCGCTTGGAAGGGGAGGACTGCATGACAGGCACAGGGCTGAATAGGGCATGCGATGGCAGCTACGACGTATAAGGTGGGAAGAGCAGGCGGAAACGTATCGCTATCCCAGAGAAAGGACAGGAGAGCAAGGGCACCCATCGACTAGGCTGATGAATGCGACATGTATATACCCATTGAGCAGCGGCTCAGTGGCACGCAAGTCTGGTAATAGGAAGACAACCGACGGATGTCGGATAGTCACAAGGTTACAGTTCATGTACACAATTAGGAAATCAATGTCATTCATTGGCTTTCATTCCTCCCATTGCTATCCTTTCAGCTCGCGCTCTATGTACTAAAGCATCCAGTCCGCAGATATATAAACCCAGGAATTCAATGGCGACGCTCAGCACTACACTTCTTATCTACCATCATCGCCAGACGATTTAAATGAGCTGCTGGAAGGCCCGGTTGATGGGCGACCGGATGTTGGGGACGTCCTTCCAGAAATCGACGGTGGCGACAGCGCGCTTGGCGACGCCCTCAGGAGTGAACTCGAACTTCTATAAGTGGGAAGACTGGTTAGCATTGCATTCTTCTACATATGTCAAGCGCATAATTATAGACGGTCGACTTGCCTTGTACACATCCTTGTAGGCGCCCGACGCACCGAAGCGGTTCAGGCCGAACTGCTCGTGTGTATACCTCTCCCAGCCCATGGTGCTCATGACCTCAACCGACATCGAGGGGATGCCGTCCGGCAGCACGCTGAGGCGGTACTCCTTGGACTGAGCATCGAAGACCTCGAAGCAGGGAATCGAGACCACGCGGGCCTTGATGTTGTGCTTCTCCTTGAGCTCCTTGACGGCATCAATGCAGATGCAGACCTCGGAACCAGTGGAGACGAGGGTGATGTCGGCGCCCTCCTGCTCGTGAAGGACGTATCCGCCCTTGATGGCCTTGTCGATGACGGAGCCCTCGAGGTTAGGCAGGTTCTGGCGAGACAGGGCGAGGATGCTGGGTGTGTGCTTCTGGGTGATGGCCATGTAGTAGGCAGCGCTTGTCTCGTTGCCATCGGCGGGGCGCCACACCATCATGTTGGGAAGAGCGCGGAAATGCGCGAGAGTCTCAATAGGCTGATGTGTGGGACCGTCCTCACCGAGACCAATAGAGTCGTGAGTGGCAACCCAGATAACGCGCACCTGAGACAGGGAGGAGAGACGAACGGCACCGGCAGCGTACGAGACGAAGTTGAGAAAGGTACCGCCGTAGGGGATGAGGGTACCGTAGGCAGCAATACCGTTCATGATAGCACCCATGGCGTGTTCACGCACTCCGTAGCGGATATACCTCCCGGAGTAGTCGCCGAGACCAGTGGAAGGAGGCTGGAAGTCGACGGCGCCCTTCCATATCGTCAGGTTGGAGCCAGTAAGATCTGCTGATCCACCGATAAGCTCGGGGAGAATGTTGATGAGCTTGCCGAGGACGGTCTCGGAGAGCTTGCGGGAGGCCACTGGGGGATCGTTGGGGGTGTAGACAGGGAGGTTCTTCTCCCAGCCCTCGGGAAGCTCGCCCTTCGTCCTCCGGACGAGGTCGTCGTGCTCAGCCTTGTACTGCTCGGCGTACTTAGCGAACAACTGGTTCCACTCCTCCTCAGCGGCGGCGCCCTTGGCGGCAGCCTTGTGGCAAAGATCGTAGACCTCCTGGGGAACGGCGAAGCTCTGCTCGGGGTTGAAGCCGAACTTCTCCTTCAGCTGCTTGATATCATCAGCCTTGAGAGGGGAGCCGTGGACACCGTGAGTGCCCTGCTTCAGGGAACCGAAACCAATGATGGTCCGGAGCTTGATGAGTGAGGGCTTGTCCTTGACCTCCTGACACTTCTTGATGGCAGCGGCGATGCCCTCGAGGTCGTTGTCACCGTCATGGACGTACTCCACGTGCCAGCCGTAGGACTCGTACCTCTTGGCGACATCCTCAGTGAATGCCTGGTTGGTGTCGCCGTCAATGGAGATATGGTTGTCATCCCAGATGGCAATCAGGTTGCCGAGCTGAAGATGGCCAGCCAGGGAGGAGGCCTCGCTGGAGACACCCTCCATCAGGCAGCCATCACCAAGGAAGGCATATGTGTAGTTGTTGACAAGCTCGAAGCCGGGCTTGTTGAAGACGGCGCCGGTGTGTGCCTGGGCAATGGCAAGGCCGACAGCGTTGGTGATACCCTGGCCAAGGGGGCCGGTGGTGACCTCGATGCCGGGGGTATCGTGGGCCTCGGGATGACCGGGTGTGATGCTGTCGACGTGCTGCATTGACAATGTCAGATTTGGATAGCAACCCAGCTGCTGAGCAACAGTCGGGACTTACACGGAAGTGCTTGAGGTCGTCGATAGAGAGCTCATAGCCATATAGGTGGAGGAGGGCATACTGGAGCATGCATCCATGGCCGTTTCTGTGAGCAAACTCATGTTTAGTGCGCGCACTTTCGCTGTCTAGGGTGTCGAGGCACTTACGAGAGCACAAATCTATCCCTGTTGAGCCACTTGGTGTTCTTGGGGTTGAACCTCATGAACTTGTTGAAGAGAACGTGGGCAACAGGTGCCATGCCCCTGAAAAGGTGTCGTTAGTAAGAACTCTGGTGTTCCGATACCGTGAGAGCAGCAACTTACATAGGGGCGCCGGGGTGACCGGAGTTGGCATTGAAGGTAGCATCGGCCTATAGGACGGTATTGTGAGCCAATTGATCGTTTCAAGGCTGATGTTTGTGATGTTCGAGCCCCAACGTGAAGGCCTCATGTCTGTCGCAAACCACCATGACCTGAAACCCCACGGCGGGGTAAACAGAGCCGGAGCAGTCCAACAGCTAGGGTTGGGAAAGCAAAAGGCGCATGTGTTGTGGTAGAACTAATCACCCCATTGAAAAGAGCGCATAGTGAGAAATGACTCTCGAGAGAGTGGTGATGACGATATGAGGTATAAGGGGAGTGCGGAGGGGTTCGACTTACAGCCAGAACACGGATTGTGTTGATGGCGAGCTTGTCAACGTCGGAGAAGCTCATGGTTGCTGATTTCTAATGTGAGATAGGGGAAACTGGGTATACGGGTTGAGGAAGGGACGAAACCAAATAAACTTCAAGGAAAACCAGCTAGAATATTTGTTACGGGTAAATTGGGGGAAGGAGGAGAGGCAGAACTTATGAGCTTTTGGATGAAGAGAACCTGAGGCGTGGTTTCCGAGTGACGGACCATGCAATAGTGGGGTGCTTTTCTAGTTTTATTTCTCCATGGCTTCCATCATCGACGACGGCAGGGACGGGAAGGAGGGGCAAGTACAGAGGGGCATGCCAAGGTGGGGTGGTTGACGTTTATTTTGGGGGACGTTTGGGGGAAGCTCCCTGCCAATTCTGGCCTTTCCCGCCGCAGTGATTCGTGTTTTGCCTCACCGTGTCCCCAGTTTCCAGTTTCCATCAATGCCGTCCAAGCCCGTCGCATCTCTCGGGTGAATGTCATTACTCTACCCGTTGCAGGCCGTGGGTAGCTCCAGTTCTTTTACCGTGCTAATTTTTCTGTCAATCACCTTTCATCCGCCAGTAGAGTTAGCGTACAGTGCCATGAGTTGCCCTGTAAGTGTTTATCCTGTTTCTCCTTGGCGAGGTCTAAACTCAGCCCAAGCTGTGGACAGCACAGGACAATAGTGGACATGCAGTGGAGCTCCGATAACAGGAACCGCCTCAACATTATTGGAACGCTTCGTGCTGTCTCTCATTTAGATTTTAGTCTAACAATTCTTAATAAGACGTTGAGTCGACTGGACTGACTGGCTCTTGGACAACCAACCTGGAATACACGTGTACAATCCCGCAAGCAATGGAGCTGACTGTGAATCGCATCTCTTGTCACCATCTTTCCTCGGCGGTATACGAAACGGCGGCGTTCCTTCAAAGATCAACATCAGGCCAAGCATCGGCTCACTCAGCACCATGTGATGTGAGGAGATCCCGGACAATCGGTTGTGCATGAGGTGCCAATTGACCAGATGCGTGGGAGATGCTCCGGAGAGCTGCCGTGATACCGCGACAATGGTGTGACGCGAGCCTTACTGAGCTGAGTGTTCTGGAGCCTTACTGGGAAGCTCGGCATGCATTAGGCTCTTGTAACTCTGGCAGATCGAGGATTATAAGCAAGTTGTAAGCCGGAAACAGCTAATGGTCATCATGGTCTGGCTTCTAGCTTCGGTCTTGATATCCCAAGCTCGAAGACACGCTCGTTGCCGTGACAGACAGCATAACCCTAACCCGGCAGGTCCCTCCTGGGCGGCGACCCAGCTGAGTGCTTTGGTAGGGTTAGGGTTTACATGGGAGGTGAAATGACCCCACTATCAAACTTCGACTCTCACTGAGTCTCTCATACCCAGACGTTGAAGATAAATGCATACTATCTTCGAGACTAAACCTCCGCTTCAAAAGGAAGAAAGTGATTCTCACGGTGCTTTACCTACCCCTTGCTGTTCATAATCGATATATCTCATCGTTTGCCTCGTGCTGCTCACCGCCACGCCAATCCTGCGGCCAGCCGCATACATTACAACTCAAGGAAAAGCAACCACAACCAAACGCACCCTTGAGGTGATCAGAATCGGTCATCATGGTTCACAAAACGCCCAACGCCAACAGGGGCTACCGGGACCAGAGCAGGATAGACTTGGATAAGAAGCCCACGAGGCCCAAGCCCAAGAAGTCAGCACCCAAGAAAAAGCCAGACGAACCAAAGACGGACTCATCAGCCATGCCGCGGCCGAGGGACACACAACCCCCCACGCCCTGGGCGCCCGAGGAGAAGCAGGAGCAGCAGCTCATGCTGGACGTCTTCCGCCACACCTTCAAGTCCGTTCTCTCCTCTCCGGACGAGATGAGCAAGACCCTGCAGGAGATCAAGACGGCCCTCTTCAACCGGGACTTCGACAAGGCCTTCGGCAACGAGAGGTACCTCGACGCCTACGCCGCCCGCTGGAGCCCCACGCGCGCTCTCTGCTACGAGAGGGTCATGCACCGCGCCACCGTCGAGCTGAACCTCCAGACCATCTACCCGGGCTACGACCCGGCTGCCAACATTTCCGCGCCCACCACTGAGCCCAGGAGCCTCAAGATAGTCTCTATCGGCGGCGGCGCCGCGGAGCTCGCCGCCGTGGCCGCCTTTCTCCGCGGGCCGCTGCAGCAGAACACCTCCGCGGAGCTGGTCATCATCGACTCCGGCCCCTGGAAGTCCGTTATCGAGAAGCTCTACGCCGGCCTCACGACGCCGCCGCCCGTGTCACCCTACGCCAACGCGGCGGCCAAGGCAGCCGCCGCCGTCGCGGGGCCCTTCATCTCCGCGGACCGGTTGAAGTACAGGTTCGAGCAGCAGGACGTGCTGTCCATGTCCGCCTCGGACCTCGAGGCTCTCGTCGGCGACAAGCCGCTGCTGGTGACCATCTGCTTCACGCTCAACGAGCTCTTCGGCGTCGGGGGGCTGGCCAAGACGACCGTGTTCCTTAGTACTCTCACCGCCGTACTGTCCCTCGACTCGCTGCTGCTCATCGTCGACAGCGCGGGGAGCTACTCGGAGATCGGCGTCGGCAGCGCCAGCGGCGACGGCTCGGCCACGAAGAAGTACCCCATGCAGTGGCTCATGGACAAGTTGCTGACGGGCGAGAGGGAGGGTCGGAACTGGGCCAAGCTGGAGCAGGAGGAAGCCGTGTGGTTCCGGCTCAAGCAGAATCTCGAGTACCCCATCAAGTTGGAGAACATGCGCCACCAGGTGCACGTGCACCTCCTGCAGGCGGCGGGGCACAGGCCGACCGGGAGTACCATTGTTGTCGGGACCAGTATACATCCGAATCCCGACGAGACTGACGAGGCGTAGGCGTATCTCTGGAGACATCACACGGCGTTAGGGCGTATAGCGGATAGAAGGTGACTTGGAGATAAAAGCAAATATTGTCATGGTTATAAACCTGCAGCATCGTGCTGCATGCATACATAATACCCTCCTGTACAAGCTCCTGTACAAGCCCATATCCGAAACCATGCTCCTGCCGAACACCAGATGTATACTCGCTCCATTACAACACATGCCACCCCCCCACACCTCCCCTATTCCTAAGCCCAAACCATCTTCTTAAGACTATGCCCAATAGTCTCAAAAAGCCCCGTACTCCTCCTCGCCTCAGCAAGACTGACGATATCTGCCTTCTCCACCAGCGACCTGTCACTCTCGCTCTTCCCCTCGAACCGGCCGGGCTGCTTCTTGATCGCCAACCGTTCAATCTCGGATGCCACGGTGACGACCTGCTGTAGCTCAGTGAGTTTGCTCACCGGCTCGCCCTCCCTAATCCCGCCGCCTGGGTCTTTCAGTGCAGGGTCGGCGAGGGATGTGGTTGTGTAAAGCGCCTTGAGTACGATTTTGCGGGCTGGTGCGTCGACGGGTGCTGTGCGTCGGCCTAGGAGGTTGCCGACTAGGCCTCCGGTGGCGGTGGTGGGTGTTTGCTCGCCTGCTGATGAGGTTGTGGATTTGCTCTTTGTCTTTGATAGGCCTGAGAGGGTGGATAGCGTCCGTGTGTTGATGCGAGTTATGTCGTTGTGGCCTGGTTTGTATTCCACCACCAACCCAACGTTCTTCTCCTCGTCTGTCTGCGCGGCAGAGAACGTCGATGTGACGTACGTACCGAACCGTATACCCTGTACATGCGCCAGGTCAACGCGGTCGAAGGAGCTGACTTTCTCGAGGTTCCAATCGAACCGGCAGAGGTAGAGTGCCGCATCCGTCAGGAGGACGACGGCCTCTTCGAATGTTTGGGACTTGATGGTGTCGGGCGTGCGGGGTGTGAGCATCGTCCAGCCGCCGATGAATTCTTCGTTCTCGTCTTCGATAACGCGCTTCTGGCTGAGCTCGATGGCTTGCTCGCGCATCTTGGACATGGAGACGGCCGGGTCCTTGGTCATCATTGTGGCTTCGAACTCTTCGAAGACCATGGATGTGACGTTGCCGAGCAAGAAGTCGATTGTTGCTTGGAGGAAGAAGTCATTGACCATGCTGGAAATTTGTTAGTTCGATATATACCAAGTGATGAAAAGGTGAGTGTGACATACCCATTATAGAACCGTGAAAGTCCCAGACCAGCATCCATCAGCGCACCGCGGTAGTTCCTCTTCTTCGTCCTCGTATAGTCACCCTTCATCGCAGCAGTCGAGGCATACTGCTTGGAGATCGCATCTCCGTTATCCGCCCACAGGATGTTAAACCAAGACATAACCTGGTCACCCTGCGCGCTCAGGTCGAAGCCCTGTTCCTTCAGCTGATGGTCCAGCATGTACTTCGCAAACGAACTCTGGCAGACGTTCGTCCTGTCCAGGCAGTCCATGCAGTTGGTCCTCAAGACACCAGTCTGTTTGGTTGTGACATCATCGCCCACTATCACCGTGCTGCCGAAGCTCTCCAGCTTCTGGCTCAGCGTCTGGAGAAGGAGGGCCACGTTCTCGAACTTCATGCCGCGGCAGGCATCGTGGAAGTCGAACCACTCAAAGGGTATCTTTTCCGCGACGTCCTTACCCGCTTCATCTCCACTCCCCCTGGCCTTCTCATTCAGCCGCGCAACATTCTTCTCGTACGCATCTCCAACCGTGGCTTCGCTGCCATGCTTCTCGACAAGATTTACAATCTGGAGTTTATTATACCTCTGCTCAAGTCCGTCAAAATGCTTCTTCATCGCCGCAAAGTTCTTCTCTGGTGAATGTCGAATGACAGGCGCAGGCTTGAGCGAGTAAGGTGATTGTGTAAAGAACAGCGGGATACTGCCCCGAATCTGCACGAACGAGTACACCTTCGCCGTGGGATCCCAGACTGACGGCGACAGGATCTGCTCCGACTCGACGGAGTTGGCGACGTTGCCCTCCTCGTCCGCACCGCGACGGTGAAAGCGCATACCAGCGCGCTTGATGGACCGTCGGGATATGATAGTGATATCGAACTGTTTCTGGGTCGGCCGCAGTTGCCCCTGATTTGTCGTAGAATTCCGCTCGGTTTCGGTTGGCTCGTCCTTGCGGTCGAGATCAGCAGGAATACTGCTCAACTCGACTGAATCTTTCGCCGAGCCATCATCGGTTTGATGGGGTTGGCTATCGACAACAAAGGACGTCTGCCCAACAAACCCCTGCATCAGTGGTAGCGCGACAGCGTCTGCGCCGGCATCGAGGAAAGGCCGGATGATGTTCCGATTCCAGAAGAACTGGGGATCAGCATGCTCATGCAGCGGTATAAGAGGTGAAGAGGTAGTGTTCAACGCGCTGCGGGTAATGTCGTAGTCGTACGAAAAGAAGAAGCTCCTGCTCGAACCGAAGAGGATCTGCGTCGTCCGTAGCAGTTTGGGCAGCAGCCCGCCCGCTGCTGGTATGTTTGGATCTTCGACCGCTGCCACCTTTGCCGCCTGGACGGCGCCCGTGGAGGTATCCTCTGCATCATCGACCCCAGTCCCCGCAGCATCCTTGCTGTTCTCCGGCAATGTTTGGACAGCCTCGGCGGCGCTCCCAACCTCGCCCTTCTGGCCTTCCGTCTTATCCTGAGGCTGGTCTTCCTCCTCTTCCTTGTCCGCAGTCGTCAGACCCATATTCCGCTTCTGATCCAGAGCCCAACCAGTCCGACTGAACCACCGCTGGGCAAAGCGCCCGTAACTGCCCTTTCGGCTAATGACATCCTCGGCAATGCTGCTGTTGCTTCGCCGGTGCACGGCCTTCGGTCTCTCCTCATCCTCTGAAGCCGGATCCAAATCTGCCGGCTCTACTGGTGGAGAGACCGAGAGCTCGTCATTGTCCGAGCTGTCACTGTCATCGCCATCGCCTGCTTCGTGCTGGCGTCTCAGCGCATCTGCCGTACCTGCCACTGCCGCGCTTGCATCTTGGTAGGAACTGCAGGGCGTAAGGGCGACTTCAGTGATGACGTAGATAGGCGAACCGCGAATCTGAGCGACCTGTTGGCGCCGGGTGATGCTGATCAGGTAGCTGAAGCGGGAGACGGTTATGAGACCTAGAGTATGGTCAATCGATGAGAGTATTCTGCTAAGAGCTGCTGGTCTTATGAAAACTAACCGACTATGCCAAATGCCTCGAACGACGAGTTGGCCTTCGACGTATCTGGAAGAGCGTCGCGGCTGATCGTGGATACCGATGCATCGCCATATTTGAGCTTGAGAGGAGAAACTGGCCGTTGATCCTTCTTTGAGTTGTTCGGGTGAAGGACTAGGCCGTCTACTGCCGCACATATCATTATCTTGCGCGCGAGTCCAGGCATCTTATGTGCGTCAAGTAAACAACGCTAGAAAACGTGAAGTCGTCGCGTCAAAGCTGGATAAACAAGATGGGCCCTCGGTGTTGAATAGAGGACCTTCGAGCGATTTACACTGTCTAACCAGTGGATTCTTCCTCCAACAGTTAAGGAAACGGGGAATTCCTCGGATACAGTCAGAGCATGGGATTTTGGAGCTGGGAAAGAGATGAGACTGGATGCAATTAGGTCACTGACGTCTGTCCAGCACCTCGATTGGCGGGGCATATGCACCTTCCTGCATGAGTCGCACATTCGCCGGGAGCCCCCACATTGTCGACCAAGAAAGTGCCGGAGGGGCATTTCCATCCTCGCCAGCCGTTCGAACCCCATTGCTCACGTCGTCCCTTTATATTCTGACCAACCCCTGAATCGCGATTGTTGACACATCATTCGCGACAACAAGGCGAGTTCGAATCCTGCCAGGGCTGTCTCTGAATTTTTGGGCCCCGTTGGGCAAGCTATTACCCCTGGATTCGTTAGCTGTGTGTTTTGCATAGCACCCACGCAATTACACGAGTTCAAACCCCGCCAGGAACATCACTTTTTCTCTCTCGAAATGCCAGCATCTGATGCCCCTGAAATTGTTTCTATTATCAGTTCATAGTTAACCTTGCCTCCTGAACCCCGGCCCATTCTTAACGCCCCTGAACAGAAAGCCAAATAACTGCAGTTCCCTCCACAAGATGAGTCCTTTATTTAAAGGCGCCCCTCCTGAGTTTATTCCTGCACATGCTTCCCATTTCCTTCTCCAGGCTTCCGAATGATGCCTGTTCGATGATGTTGGCGGTGCTATTTACATAGCCACACGCTCGACCTTGTCGCGGATGGCCCGGATCTTGCTGGCCAGGTCGGAACCCTCGTTGCTGGTAATGGCGACTGAAACGACGGGCCTAGAGACTCCGGTCTGGAAGAAGGGGCGTCAGTACGTGCCGTAGTCTGGCCATGACAGGCTAAGGACTCGGATTTGACTCACAGCGCGGCCAAGAGCGAGCTTGGACGGGACGTAAATGTAGGGCGTGTTCTTGTCCTCTGAGAGGAGAGGGATGTGCAGGACGATCGAGAGAGGAGTTGTGTCCGCGGCTAGTATCACGACCTCGGCTCCAAGGCGTCAACCCTAACCCTAAAAAGACGAGGTGGTTATGTACGTACCGGTCTAGGGGAAAGTGTGTTAGGGTTGCCAAGAGTCATAAAGTTGCTGTCTGAAAGCAGGATTGGGGAAGAACTCACTCCGCGACTAAGTGCCTTGGTAGTCTGTTCCAGGAAGGGTCAGTGACAGTACACAAAGAGGAAGGGGGCAGACCACAAACCTCATTGGCACCCTTCTTCAGCTGCCGGGCATGTCCTGCCTGCTCTGTGATGGATGTTAGTAAACACTGTTCGTGTCAAGAGCAACTCGGGTCACTTTCGGACTAAGTCAAGCAACTCCTGTTCCAGGTCAGTATGATATTCTAAACAAGGTCGGAAAAGGGCGAGAGGCCTCGGCGGTCAGCAGGAGGCACCAGGTAGACGAACCTGGGTGAGAGCGGCGTCGGCACTGCAGAGAGAAGAATGTCAGCAGATGTTCCCCAGCATTGTACATGGAATGTTCCTTGCCGTGGCCACGCTGCGTTATCGTTGCCAGCTTCCGACATAGTGGTGGTTGCTGAGGGAGTCTCGTCGTGTGTTAGGATAGCAGTATTGTCGGAGAAGACGGATAATGTCTTGAAGTTGTCTCGGTCTCGGTGGTAAATGGTTGTCCGAAACTTCACTGACGGGCGGGCAGATGTCGTCGACTTGGTTGTTGATCGCGAGAACTTGGTCTGTCTTCCTGGCGGACTTTGGGTCGATATCAGAAAAATAAATCTCTGGAGCCTTGCGAAATTTCTGCCGAAGATCTGCCGTTGCGTGAGTGCTGACATAATGGAGGGTGATTTGGGTGTCCGTGCACGGCCAAGGCTTTTGGCCAATTACGAGACAGTGGGCCTGAGCTCGGCCTGGAAACACCTCGCTCCAGCAGACGGCAACTTCAAATCGTCACCAGCATCCAAACTCCACACAACAGACAACAACCACTGTCAACTCCATTGCGCAACCATCTCCAACAACCTTCGTCGACGAACAACACAGCCCCTCCTTCATTGATCCAGCTTCAGAGCTCCTATTCAAGATGTCGTCCGACCTTTGGTGAGTCTCCCATCCAGGGCCAGCTCCTGTCATCATCAAGCTCTCCGAGCTCTATCCCCCTCCACCTTGCCGTCTCCGTCCCCTCTCAAGATCAAGTACTAATATGACCATTATACAGCCCTGCCTATGCGGTTAGTCTCTCCTTACGCTCCGCCATCTCCGTCGACGACTACGCGACGTCGTTCCGCCTTCCGAGTACCATACTAACTCGAAACATCAGCCCTTTTTCGGTGCCATGGGTTGCACAGCAGCCATCGTCTTCACCTGCCTAGGCGCCTCCTACGGCACCGCGAAGAGTGGCGTTGGTATCGCCGCAATGGGAGTGCTGAGACCCGACTTGATCGTCAAGAGTGCGTTTCCCTCTTGCGTCATAGCTCTCCCCTGGCTATACCACCATCTTTGAGACACAACACTTACATAAACACACCTTGAACAGACATTGTCCCAGTCATTATGGCTGGTATCATCGGTATCTACGGCCTCGTCGTCTCGGTGCTCATCTCCGACGGTCTCACGCAGACCGATTACGCTCTGTTCACCGGCTTCATCCAGCTCGGTGCCGGTCTCGCTGTCGGTCTCGCTGGTCTCGCTGCTGGTTTCGCCATCGGAATTGTGGGAGACGCTGGTGTCCGCGGAACCGCGCAACAACCGCGCCTCTTCGTCGGCATGATTCTGATTCTCATTTTCGCAGAAGTCTTGGGTGAGTCTCTATCGCCCCGTCAAATCCATGGTCATCTCTAACCGACTGTGCCACCAGGTCTCTACGGTCTCATCGTGGCGCTACTCATGAACTCGAAGGCGACCCTGAACACGACGTGTTAAGCAACTAGCCATCGCTACAATCACCCTGGCAAAAAGCGAAGAGACGGGAGGGCGACAAACTGTACTTTATCACCACAGCCCGACTGTATCACGTTGTCTCATGTCACAACGCTGGCATATCGTACCAAATCATACCTTTAATGGTCTCGGGTCGCCCCGGACCGAACGGAGTTGGCATCACTGATGCGTGTTGGAAGTTACTCGGGGAAGAAGGAGTAAGGGGGTCGTCGGGATGCGGAAGGACCAGGCAGGCGCATCGTTAGGAAAGGCACCGGGTAATGGCCTTATCCTGGACGTTCATGTATTATTTTAACTCTTTTTTTGACTCGAACATCACGTTAGGCGGGTTTTCTCATTATAGAGTGGTGACGGGCGCGGAGAATGTGTAGTCTAAGCTCCATTAATCGTGTGCTCCGTGCCTTGACTCTTTTGCCTTCATGACTTGGACTGGTATGTTCGTCTCCGTGTGCCACTGCCTGGTCTGAGGTGAGCCTGGAGTTGCTGTGATTCGGGAGGTAAGGCAAAGTTAACAGGGTCATGCCGTTGCCCAAACTCAACAGGAACTGAATTGTTTACTTTAAGTGTTGGTTAGCTGGTTGCTGGGACTTGGAACCATTGTTCACTGCCCAAGGTTTCGCGCTGTATCACTATTCGGAGGCAGACTGGGGAAGATGGAAACGTTTTGGGGGTAATGCTAGGTACCAGATCGAAACCCAGATCGAAGCGTCAGACTGAGGGATGATATCTCTGCATCTTCCATTCCAGGGGGACTTCCAGTCAACACGACTGTCCCTTGACTGGCTATACCACGTGGACGCCGTTACATGGGAGTTGAGCTGCTCACTTAGCCACGCCGCCGACCAGATGTGTCCAGATATAGACGGTGTCACCCATACCGAAGTCAGCTTCGCCGTGGGATTGGTTGTCTCCATGGGACATCGCGTCCTGAGGCTTTGTCCGAAGGCTTGTGATGTCGTTGGTATAACTTCAAGGTCCGTTTCGTCTGGTACGTCCGCAACAGCCGTGTTCGGGGTGCCCTACTGGAGGTCATCATGTCCTTGGGAATGCATTAGATTTTCGTCCGTCTACGGCAAGGTTCTTGCCGGTCGCGCGAGGGTTACTCAGGGGATTGACGAATATTGTTAAAGACTGATTTAAACTGAGTGAAATAGGTCTAAAATTATGTACGAGAAACTTATAAGCAGTCGCCTGCTCGGAGAACACATTAAAAGGTTCTAAAGACCCGGCGCCGAACGGCCCTGACGCTCGAGACATGCCTGCCCTACACTTGGAACTCTTTTTTGGTACCCGCTTCAACACCCCCTATTACATCTCCCACTCCGCATCTCTCATTAATTATCTTGAAGCCGGAAGGCATATGCATCACCACTGCCATTACACTCCAATTACTGGTTTAGATGACGTACTGCGAGCAATATAATCAGTGGCGGTTCGGAAGAACAGAGGATAGAAAAGGCAAGCTTACCGGAATGAAGAGGTACGGCACCTGGCGCTCATACTCGAGCCACGCCTCGCCATACTTGGCCCTGCAGCGCGAGATATCCCTCCACGCGCGGTGGGCAATCATGCAAGTGAAGAAGAGAGGGTAAAACCAGGGGTACGGGCTGCGGAAGCCCGTGATAAAGCCCCAGTTGAGCGCAAAGTACGCATCGCAGGTGTAGTGCACCTTGCGGGCAAGCCCGTACCAGCCGTCAACAAGAATGGCGTCGCCGGTAGACGTCTCGATCTTCTTTGGGTTATGGATGGTCTGCCAGGGAACCTGGGGGAAAGACTTGCGCTGGATCATGACGCCGCGCTCCATGGAACGGAACCGGTTCTTCTGGCTGTTACAGCTGTCCCAGACCCAGTAGACGAAGAGGTAGCCGGCGAACATGGCACCCAGGAGGTAGGGGTTCTTGCGGTACTCATCGGGGTGGTGGTTGGCGAGGTAGATGATGGCGTGGCAGTAGGTGAGGGGGACGCCGGCGAGATTCCAGAAGATGAGCATGAAGCCCCACTTCTCGTAGTACATGTCCCAGGTCGGGGTGATGAGCTCTTCGCCCTTGGAGCAGGCGTTGGCATACAGGTAGTGGGCCATGACCATGAAGCAGACCTCGCCCGAGACGTAGCCGTACCGCTCATACTGGCGGGCGGCGGTGCCCAGGCTGAGCAGGAAGAGGATGTACCAAGGGAGGCGGACCTCGAAGAACATCTTGAAGTCGAGAATGCCGAACATGCGCGGGTTGAGCTCGGCCCCCATGAAGAAGTCGTAGATGTGGTTGCCCGTCATACGGTGGGTGGCGCCGCGGGCGAAGGCCGAAATATACGCGATGATGCTGACTATAAAGCCGGACATAATCGCGACTGAGAGCAAGGGGCCGAACTCGTCGATGATGGTGTACAGCTTAAACAGGCCGGTGGTGTGCAGGATTGCGGCGACCGCGGCGGTAGTGTAGAAGGCGCTCACGGCGGAGCAGTAGTACGGCAGCTGCTTGCCGCCCATGTGCGGGAGGGGTTTGCCGTAGCACCAGATTCCGGGGAGGAGGCAGTAGCATGCACCCTCGAAGATGAAGAAGATCCAGTACATGGCCCATGCCTTGGCATGAGGGTACGCGCCCGTGTAGACGAGGTCAACAAGGTGTGCACCGAAGTCGCTCCAGCTCTGGCCGGGCTCCCGAGTCGGGACGCCGCCGTTGTAGTAAGTCGCGCCAATCCACATGTACCACATGAGGATCGGGAAGCCGATCATCATGGCGCCGGTGCCCCACGCGCCACCGAACTCCTTCTCGCCGGAGTAGTCGATTTTAGGGTCCATGCCCGGGGCCCAGCCGTCTATGGCCTCCTCCTGCTTGATGTGCACCTTCGCGCTTTTGGCGGTTTTGGTGGCGCCGTTTAGCACGTCCGGCCTGACTATGGGCTCTGGAGTATCCTGCTCGGGCGACGAGGTGGGCGGAGTGGAAACGGTAGAGACATCGTCCTCGTCGATATGCTCGACGAACTTGGCGCGTCTGCGGACTGGTTTCGATCTGATGGACTCGGTCGCTGAACTTGAGTCGCCGTCGGCGTCTGATCCGTCAATTGGCAAGAGAGACTTCCGTGACCTGGCAGGTCGGCCGGCTGGCGTCTCGATCATGCCATCGAAGAGTGCCTTCTTCCTTTAAGGAGAGAGGATTGTCAGTGTATGTCAACAAAAATCATCGACCAAAGTAACCAGTAACCCCTGGATTGCTTCCGCCAAGGAATCTTGCATCGACTGTCTGACCACCAGTCGACATACACCCTCTTCTTGCGGGTTGGTAAATCCACACCGCATGCGGTTACTGACAAGACAGTAAACTCTGTAAGACGGAGGACTTACTTCGGTGTCTGTCTCAACGAATACCGGGTGGACATGTTGGGCAATGTCCTCGACCGCTAAACGGGTTACTGAGAGAGAAAAGGTACCGGTACGCAGAATTAGGTGAGAGATTCCAAAGGAGCGCAGGAAGAAAGAGTGTTGTAAAAGAACGTGACAGAGGCGTTGTTTAAGACGACCTCTGGTTGCGACGAAAAGACCACGTGCAGAAAGACAAGACCAACAACGGCGCCGGGAAGTCAGACAACAACGGAAGGAGGGTTTTATCACAACACCGGCATGCGAGACAACGCCTACCCTGACGAAATGCAGGGCAAAATGGAAGACGAAATGCCGCTAGACGTCCCGCTAAATACCCTTCGAGCGTAGCGTTTGATTGGCCAATCTTAACAGGATCTGTTGACTTGCTATGGGCGACTGCTGGTTGGCCGGGATCGAGTGGAAAGGGCGATTTGCCAAGAGTCCAGGGTCTGGACTGCGGAATTGGGGGCGTGTGGCTCGTATCCTTGTTCGATTCTTGACCGCCAAAAATACGAATACGTCCGCGACTTATGGGCTTATGTAAACACACACTCGTCGTTCAACACTTCACACACGACTCCGGTTGCATCAAGATGAGCGACACAAGCTTGAATTTTGAGGTTCTGGTACCTCAAGAAATTTCTTCAACCCTAAGTAGTGTCGGTATTGCCTTTACTGATAAGGGGCCATGCAGCATATACGGTAGCTAGTAGGTCTTGTTACAGTCTCTCCCATTCTTCTGGCTGGGCGTCTGGAATATGGGCAAAAGAGCACACAGTTCCGAGTCGGCAGATTCACCTTCCTTTCCATCACTCTCCTTGATGGCTGATCTCAGAACTCAGTGGCGGCTATAAAAATCTTCTCTTTGCGAACTCCTCCCTCAGCAGCTTTTTGACTTGGAGTCTAAGAGCGCATACCGCCTCTCTAATTCACAAGATGTGGCTACTGCTGCTCGGGTGTGAGGCCAGCCGTTTATACGAAAGGTGCTTGCAGATGCTTGATTCCATGAGCCGGATCACATCAGCAACAGTCGGCAGTGCCTTTCCATGTTCCGGCGTGTAAGCCATGCCAATGACATTGCCCGCATACGATCTGATCCGGGTCCCGCGGGTCCGGAGAGCCGAACACCGGGGTTGTGATATCTCCGTGAACACTCGCTCTTCCTGTGTGGTGGTGACTCGATGTTGTTTCCAAGCTCTGGCCCCACGGGAGCCTGTCAGTGGCAGACTCTGGCCATACCAGGCAAATCTACGATCTGTCACATGTAGTGTTGAAAGGTCAAAGATGTTCCGGCCGCATGAAATGTGTGTATAGGGTAGGGCAGTAGTTAGCCTGGAGAACAAATAATCAAGGGTCCTGCATTACACGAGAGCGGCCCCGGGAACATCACATATAGCATGTATGGACGAGTCTGCCACTCCGGTGACTTGCAGAGTACCGAGTGCTGCCGTTCTGGAGCGTCCTGTTGAGTATGGCTATTACTTCCTGAATTCGCTCACTGCCGAAAGGGGACCACCGCGTGCTCATTGATTCCTCCTTTTTCCGAGCTTGCGACATAGTATGTACCTGTTCAATAGCAAATCGACACAAGATTTGGGATATGGCGTGTTAGATGGAGTGAGAATATTCGACGAATAGACGATTATACCACGATTAGCCCACTGTCAGACGAGCAGACGAGCGCACGAACCCGGGAACTGGTCTAAGCTATTATCGATTCACGATGCGAAAGACCAGCTCTCCAGAAGAAGTGCCATCAATTATGTCTATTGGAGACGTCGTAGATCCGCATACCTTACCTTATCCCAGCGGTCTTCTTGGGCATCCAGGCACTGCTCACTGTCCCCGAACAGCTAGGTCCGGTCCGTATGCGGAATAGACCACACATGCCCGAATTATGATGCTTCACATCTCATACTGACATTTCGAAAAGGAGGACAAGTTACTTGCGTCGTTGGTAAGCTTCGAGGGGAAGTCATGACGGGTAGGCATTCGTGCTAATAGGCCTAGGTAGAATAGTCTTTATTGTTACAGGTTTGAAATGGGTGCCACCTAGATCCAGCCGGCGAAAGAACTCGAAGATCATGTTGAGGGGCTGTTACGGAAGGTCACTAGACATCATTGACTTCTCAATGCCACTTGGATCAGGGGTAAACACCTCTCCCGAAAGTCAAACTGCCATACCAAGACGCCAGGTTAGACCACAATACCACCGTAAGACCCGGATCCAGGGCACCATCACCAACACGCACTCAAGACCATGAAACCTCAGCATCCCTATCCTCAGCACATCCATCCGACATCACAACCAAGCGAAACCGTCGCACACCTCACATGCATTTAAAACAACGAAAACAGTGGAAACCAATGATCTTGTTGGACTACCCACGAAACGCAAACGGAGAAAATATGCCTGCCGCGCCAACCCTGACGCGCCCTAACGCCTGTCGCTGTGTGCCAGTTTACCTGCCTCCCCCTTGCCCTTATCCCTAAGTGCAGACTTTGTTCTTGTAAAAACGCGCCCCAATTTTACCAATGCCGACTGCTGTGTCCATGAAGAGGGTTGAAAACAAAAGAAAAAAACACGTCCTGCCGGCATCGTCTCGAAAATGTGGGCTTCTTCTTCCTCCTCCTTTTATCTCATTCCTTCTCGAAGCTGCTATGTTCCTGGGCAGGGTAGCTGTTCAGCTATGCCAATCTCATGAGGCCTGACACCTCTCTCCACATCTGCCTATTTATCGTTCTGTCGGTCTGTCGTTCTCTGTCAAGGGGTATCAGTAACCGTTCCGGCCACCTTTCCACATCCATTACAGCCATTCGCCGTGTCTCTGACTCTTCCTTCTGTCAAGGTGCCGCCCCCCGTGGTTTTCGTCGATCATCTCTCATAGAACTCAATCCGTCTTCCAATGCCCCGTCAGGCCCTCCTCGCCATCACCGCCAAGATAAAGCTCAACGGCATAGAGGCCCATGGTAGCAGCAATATTGATCCACCGCCACGTATTTCCACCTGCATCAGCGCCCCTCAGAGTCCAGCCGACGTCATCGCCCACATTCGATACGGTGAAATGTTGCAGCAGTAAGCTCGTGTAGACAGCAATGAGCATGCTGGGCGAGAACCACGACAGGAACCCTAGCAGCCTGCCGGCGGCATCCGTGTCCTCCAGCGAGGGCTCCTGCATCAGGGCACGGGCACCGGACTCGCGCACGGCGGGTATTATGCGCGTGGCGCCGTAGAAGACGAAGATACGGTAGGTGAGCGAGATGATGACGCTCGGCGTGATGGTCTGGAAGGCGGCGTAAAGGAACTGGAAGGAGGAGTGCATCGCTGTCGGGAGGCTGCTGAGCATGTGCATCAGGGTCGAGTAGGAGGCCATGATGATTGGCGGTAGGGGAGGGAAGTCGGGTTGGGCGGCGGCGGCTTGCTCTGCGGCGGCTGCCGCCTCGGGAGAGGGCATGTAGTCGGTGAAGATCTGGTAGACACAGAGGACGACGTAGGCGAAGAGGAGGGAGGACTCGACCGGGTTGCCGCGCCCGCTGCCGATGCCGAATGCGCAGAGGAAGACGGCGGAGGTCATGGTCACGCCGATGAGGGTCGCGTCGATGTTGCTGATCTGCGGGAAGTTGGCTACCCGCCAGAGGAAGTAGACTGCCATGGAGATTATGGACCCCGAGACGACGAGGAGGATGATCTGGAAGATATGTTAGCTACCCGGACCGCATTTGTCGAGGACAAGCGGAAAGACTTACCACCCATGTGTCACTTCGTCCACGGTTGACCAACCACCGAGTGATCTGTCCAGCAGCCTGGATGACAAGTAGACTGCAGAAGCCCTCCAGCAGCTGGAACACGGGACTCGAATATCTCAACGTCTTGTCCCAGCCACCCAGCGTAACGTTCTCCAGTATTCCTCCCTGCCCAAAGAACCACTCATGCCAGCCCTCTGGCTTGGACTTAGTGGTGACATGGGCAATCGTCCTCGACACCCAGTCCGTGCTGCCGGCATCGATGGAGAAGCGGCTCAGAGCCCAGATCAGCAGGCCGGGTATAACCACGAACTGCGACAGACGGACGAGGTTCGTGAACGTCCACCGTATGCGTGACGATGCCGGCGTTAGGAGTTTGCTGGCGCTGTAGAAGAAGTAGAAGAGGAAGAGGGAGAGCGAGTATGCGAGGCCTGTGTCACGGCCGCCGACGTCGAAGGAAATGGGTATCAGGAGGATAATGCTGAGGAGGAAGAGCGCGCTCGATATGGCGCGGAAGAACCACCACATGGTGGGCTATCGATTTCGAGGTGTCTCTGAGAGCATCAACCCGGTGTTGAGGAGGTGTGGAGGAAGGGCGGTGGGCGGTGTCGTTGATGGTGGGGTCGCAGGACGGGCGAGAAGTGTCGAGGGCCCTGGCTCAGCTGCAGGTCGGATTATAGGAAGAGCTCGAGATAGTGATTGGTCTAGAGGGTCCTGGGAAGCAGAGTATTGTCGTGGTTTTCAGGGTCGTCGATGATATCGAGGGTATTGGAGGAGGGTGGTCGTGGTGAAGGTAGATGGTAGGTTCGGTGGTCGTTCGTCAAGGTCTGCCTCGGTATGTGGAGGATCGTAACGATTCGGTCAACCTAGCTAGGGCCAACAAGATAAGACAAAGATGTAGGGACCTGATGTTCCAATGAGGAGTTTAGAGGTACTGTAATTGTGTGACTGCTTTTCCTTAAGCTCAGGGCAAAGCAAGGTGTTGAGGACGGCCCACCTTTTGGATTCTTCCTGGTGGTGATGGACACTTGGAAGAATTTCGAGCAGGGGCCTTTCACAGATTTGTTATCTTCACGTGTCCTGTTTCTGCTGCAGTTCGTGCCTCTCGGCGCCAGCACTTGGTACGACAACCGATTGAGCTTGTCAGCTGGGTTTCTTGACTGTGGAAGATGGGAGGTATAATTGTTTCGAGAGTAAGAAGGTTTACAGGGAAACGCATGATCAAGTGTCTTTGCAAACATGTGCTCAAGTGCATCATGAGAACAACAACACTGATAATAAGGTCGCGTGCACGGGACAGGTACCTGCAGCTAGCTCCCACCTTTCGGTAAGTGCATATTCTCTTTTTGTTGCATAAGTAGGACCCCACCTCTTTTTAAACCGTCCCATCGTTTTGTCTACACCACATAACCAGCTTTGCTGTAAATAGCACTTGCGGATTCCGATAGCAAGAAGAGAATGCCAGTTACCTTACTTCTTGCACTCCATTCTTGCGAATATGAGCATATGCAATGCTCTGAATGAGAGGTTGATACAGATGATTGGTATCGCTCAGCCTGCTGAAGTGCTGTGCCGGGTTCCTGCGCCTTGCATTGAACGCTGTTTATGTTTGTTGATACCCTTTTATGCTGGGTTGGAACTCTCAACGCTCCCAGGTCTGCACATCTACTAGACGAATCAAGAGGCTATAGGCTGCAACACCATCCATGGATAAGAAGAGGATGTCGAATTAAAAACTTTCATAAGACGAGCAATAGCTCGAGGCATTATCATGCGTGAGAAACACATGGCTCTTGGATGCTTCTCTTGCACAGAGTTTGAGGTCTGCTGCCTATTTGACCGGATATTAGGTAGCCTCAGACACAGCAAATAAACTGTCACCAGACGCTTGGTTGATACTCTCGGAAGATGCCATTGCCGGAATCGTCCTTTCTAAACAAGGATAGGTGACATTGAAAGGCAAGCAGAAGATAGAGAACTTGAGTATAGGGTAGGTCCAGGGGAACCACCTATATGAATCCCATTGTGTTGTCATGACACAGCAGCTGAACGGTTTACATACTTCACTGCAATACTAAGACTAACCGCTAGCAAAATCTCAGTCGATAATTGCCGACATCAGGTAGTCCTGGCTGATGGGGTTTGGAGAAGGAAGCAATACATTTGGCTGAGGTGAAGTCAATATTCGAGGTGAGGCGCACGGTCCACTTCCTCACCTCACTTGCTCACCTTTCCTTCCCCACATCGGTGTGAACCTCGAACTTCAAACACGCGTCTTCCTGTCTGAACCTCACCTTTGTCTCAAAACATCACTTGCATTCAGCATAACCTCGATTCCAGAGCCATCGCAATATCCTGCATAATAGAACAGCCCACCATCAACATCTGGACGCTTATTAATCGTTGCGAGGTTGAATAAGCCACGGGATAAACATTTGGCCCAGGACTCAGAGGAGCGTAGCTACAGCCAGCCTTGCAAATGCCGGCCATCTAGGATATCTCCAGAAGCGAGGCAGCTTCACGTATCGGCATGGCGACGCCAATGAAACAAGCGCCCTCTCAGCAGGGCAAGACGCCGTCTCAATCGCAACATGGAGCAGCTGCCACTCCTCCCGTCTCAACGCCCTTCTCGACCTCCATGGCGGGGCATGCCACTGGTCTCACGCCTCACGGTCCGCGATCCTCGCCACAGCAGTTCAAGAAGTCACCTGCCAACTCGGTCACCCTTATGGGTCACCCGGGAGCCCCAGCTGTCAACTTCGACAGCCCTTCTACCGCCGCGGCGTTAGGTGCCATGGGCATGGGCGCTCTGGACATGAATCTCGACGGCGTCAGCGCTCTTGGCGGCCTCGGTAACCTAGGCAGGAATGACGAGGATGAGAGGGCCAGGAGGTTGCAGACTGTCATCGACATACTGAGCGTGAGTGATTCGGCTCATCATGACGGCGCATATCCGCTGACCCTTCCAAGCAAAACAAAGGCCTCGTAAGTGAAGCTGGGCTAGAGAGGCTCGTCAAACGCCTCGGAATGGAGTGCATGTGGGAAGACGATATGGGGGGCGTCGGTGCCGGTGCCAGACCGAGAACACTTATCGTGGCGGGATCAGCGATAGAACTGCTGATCGTCCTGCTCAACGATGCGGTCCAGTCGGTTTCGCTGGCTTTCCCGGAGAGCGCTGATATTATCGCCCGGCACGCTGAGGAGGCTGGAAATATACTGCTGGACGACCTCAAACTGGCGCCCGGACAGAACCCCCTAACGAAACGCCTCGACCGGTTTGCCGCCAACTTCGAACTTCTGGCGACGCTGGACAGCCTCAGTGTGATTCCGGGTCTGAACCTGTTCGAAGCCATTACCGGTATCTACGAGAGTTTAAACAGACTGCATCGGTGGGAGCTTCAGAAAGTGCGCGAGGACCCGGCGTACAACGGCAAGGACGACCAATACCTCGCCAACCTGGTGCTATGTACGAGGAGCGGGAAGCCGGTAATGCACACCAGGGGTCGGGTCGGCCTGACCATCGAATACTGGAAGGAGAAACGGCTACTTCCAGCAAGCTCAGCAACAGACGCCGTCTACATAGAAGAGACGGAAAAGACATGGGGCATGCTCATCAGCTGCGCGCCTCTGAAGGACATCTCGATTCCTCCAGTGAGAGTCTCGTCCAAGTGGATATCCATGGAAGTCGAGAAAGTCAACGGACCGGAGGACATACAGCCAGGCTCGGTCATCGACTGGCTACAGCCCGAAAACACCATGATTCAGCCCTCCGAGGGCGCTAAGGCAGAAAACGAAGCCAACGGTCTAGGAGCAGATGCCCTTCTACTACCGAAGTTCCCAGAGGTCATGTTCAAGGCCAATCTTGACCCTCCAATACATGTCCCTGTCAACGTATGGGAGGAGATCTGCCAACGTGGCGGTGCCCTTCCCTCGGCAGTCTTCATGCCGCATGTCAGCCTCGACAGCTTGCTCTTTCCCCTGTCGCCGGGAAGCCACCAGGATCCCAACGAGCCTCGTAACATATCGGTGACACGGAACGTGGATGTCTGCCCGGCTTCCGCCAAGGAGGACTGGAGCCAGAGTGTGCACAAGAATCGGATGTGGATTCACAGGCCGGTGATCGGCAAGACTCTCACGGAGATAGCGTTTTCGCACCCGCAGCAGATCGTCGGCATACTACCTCTGCTGAGGCAGTACGCATTCCTGTCGACAATCCTAGAGAAGGAGTTCGGGCGGAAGCAAGCGGCCGCGGCCGCGCCTACAACAAAAGCCGAAGCAAACTCGGTCAAGACAACGGCCACCACAACGAACGAGGACGACTACGAGGCGCTCATGGGCGGCATGGGCGTCAACGGGCAGGAGCAAGCAGAGCAGGCCAGCGATGTCAAGATACCAGAAGTCGACGTGGACGTCAACTTCACCACGTATCCGACGCCCCGGCTCAGCATCACCTTCCCCTTCCAGCAGAGGACGGCAAGCGTCACGCTAGAGATCCAGGCCAACGGACAGGTGCACATCGAGTCGCAGGATGTCTTGGACGAGAGCAACTCCACCGCGCCCAACGGCAGACGGCGGCGGCCAGAAGACCTTGGCAAGATGCTCGAGGTGAAGGAGGACATAGGCGAGTGGATCGAGTTCATCCGGACCCGATGGGCTTGAACGAACACGCCATACGGCCGGGTGATGGATTGTGGACTAGACTTCGGTGATCCATTCTATAGAGGAGGAAGAGACGAGGCTTCTGCCGTCGTCTCTACTAGTAGGGTATCAGAGTAAGACATCTTTCTCTCGAACATCCGGGTTATTTTGCACAGCGGGGATTCGGGCAGTCGGGCGCAACATGAGACTCCCGGAGGGCTGCAAAAAGAGGAGTGCCGTGCATTACGGGCCTGGCGGGACCCGGTGCTTTTGGCGTTGAGTCCACAATGGTTCTTGGAGGCCATCTGTAAATATTTACATTTGTATAACAACATCAATACAAAACATACCCACTTTGTCTTAACCCCCTTTTTTTTCGGAGTCCCTCTGACAGACGCTAGGTAGGCGTTTTAGCATCCGGGCAGATGTTAGGCTAAAAGAATATCGGGGTCCATGGTGTTTTAGTCTCCAGACTTCAGCACGGTGGTGAGCACAGGCTCCCGTACCAAGGCACCAAGGCCCGCGTCTATCAATAGTGTAGACTTTTTGATTCGACTCGCGGCCTGTTGTTTTTGTGCGACAAGATACGGTTACGCCACGATCTCTCTCCTCCGACGTTGTGGGGTGCAGCCGTAGTGTGAAAATAATTTCTCGAGTCAGGGGTGGCCCGGATATGAGGCAAACCTTGCTCCTCTCTGTTATTGACCAGGGAAAGTAAACAAGATGAGCATGGACATGGGTGGAAGCAGAGGAATCTGGGATCGGGAGGGGTCATTAGAGATGAATGCGACAGCAGCAGTGGGTTGGAAGTTTTCGAGAAGGCCCTGCTGCTGTCATCATTCTCAGGCTGCTTGTTGTGTGAAGCATGAATTCGCGAGATTACGGGCAATTAACGCATTGTACGTACTGTGGTACATCTCCGATGTAATCGGGATAGCCGGCAATTCGAGAGAGATGCGCATCACAGTGATCACACAGCCAGAAAAAGATTTTTTTTACGTGTGCCCCCTGTTTGTTGTGACGGACGAGAAAAGGGGAAAGGAAATGATGAAGGCCATTTCATCGTCCTGATGGTGAGAGCCGAGGAGGCCTGGTACACTTAGGACATGCACAATTTCACCATGTCCGTGTTTCTGCAGGATGACTGGTACACCGCATTTTTATAGACGACATGTACGTAAAATGAACGCGGTACGAGAGGGTCCAGAGCGCGTCTAGCCTTCGTCTTGAGGTTCTCGATACCCGGTTTCGAGTCTCAACGTGCAGGACAAGCTGCAGAACTGGAGGGTCCTGAGGGTCTAAATGCAGGAGAGCTGCAGCGTTGGGGGGGCCTTCCAGAGGACAGGACGAGGCGGTCTGAGGAACCGGAGGAGAAGGAGGACGCGGTGTCAGATGGCTGGATGAAGAAAAACGGTTGTGCCCACAGAGGGGGGAGTGTGTCTGCTGGTCCCGCGAATCCCTGTTCCAGTTCCACCACAACGGGCAGTGTCCAAGCTGCCCAACCTGCAGCGATTTGCCGGGAGCTGCGCTTGCGATCGACCCAAGACCGTGGGCGGAAAGGCAGGAAGCCTTCCGTCTGGATTTTTTTGGAGAGGTCTGAGAGCGAAACATGTCCTAATGTTTCTTCTGTTCCTTTGTTGGCTCACTCTTGTTCTTTGCGCCAGTCATCTTCCCGTCATGGTAGTTCCTCCTTGGCTTGAGACAAAACAAAGGCTGAGTGTCTCTCCAAGGTGTACTACCGATATGATAGCCTGCTGAGGGGAGGTTCTACATTCCAGAGGCCTTGTTTCGTCTTGCTCGCTGGCGGCTTCAACAACACAGACATGTTGTGACAGTTGACAGACAGTGGAGTCTGGATATGATGCCAGGGATGCTAACCAGCAAGAAAGGCCGCTAGAGAAAAACCTGACAAGGGACCGGCCGACTGAACCCCTGACTGCTTCGCAAGGGACGCTTGGGCCACATCGATAATGCCACATCATGTCCACTTTTCGCCCCATAAGACGCGTCTGGCACGCGAGGCGCGATACCGTATCGGGGAAGGGTGTAAACAACACGACGTCTTTTGTGCTTGGCAGGTTCTTTTCCCATCTTTCCTCGCACCTCGGAGGGACTCCAGTGCTGCCTTCCCCAAAGATCCAACCACCTCACCACCTCACACCTCCTTGTCAGAGTGTCGACCTCGTCACTGCCTGCCCTTTCTTGCACATCTGCTTGTTCACCGTCCCTGCCGTCCCTTGACCTTCTTTCATCGACATCACCCACGTTACTTGTCGAACGTCGGTCTTTTCCCAGCTTTCTGTGCGATCGGCAATAAGCAGCACATCGGGCACCAACCTGCGACAGCCCTGACTCAGGACCTGAGGAAGACATTCCCCCCATCGATCGCCACACACCACCTGCCGCGCGCCTTGTATCTGGAGTCCGTCCTGCTTTGTCGCGTGTTGATAGGCAAGAGCAGAGCTGCCTTTGTTTATATCGCGTCATTGCAGCTTTGACATGTGTGTCTGCCGCTGAACAGGATAGGACTTGGGAATCGATTTCCCAGCCAAGGAAACCGCCACCGCCGAGGAAAGAGAGATAGAGGAAGGCAATCACCTTGGAACCCTGAAGATCGCTATGGTCTGAACCTCTCGCCCTTTCCTTTGCTGTGTTGTTGAACTGTGGAGAAGTCAACAAGAAGTCACACACCGACGTCGAATGCGCGACACCATCACCCATCATCATCGCCCTTCATCCGATTTCCACCCACCTCGACATTCACCTGGCCACATATCAGCCCTCTCTATCGGGAGACACCAAGTGACACGTCACGTCACGTCACGACGCCTCACTCTTGTCACTTCCGCCATCTCCGAACTCCCCTTCTTGACCTTGTCTCCTGAAATCGCCCATCCGGCTCTCAGAGATACGAGCACTTGCCCAGAGCATATCAACTTTCGCTGCACCTGTCCAAATAACTTGTGCAGAGTGCAAGCCATCGTTGTTTTCGACCCGGAGCGAGCTGTGCTGCCCCTGGACTATCGACCTCCATTCTTCATACCACCACGTCGACATCCGGCACTGGCAGCCTATCGCGTATCGTCAGCATCAATACCCCATCACAGCAATTATCGACATACCAGCTGGTCGACCAAGTTTGCCTAGCACCCTATCGCAGCCACAAACAGATATCTGTTGGTTGCAGGATATCTCAGACCTACATCCGGTGAAAGGATTCAGAGGTCTGAGTTGCGCTTCGTGTCGTTTCGACGCACTTGTTGGAAAAGAGTTGGTGAAAAAGCGGACGTCTTTCCGACTGGAGGGAGTCATACATCGCGACGATGTCATACTCGGGAGGTAGCGGGGGCACACTGACGCTTCCATCTCCTACTCACGTCCACCACATTGACGTGACTGCGAGTGCGAGAACTCTACGCCAGCCCATGTCCAGGTCGCCGTCCCGATTCGGTTTGGTGCGAACAGCTTCTGGATCTACGGCTGAAGGCTCTCCTTCAACCACCCCAAAATCATCACCTACACCGGCTGCCTCTACATCACCAAGGATATTCCCCACGTCGACACAGGAACAGCCGGCACTAAATTATTTCAGTACTCCCGGGCTAGGCCATCAGGCTCCTTCTTTATCAACACCACAAACAACAGCCTTCACACCTCTGAGAACCGGTGTAAAGCTATCCGTTCGATCTTCCCGGCCGCGCCCCCAAACAGCCAGGCCCTTGACTCGAACCCGTGCGTCTCCTAAGAGCCCGCTAAAGAGGGTCTTTGGCGCATCCCCCGATTCTGGCAACCTCGCACCTTTACCATCAATTGCGCCGCCATCCCAGAGTCAAGAAGACAACAACTTCAGCACTACAGCTGCTACAACGAAGTTCCAGGACTTTGCTTCGACTTTTAGTCCCGTTTCGCGTCGCAACCTTGAGAAGCCTTCGCGTCACTCCCTCCATCTCGACGTTTCGGGCGCATCAACAGCGATGTCCAAGTTTCTGGACATCAAGAACGAAAACGTTGCTCTGGCGAGCGCGAGTCCTCTGAAGCGATCTGACGCGCTCATGAATATGGACCAGTCAAGCCTGGGCAGCCCGGTCGCAAAGCGGCGCAGTCTGCACGGAATCGCGAGCTTCGGGAGCGACTTCAACGTTTTCGATCACGCGCCGGCGGCTCCCACTTCTCAGCCAAGCTTCGATATCCACGAAGACGCCATGAATCACGACTATCCAGTCATTAGCGCTGGTCCCTCGCTTTTCCGCGACCAGGTACCGCCGCCTACGCCCACCGTCACACGTCGGGCTTCCTCGCTGCGCAAGACCACTCTACAACAGCGTCACGGCGAGGGCAGGCTATCTTTTGGCCGCCGCCAAGGCGAGAAGCTGCTCTCAAATATGGCCAACGAGGCCGCCTCCACGCCAGCTGCTCCACGCAGTCGACCCCGTCTTTCTCTCGATCAGTTTGCCGACCCCCGTAGCTCGCCTTTCACAGCGGATCACCCGCTGCCCAATCCATCAAGTCACGCGGTTGGAAATCATCAGGTTGGAACTGTCCCCCATCCACTTCGGCGCACTATCACCCAGTCTTCGTCTGGCTCAAGCATCCCGGACGATTCCCCGACACACTACGCTATCACGCATGCCAAGGTCACCGACAAGGCCCGGATCCCCTTGAACTGGGCGAAGTCCGTCCCCGTCGGATCTCAGCGGTCTTCAGAGGTCTCTACCCCAGCCTACAAGAATGCCAAACCGGATCCCGAGGCCTTCAATAGTACTGGCATCGTGTCCAAAGTCGGTCTGAAAGCCCATCGAGCTGCACTTGTAACCGATTCGTCTTCAACTCCGATGCCAGACACTCCGTGCAAGAAGCAGCAGTACCCGGCGAACACATTTCCTCCTCACTCGTCGTACCTGAGCGGACGGCGATCTAGCCGGCCAGCAGTTGCTGCTAGTCCTTCGACACCCTTCAGTTCGTCATGGGCGAACCCGCCGGCTTTCCCCGTCACCTTTGGCAAGGGAAATCTCTTCAATGCCCGGAACGCTCACAGCCGAAGGTCGAGCCTTCTGAGCATCGACGGAGACGATAGTCAAGATATTCCGCCGACACCAACTAAGAATCTGTTCGTCAAGCCTTCCAACGCCCCGACCCGGTCGACCACCACTCCTAGCGGATCACCGAGCACAACGCGCTATCTCACTGCACCTGGTCCTTCTCCTGGTGATGGCTCTGATCCACCGGTGAGCCCGGTGGACCATCTGGGACACTTCAGGTCGCCAACTCCCACGACGCCTCAGGGTAGTGCTAGCATTGTGCCTCTGGATGCCAGCAGGCTGTCAATCTCCCAATCTCACGGATCACACTCGTCCACCGCAAGTATGCCAAGCCCTGCTCGTCCTCCTGCGACGCCGACGACTCAAGGCCGCATGTCACTCTCATTCATAGGACGAGGGGAGCGCCGTTTTAGCATCACGTCAACCCACGATGACACCGAGACTGACCACGACGTTCTGAGCCGCCGCTTTACCAAGGCTGAGCCCATCGGTGCCGGCGAGTTCTCGCACGTGTTCAAGGTCACCAAATCGACCTATCCCCCATACGCGCCGGTGTTCGCGACGACGCCCAGCCGGCAATCCAGCCCGCGCGCATCTGAGCGGGTGTTCGTGGTGAAGAAGCTCTGCGCACCAATCACTGGTCCACGAGACAGGCAGAGGAGGTACCACGAGGTGAATGTGCTCAAGGCCTTGAGCCAATGCAATCATGTCGTGCGCTATTTCGACAGCTGGGAGGAGCATCATCAACTCTATATTCAGACGGAGTACTGCGAAGAAGGCAGCCTGGAAGACTTCCTCGGTGATGTCGGTAAGACCGGCAGATTGGACGACTTCAGGATCTGGAAGATCATGCTTGAACTTTGCTACGTAAGTGTACTCACTCACTCCATAACTTATTGTAGTTTTCTCTAACACAGTCCTAGGGTATCCGTGAGATTCATGACCACAACTTCATTCACTTGGACCTGAAGCCTGCGAATGTCTTCATCACCTTCGAGGGCAAGCTCAAGATTGGCGACTTCGGCCTTGCTGCGCAATGGCCCGTCGATAAGAACATCGATGGTGAGGGCGATCGCATCTACATCGCACCCGAGATCCTGCACGGAGGCTACGACAAACCCGCCGACATCTTCTCCCTTGGCATGATGATGATCGAAGCTGCTGCTAATATCGTGCTTCCCGATAACGGAGAGGTTTGGCGTCACCTTCGCGACGGCAACTTGAGCGACATCCCCAGCCTCACGAGCATGGCCGCCGGAGCCGTCGTTAGAGACGTAACTGGCACCCCGATCGGCCAGGACTCGGCTGTTTCGCCGCCTGCTGCTGACTGCATTCCATTCCAGTTCTCGGCCAACACCATGACGCACGATGCTGGCAACCTCTTCAATCCCCGGTCCCGAGCTGAGCTGCGGAGCCCTCCTCAATTCATGGTTGAGCCCAGCGATCCAAGTTCCCTCGATAGTATCGTGGCTTGGATGCTGTTTGCCCACCCTGAGGACCGTCCCACGGCCCAGCAGCTCATCGACTCGGAGCCCCTTCGCTGGATCGCTATGCGTCGCCACGCCGGTGCCACAGTCTACGAGGGCAACTGGGGTCCCGAGGAGGGACCGTGGATGAACTTCGTCACGCAGGCGTCTGTCGACACGGAGATGACGGATGCTTAGGGTTGGATCTCTTGAACCTAATCGATCTGCAAGAACAATATCTTGCTCAGATACTGGATATGGTGTCACGTTTGTGTCACTTTGGCGGTGCAGCCTTTGCTGAAAGGATATCTCTGAGTTTGGTGGAAGACATGGCTTAGGGCTGGATATCCTGGAGAAAGGATATCGATGATGGATGGTTGGGAATGTGTGCGAGTATGTCGGCAACGCTTCGAAGAGTTGCCCCGTCCCGGATGGGCTTTTGGTGCCTCAACAACAACAACACCATCACGCAAGGGGCTTTACCAACAAGGTTTTGCGAGCTCGACTCGACAAGCAGCCCTGTTATATTACCACACGTATGCGACTAGCTTCTCTCGAAACTTATCGCATACTATCGACAACTTGCGACATCCGGCTACTCTCCCCGCGGATCCATCACGCATCTACTCGTCTATCGAAGTTTTGTACGAAAGAGCAGGAAAGAAGTGCCTCACCCTTGGAAGGAAAAAGAGACATCATCACGAGCAGCGTACCCGGGAACCGCTTCCCGCTACCTGCAGTTTTTGGACGAAGACACGAACATCACTTGAGATGGATCGCCACAATCCCAGGGAGGAGGGATCTGTGTGCCTGTTTACTTGGCGGGAGAAACATCATGTCTATTTTGCTCTTTTTCACGGTTCGCGAGACGGGGATCAGGAATCAGGAAAATAGTACTTACTGTAGATATAGAACCAGCACATCCACGGCGCGGGATGGCTGGTCATACTGGGACGAGACCTTTCAGACGGATTGGTCTGGTCTAGCCTGGGAATGGCTTTGGTTCCGGGTTTGGAACCTTCGGTGGACGGCTGGTTGTTCAGAAGGGCATGACTAGACCTGCGGGCTTTGCGTTGTTCTTTTACTTGCGAGGTGGGCATCTGATCATGATGTTACGAACTGAATGAAATCGGCTACTAGAGCAGGAAGAAATGTCATGTACTTTAGCAATACCCGTCTGATATGCAAGTGGTCATTACTTGTGCTTTGCCGATGCCTATGACATGTTGGTGATTGTTGATATCGAGCACATAGCTCACCAGGTAAGAAGTGAACCATAACCAGGAAGGCAGTTGACTCAGACATAATGCTTTTTGCAAACTGAACGGCTACCAGACGTTACTCATGACCATTGAACCCAAGTCCTTGACAACTCACTGCTACCGAGCCATCATATCATACCAAACCCACAAAAGCCACCCAATTCCGCGACGCCTGCGAGCCACAGCACTCAAGAAAGAGATATAGCAAACACCATCACCTATCATCCTCCCCTCTCCCCCACGGGCAAACTCATCCCTTCCCCTTCTCCCCCGTCCCCGGCACCCCACCAGCCGTCTTCGTCTTCCGCCTCACCGGCTGGTAGACATCGTTATAATTCATCGCCATGCCCAAGAACCTCATGTCCTGATCGGGCTGGTACGCCAAATCCCCCAGCAAAATCTGCAGCCTCGTCCGGAAGCTGCCGCCCAGCTGCCTCAGCCTCTCCCGCAGCGCCGGCATCTCGCTCTTCACCTGCTTGCTGCCCGCAGCAGCAGCAGAAAACGGGTCGGGAGAGTCCAACGCGCCACGTCTGCCCAGCAGGTCCGCCGCGTCCGCCTCCTGGCGGCGCGTAAAGTCCGACACGGACCAGCTGTACAAGCCGTCCACGCTGTCGCGGTAGGCGAGCATGAGGCGCAGCAGGTCGCCGAGCTGGACCATGTAGCTGTTTCTGTCCTCGGCGCCCGCGCCGTCGTGCTCGGTGTTGGCGGTGTATTGCTTGCGCTTGGCGCCCAGCAGACCTTTTTGGGTGATGTCGGTGAGGTACTTCGTGTGCGCCCTGATGAGGTCGTCGAGGGTACAGTCCTCCTTGCGGATGTTTTTCTGGAGCTCCGTCCAGCTGGACTCGATCACCTCGAAGAGGATGTAGTGCTCCAGCTGGCCCACGAAGTGGATCATCTCCGCCAGCACGCCGCGGGTGGACTTCCAGGTCTGGAGTACCGCATCGTCGTCCGTCTGGAGGACCCCGCGCGCCCCGGTCATGCATTTTCGCCAGGTGGAGGCGAGGGCGAACTCGACGCGCTTGATGCGCCAGAGGAAGTTGAAGACTTTCAGGTACTGGCGGTTGCCCCAGTCCGTGACGACGACGTCGACGGGGGCGTCGATCTTGTACTCGAGCGTGAAGCAGTCCCAGCCTATGTCGCCGTGGGAGAGCTGGAGCATGCGCGCGTCGAGGCGGCGCAGGACGTCCGGGCTATCGTACTGCGCGTTGCTGCCGCGGATGGCGTGCTCGAGCTGGGCGGTGAGGGTGTGGCGGTACTGCGCGCCCGCGGGGCGGTCGAGGTTGGCGGCGAGGGACTCCATGAGGAGGGCGATGAAGTCGCCCTGGCCCAGGAGGATGTAGTTCTTGAGGGCCTGGAGGTGGGCGAAGAGGTGGAACTTGGTGGACATGAGCTGCATCAGGCGCTGCATCGTCGTCTTGTAGGCCTCGTCGATCCAGGCCTCGAGGGTGGCCGTGTCGCCGTAGCGGAGCTCCTTGCTCGACGTCTTGCTGTAGGCCTCGACCCACTGGCTGTCGCCGCAGCTGTGGCGAATGAAGTTGAGCGACTTGCCGATGAGGAAGACCTTCTGGGCGAAGTCGGCCGTGATGATGGAGGGGACCATGGCGTCGTCGACCTCGTACTTCGAGTTCCAGACGCTCGTGAGGCCCTTGGCCTTGAGGTCCTTGGCGCGGTCCTCGTCGCTCGGCCGCTGCTCCTTGACGAAGAACTCGAGGAAGGGGTCGAGGAGCTCGCCGTCGTAGATCCAGCGCCGCAGGATGTCGTAGAAGGGCCTTGTGACGTGCGCGAGGAGGCGCTCGGCGAAGGCGGCAACGATGGGGTCGCCGTGGGCGGTGGAGAAGCCGTGGATGAGGCTCACGAGCTGGCCGCCGCGCCGGGTCTTGCTTTCTTCTGCTATCAGGCTCATGAGTCGCAGGCCCATTGTTGCTTCTCGCGTCCAGACGACGCATCTTTTGAGTGTTACGCCTGCTTTGCCGATGCCGCCTCGCGGTGCTGATTCGTCGAGGGATGACAGGGCGCGGCGGATCTGGGCTTCTAGTGTTGCGACGAGACTGAGATATGAGCGCAGCTCGTTGTTGATGGCCGATCGGAGACTCTGGCCTAGAAGTCCGCGATCCGGTGTTGTGACGAAGGTGCTGAGACCTCGATATAGGAGAGATGGTTCGGCGAGTGTGTGGAGGAGTGATATCAGAGGGGATGGTAGTGTCGGTGGGAGTTTGAGGGTTGTTTCTTTAGAGAAGGGCAGGGTGGTTGATGACAGCCCTTGTAGTGTAAATGGTAAATCTCGCAACAGAGCCGTTTCTGACGGCTCTATCTCGACCGAGTTGTCTGCCAGCAGTGTGCTTTTGAGAGAGACGTTCCTAGGCTCTTTCTTCGGCTCGCTGTGCGTAGACTGGCCCGACGGCGCTCGTTCGTCCTCCGGCCCGCGCCTAGCCTGTTCAGGAGGAAACTTCCTCAGCCCGCTAGGCGCAAATGCATCCTTGAAGGCTTCATCTTCTTGCGATGCTTGCGCTTGGGCGGGAGCTTTGAGTTGTCGCTCCTTTTCTTGTCTCCGCTGCGGTTCCCTGTGCACCGGTTGCCTCAGCTGCCTAAGTGGGGTCAGGGGCAAGGGTTCGTTTGGATTGGGGGAGTCGGATAGCTGGTAGAGGAGGTAGAGGATGGCCCATTTCTGACTGAGGACCGGTAGCGATAGGAGCCGCGTGTACAAGTTGGAGAAGCGCAGGGCCTGGCTCGGGTTTGTTTGTGTGAGTTTCCTCCTGATGAGGTCGGAGGCGTGGTTAACGTCCGACGAGACAGCGGGAGCTGCTGGGTTCTCTATTATGGAGCGGACGAGTTCGAAGCAGGCCTCGTGCCTCTCCTGAGATGTCTGGTCGTCGTCGTCGGGATCGGCGGGCACCAGGTGCGAGATCAGTTGATCGATGGCATTCGAGACTCGACTGTTATTGAGAGACATGGTTGCATCTTTCGAAACTGCGCTGTAAAGATGTGGACGTGGGCTGCGACTGGGGATAGCGACTGGATTGCAGCGGAATTGAGACTGGTTGATGTAAATAGACGCGCCTTTGCTGGACGCGACTTGCACCAAAGTGAATTATTTGGAGGGGTGGACGGGCAATGACATGCATTTGGGCGGCGCAGGTACTCGGAGCCCAAAGGTACTTAGTTCGCAGCTAAGTTTAGTGTGTGGCCTAAAGTATACGCTACTTCCGGCTGGGGTCCGTGAGCTCGCCGTGTTTTCCGAGAGCTGATGGCTCCGCAAAATCCAACGACGACCGAAACCACCACCAAAGACAACCGCCGCAAACGAATCTGCGCTTATACCGACCTCCTTCATCGCTGCTGATTACCACAATATGGGAAACCCATCACTCTGATATCGAATTCATGATCGCATAAGCCAGGGCTATCAGCCCATGTGCTTTATGAGTGCTTTATCGCGTGTCGCCGTGCTGAAAGACCGCTCGCGACTGGCGCTGGCGTTTTCTGGCGACGTCGGCCGACCGACCCCCGTAACCCGCTCGGCCTGTCACCACCGTCACCACCACCACCATCACCACCACAGCCATGGCCGACTTCGACATCAACCCCGCTGCCCTCAGCAGTCGGCCATCCATCAGCGTCTCAACACCCGTGCTCTCAACAAAATCCATAACCGTCTCGTCCGTACAAAAGCCGAAAACCAGCCAATTGGTCCCTTCGCGCATCGATCTCGAGCCGATTTACACAAAGTTAAAGTCGTGCATCGACGCCGAACAATGGCTCACATACAAGGAGGCCACCTCGCAGTTCTTTGTCGGTAAGAGTTCCTCCTCAACAACCACTATTCTCAGCATGCCACTGTGCTGTTCGTCACTGTCTCTCTCAAGTCCCCAGGCTAATGTCTGCCTCCCTTGTTGCTCCAGGTCGCCTAAACCAGGCCGAATATAGCGAACGAATAGATCCCATCCTCGCATCCGAAACGGGAGAGAAGGAACACTACCACAACCAACTCATATCCGCCATATACGGAAATGTCACGAGAGAAATGCCCGACCAGGGCCTTGCGCCCTGGGTCAGCGCAAACGATAAGCCGACCGCGGCGACCGGCACCAAACCAGTGTCTGGGGATGCCGCAGAGAGGAGGTTAAAGGGTGAAGTTATGCAGCTACCTAGTCGGGACAGGAGGCGGATAAAGGACCTGATGCAGAACGAGGTGCGTACACCGACTGGATATGGGTGGAGGTTCTACAATATGCTGACACTCTGTGCGCCAGTTCGACCCTTACGACTCCCTCGCATCTGTTTTCGCAGACCACCAGAGGACAAAAGCTACGAAAACAGCAGAAGTGCAAGCCAGTGCCGCCGGTGGCTTGAGCCGGATGAGTGAGCAACCCCTCGTCTCTGTGCGATACTATGTCTATGACAACCTGACTGACGTGACGTAGACTTTGACTTGGAGATCCGGAAACGCTTTGCCCAACCCCTGGCCGTCGAATCGGGCGAGTTCCCAGATGTCAGCAACATCGAAGCCCGCATGTTGCCATTTTGCTACGAAGCCGGCCTCGTCTCCGGGAACGCCCCCGACACTGCGCATCTGATGCTGGTGGCCACCGAGACCTTCATCAAGGAGGTCATGTCGACCATATTCAGCGCAACGAGGAGTAACGGCCCGGGAGAGTCGGACAATGCCGGTTTTGGACCGGGTGGTGGCTGGGTCATGACCCATAAGTACAAGAAACAACTGACAAAGGAGGAGGAGGCCTTCAAGAGAGGCGAAGTGACACGAGACAAGTCCGGCCTGTTGCCCATCGAGGCCAAGAAAGCTAGCGAGCGTGGGCCGTTAGGCATGGCCGATCTACGAGTCGCCTTCGACATGACGGAGTGCGGCATGGCGAACTACCCCATCATCGTTCGGTCCGCGTTGGAGAACTACCGCGAGGGCGAGCTCGAGGACTGGGACGACTACACCTTCCTAGACGGTTACGAGGCCGCCGGCCTCCCCGAGAAGATGGACTACGAGATGGTCGCCGTCAATGGGCAGATGAACGAAATGATGGTGCCCAACGGCGTCGGGCACGTGGAGCCCATGGAGGTCGACGACGAAGAGCTGCCTTGGGAAGGGGCAGATCTGGCTGATGCTGAATTTCTGGACAGCGTGCTCGACTCGTGCTTGGCCGTTGGTTGACATGGGCCGCACTAAATCCGCCGTTGTTGGATTTCTGGCTTCGATTTTGTTACGATTATTGTCATGATATGGATGGAGGTGGGACGGCGTTTGACTGGTTTATGGGCATTGACTGGCGGTCACTTGCATCGTTTGCATGTTGTCAGGCGTACGGCTGGAGTGCTTTCCATCCGGATTTTGTTCCGTGCGTTCTGGGACTACAAAAAGCTGGCGTGGACTTCTTTTTCTTCACTGCGGGAAGTCATGAGGATGTGGGGGGGGTTTGTATTTTAGAAACGATACCCAAGGGGTGTACAGGAGCGTTTGAGAAATTCGCGTGGCGGAAGCTTGGTCGTCTTCCACCGCTCACCTTGAAGCTGAAAAGAGTGAGTCTCGGCAAGGGGGACAATGGTATGGCCAATCTGGACTAGGAGAGCTAGGACACCGACTACGGAGGTGTCATGGAGTACACATGTGCCAAAAACGGCGGCGACGAAGGGTACTCTGGACTCGCCTTGATCGAGTCTCAGTTATTGAGGATGCGCAAGAAGCTTTGTCGGAGACCGAGATGTAGTCTAGTCGATCCTTGGCATGTTGGGGCATCTGGATAGCAGCTAGGCAGTCTATTACAATGGTTGCATGGAGACTTCTCTGGGAATGCAGGTGGCTGGCCGTGATACTGCATATGTTAACCAATGGCGTTGTCAGTGACACGAGTTTAATGCTGGCGTCTTATCGATAACGATTTATATCGCCAAACGCGTCGGCGCGTCACGTCAATTGTCAAGCTCCCCACTTATACTCAGATACCTTAAGCCACCCCGGCCACGACACAAACACATCCAACTCTCCACCCGTCGGACACTTCTACACCATATCACCAGTTATCATGATAGTGAATTGGCCATAGAGTGTATCTTTAGACTTTAACACTATCACAACCTCATTTGAAAGAGCAATGGCTTCCGCAAGGTCACAATCGCCTGCCGGGAGCATCTCTTCGCTTCCTGGGTTGCCGGCGCCTGCAAACGACCAATCGACAAAGTCTGGATCGAAAACGCCTTCCTCACCATCCTCCGCAGCGTCATCCTCAGACGATGAAGACGCCATCCTCCGGCCACGCGGAAAACTCGCCGCCCGGATGCTTGGACAAGCCGACAGCCCCCGAAATTCGGCACCGAAGCAGAGCGATGACGCGAGAGAACGCGTCCGTAGGATGCTTGGGCTGGCAGCGGAGCCTAAGGAGTCTGAGGACCTGCAGCCTATGTCAAGCCAGAAGGACGAACACGAAGCCGAAGACGACGATGAAGACGAAATAATAGCCCGTCGTCCCAGAAAACTGCAACAACGGCGGATGCGAAGCAAAACGCCGGGAGTAGATGATATCCAGCAGGACGGTGCTCATACCCCAAGCCCCAGAGTCTCACGCCCAACATCCAAATCGCCAGGACTCTTCGTGTCATCCCCGGTGCAGCCAAAGTCTCGTTCGATTCACAGCAACGCCGCGGACTCGGACAGCGACATCGACATCGACCTACCGAACATCAAGAACCAGCGCTTCAAGGACCTGGTAGCCAAGAAGCGACAAGAGAGGCTCGCGCGTGAGGCCGAAGAGGAAGCCAAGAGGGCGGCTCGACTAGCAAGACAACAAGCCGAAGCCGACCTCATGGCAGACGACGGAGACGACTCGGACATGACCGACGATGACGGCGGCAGGACTCTTACCCAGAAGTCCCGCCCGTCGCGCAAGGCCAGCAAGAAGGCGTTGGAGGAGATGAGCCGCGAGACGCAGCGGATGACGCGTAGCTTGCAGCTTGCGCACGAGGCCAAGACCAAGAAGAAGATCACCAAGGCGTCGCTGTTTGAGCGGTTCAACTTCAAGCCCGAAGGCAGTCCTGCACCCGGCGTCAAGCTCGCGAGTTCTAGCAGACCTGCTTCTCCCGTATCACACCACACCGATGCCGAGATGAAGGACGACGATACCCCCCCAAGCTCGCCACCAGCTCCCGTGAAGCCGACCGAGGACGAGAAGGCCGCAGCCACCGAGGCTAACGACGATTCTCTGTTGATAGGTGAGGGTAGTGATGGTGAATTACCCACATTAGAAGCCACATTCGAAGCCGCTGCACAACGGAAAGCCCTCGACAAAGGCAAGGGCAAGGCAACAGAGGCAGACCTCGAAGACCAAGCGAGAGAGGAGCAGCAGCAAAAGCTGCTTCCCAAGGTTCGACGCAATGTCCGTGTGAAGCTCTCTGCCATGCACGCCAACATGGTTAGCCTTGGCTCAGACGACGAGCTAGACATCCAGCCGAGCAAAGGCCAGACCAAGATCGACGAGATCTTGAGCCGCGGCCCGATCAACAAGGCCAAGGAGAGCCGCGCCATGTACATGCTCCGCCATCTCGCCAACCTGGACGACCCGGACAAAAAGGGCTCGGCTCCTATTGGAATCGGCAAGCGGGCGACCAAGCCTAGTATGACGTCCGGAGAGCTGCAGGTCTCCCTGGTGCAGAAGGCACGCGCACAAGCTAAGCTTGAGCGTGACCGCCGACTCGAGTTGCTGAAATCCAAGGGTATCCATATCCCAACCGAGGAGGAACGTGAGAAAGAGCGCGCGGAGGTGGAAGATATCGTCGCCCGTGCCCGGGAGGAAGCTGAAGAGATCATGCTCCGCGAGCGTGAGGCAGCAAAGAAGGATAGGAAGGACAGGAAGGAGGCCGGCGAAGTTGATCCCTTGGCTTGGGAAGACAGCGACGCTAGCGATGACAGCTACGTGGAAGAGAAAGAGGAGGTGACCAAAGAGATTGAGCTGTCTGGCTCCGAAGAGGAAGACGCTGAGATGGAGGACGAAGATGAGGAGGAGACCGCCTCTACCAAGGGCGGACTGTTCGATGAAGCAGCCGAATCCGGTGCCGAGTCGGAAGATGTGGAGGCTGAGAATGCCGAGCAAGTTGGTCAGTCTGATGATGACGACGAGGCTCCGGTTCTCTCGCGGCAGGCAACCCGTCGACCAAAGAAGCAAGTCGTCATTCTCTCGGACGATGAAGAGAGCGACCATCCCGTCGAGGCCACACCTCGGCCGAAGATGGCCTACCCCAAGTCTCCCTCAGCTCCCAACTCCGGATCTCCCAAGGTGCCAACTTCAGTCCTCCGCTCAGCGACCAAGACCTTCATCCCCGGCCTCCCTGTGGCTGGACCTGCAGGGCTGGGCCTGACTCAGATCTTTGCCGGTACAATGGACGACAGCCAAGCCGGTCCTCTCGGCGCCACACCTTCCCAGATGATGCCGACTTTTGAGAACTTCCCCGACTCCCAGTTCTCGCAAACGGCACAAGAAGCTTCGGCCGATGACATGATCCTCGACAGCCAGCCCACCCAGAAAGCTACGCAAGCGATCGAAACCCAGGAGGGCGTTAACCTGCACTACTCCCAGTCGCAGATGCACGGGCTCGACAGCCTGCTGCAGCAGGCGGACTACACGCAGCAGTCCGAGCTCGAGCCGACGCAGGACGGCGGCTTCCAGGACTTCACTCCGCTCAAACAGCGGTTTGTCGAGCCACCGGCTTCTACGATCGACACCGTTGTTCTTAGCGAGAGCCAGAGGCAGGAGCTGCAGAATGACTCCCCGCTGGTGCAGAGGGTAGGCAAGCTCCGTAAGCGGGCGGATGTATTTGCTGCTGCCGCTGCTGCTGCTGCCGAGTCTGAAGAGGACGAGGAGATGGACGGCGTGGAATTTGACGAGTTTGGCTTCGGCACCACCAGTGCCTTCGCAGTCATGAAGGACGCTGCAGAAAAGGAGAGGAAAGCAAAGGCAAAGGCTGCGTTCGACAAGAAGAAGAGCAAGGCCAGGGAGATGGTGGACGAGCAGGCCGACGAGTCAGAGGATGAGTACGCTGGCCTCGGCGGTGTTGATGGCGAGGACAGCGACGACGAGTCTACTGCATCGGTGCAGGAGATGATGGACGACGACACGAAGCTCAGCGAGGCTGATAGGGCTAAGCTGAAGGCCTTCTATGCGTAAGCTTGCTTCTATCCTTTTTGCTCCAGCGGCTATACTGACTTACTCCTGCAGCGACCGCGAACGCGCCAACGACGAGAAGCAAGTCGAGAAGCTCTTCAAGGACATCACGACTGGTATGCTCAGGCGCAAGCGCGGTGCAGACTACGACCTCTCCGATAGCGACGACGGGGGGGAAGCCAAGCGCCGCATGAAGCGACGTCAGTTCGCCAAGATGCAGAAGGCGCTCTTCTCGGATGAGCGCATCAGCAAGGTCGCCGAGAACCCGCGCACCCAGGCCTTCTTGAAGACCATTGAAGACCGCGGCAGCGACGACGAGATGGACTTCCTATTTGCCCCCTCGGCACCAGTACCGGATAGCCAAGACGACTCTCAGAGCCAGGAGAAGGACGTTGTGCCCAACAGCCAGCCCCAGGCTGCTACAACACGGGCACCTGCTGCCCAGCGCCGGACGAAGATTGACAGGAAACCGACGACCATCGGCGATATCCGCGCCTCTCTATCCAACCTCCTCGACGAGCCCGCCTCAGGCCTTTCGGTCATACCCTCCACAGACCTCGAGTCCTCAGACCACAGCGCCGACGAAGCAGACGCAGAAGACGACGACGCCGCCACCATCACCGAGACAGACAGCAACAAAGAAAACCACAACCCCAACCCGCGCCGCACCACCGCCGGCCGCGCCGCAGTCGTGGATCGCATCACCCTCAAGCGCAACTCGAGCAGCTCCGTCTCCACGGACTCCTCCTCCTCCACCTCCACCTCCTCCCGCACTGGGCGGCTAGCCTTCGCCGCGCCGGCCTCATCGGCGGGAGGGTTCAAGGTCCCCGCCCTGCTGCGCCGGGCGACGACGAACTCGCTCATGTCCGGCGGGTCGACTGCCGGCTCTTCCGTGTCGACGCTTGGTGCCGCTGCTGCTACCAGCGGGGGCGGTGGTTTCGGCGAGGAGGGCAAGATCAAGCGGAACGCGGGCAAGAAGAGCGGGATCAACTACTTTGCGCGCGAGAACGAGCGGCGGGCGGCGGTGAAGGAGAGCGAGAAGAGGAGGGAGGCGAGGAAGTGGAAGGGTGCTGAGGGGAGGGGGAAGGTTGTTGGGAATTTGTTTGGGGGCGGGAAGTTTGAGTGATTTGGCAGCTTGGGATGTCGATTGGAAGGAAGTTTTGTCAGCTTGGGATGTCGATTGGAAGGAAGTTTTGTTACTTGGGCATTGTTTTGGAGTAGTAAGTTGTCTGGATGGCCATAGGGATTGGAGGGTATGGCGTTTGGTCTGGATTCTCTTGTTAGCCAGCCTGTTGCACGCACTTGGTCTCTTATCTTTCAAGGACAAAGTGCATCCGAATACATGACGATTACTGTATTAAGTTCTCTATGCCTATGAGTATTGCAGGTCTCTGCTGTCTACATCCCTATCACGCTTTCGCCTGGAGTGTACGGTCCGTACGTCGTTAATCGCTTCGTACCATCGTTTCCTCGCCCCGCCATATTCTTCTAATCGTATGGTCGTCTCATCATCTAACGCAGAGAGCACAGTCATGTAATCGTGCAGCTGTCTCAACGTTGTTCTAGTCGCCGGCTCCGCCCATCCACCCTGCGCCAGCGTAACACCGTCGAAGCTTATAGATGACAAACCGCCGGCCTCAATTCATCAACCACCAACGAATCAGGTCCACGATCTGTTCAACCGGTCCCATAGCTCAGTTGGTTAGAGCGTCGTACTAATACTCCTCTGTCTTCGGATTGATCAGTATCAAGTAAAAACTGTTTTGAATCCATAGACCTATTATTGTGTTTCTCCCCGCTATTCTTTTGCGAAAGAAGGGGGAAAGAGAACGCTAGTTTAGTCTGAATGCAGCGAGAAAACAAACACAAGTTAACACATATACGGGGCGCAACGTGTCTCGGCCATCCTATCCCACACCCTCCATTCCCACGTCTCTACGTCCCTATCTCAAATCTCCGGTAGGTCAGGTAGAACCAGGGGTGCGTCGTCGCTACGACACAGATGTCCTACCACCTCATCCCCTGCATCAGCCTTATCGCATCGTGACATTGTTAAAAAAGATATCGATCTCCGATTTGGCAGCAATGAAGTGATAGATATGCATCTCCTTGGGTTGAGGCATCCTCTCTATTCTCCCCTTAAGCTGCTGCTCCTGTCCAGAGGACCAAAGCGGCTCCGAAATGATCAGATGGTTGGCACCGGCAATGTTCAGGCCCGTCCCCCCAGCCTCAGTGCTCAGAAACAGCACCCAAGGGTCTCGCCCGGCTTCATTGAAGCTCTTGATGACTTGGAATCTCGCCGCCGTGGTTGGAATAAGACCACTGAAATGAGCTGTGTTGAAAGGAGGCACTCCCACCTGCAGAACCTTCCTCCGCAACGCTTCGCTCAGTATATCCAAGAACTTGACTGACTGGGACGACACAATGGTCTTGTCGTCCGGATAATCCCTCCGGATTGTGAGAATCTTTTCGGTAATCGAAGAAACACGCGGCGCAAAGAGCGTTGTGTCAGATGCTGTTTCTATGTGATGCAGCCAGGCTGCGTCGTACTCGGGGTTCCCTCGACCCCTCTTGTCTCGACCCTTGGTGCTCTTGGTGTACGAGTCTTCGGACGAGGAACTGTCTGCTTCTTCCTCCTCTGGAGGATCATCCTCCAAAGGGATGTCCTCGGACGCGCGACGACTGGTGGTTGGCAGTCGACCCACGTATGTATCATCCTCGTCGTCCTGTGTATATATGAAGTCGGGATCAAGGTAGCCGAATAGCTCAAGATGTAACTGGCTTCGAGACTCTCGGCTCTCCAAAAACACCCCATCCTCCTCCTCAGTATCCTCTTCCTGCTTCACCACGATGTCGTTCACCGGGTCGACATCCTCATCCACCTCTTCATCCTCGTCTTTGTTGTTGTCCTTATCCTCTTCTCCTTCGGACATGGGTATAGTCCACAGAAGGAGTTTGGATGAGGCGCGACATTGAGCTCGGCGAAGGAGGCGAAAGGCTTTTAGTGTTTTGTTCCGCTTCTTCCTCATGCGCTTCGTCTTGGACGCTTCTTTGAGGGTCTTCCTTGCGATGTTGACCGTGTCCTTGATCTTCTTCACAAGTTCGACTTCTGGATCCTCTTCTACATACACGTGCTCGGTGTGTACGTGCGTCTTTGGGAGGACCAGAAGAGACTTGGGCCTGGCCACAACTAGTGCGACCAGCAGCCTTTGGAGAAGCGGCTTGGAATCATCAGAGGGTTTTGAAATCCTGTCGTCCGGCTCGAGGCCGAAACACTGGTTGAAGTGCTCTATCCCAGTAAACGGGCAGCCAGGCAGCAGTGATATCTGCGAATAAATGTTCTGCCATCTGTTGTACACCAGAGTGCCCGTGAGGCAAAATGTTGCCCGGGGCGTGAGGGAGCGTATGGCATGGGCGAGTATTGTGTTTGAGTTCCTCGCATCTGCGGACTCGTCCACAATAAGGACAGATATCTGTCGTCCTAACCGCTGATAGAGGGCAGAGTGCAGAGGCATTTGCTTCAGCTGGCGTGGGTTGGGGTTCAATGTGTCGATATACCTGCTTCTCAAAAAGCCCTGGCTACATATAACAATATCATGTGCCAGAAGCGTTTCAATAGGTGTGTCGGCCCGGTGAAGGACCATAGTCCGAGGTTTAGCATCCTGTATACGTGTTTTTGTCAGTTGACCAGTCCGTATAGTGTTTATGAAGCTATCGAGTCTCAGAACACATACCGGTTTGAAATGTTTGTCGACCTCGGCCTGCCATTGCGGAACACACGACTTTCTTGCAAGGACAAGAATGAAGGCCCTGCGTGCCTTCGGCAAGGAGCGGTGGACTTTCAGAGCCGCAACTAGGGCAGTGACCGTCTTGCCAAATCCTACGGGATAGCCCAGAACCGCTCCGGCAAACGGGGATGTTGCCATGAAGACCAGTTTGGCTTGTCCTACCATTTGCCATGGCTTGAGAACCGTCTTGAGTTCAGGGGGCTGTTCCCCGAGGTTCTTGCCCAGGGCGTGTGTTTCAGTCTGGGAGTAGAGTTAGTAGTGACTCCAACGGAGATATTCCCGGGCTTGGTGTTGTATGTTCCCATTACTTACCACCAATTTCACGAATTCCTCGCTTGCCAGGTATTCTCTAAAACCCACGTGTTCTCCCCCTATCTTAACCGTGGGTGGATCTTCGTTCGTCCGGGTATCTGCCGTCTTCTGGCGTTTCCGTGGGGGCGATTGCTGGTCATATCCATGCGTTTGCCTTATCCAGTCCGGCGGATCTGGCATATCTTGTCCGAGCTCGTTCAGGCGCCGCGACACCTGAAATGTGGCGTAGTCGAGGAGGGCGCGCAAACCTGGATCCATTATGTTTGTTCTCGCGGAAGGTTGCGGGTAGTGGTGTTCTAGATTTGGTGTATAACGTGTGCGTGTATCAGTGACAGAGGGTGTATGTGGATGAGTTGCTGGAGAGGGTTGGGGTGCTGGAGAAGAGAAAGTTCGGGTGCTGGAGAAGAGAAGGTTGGGTTGCTGGAGAACATTGACAGTAATGTTACTTATGGTTCAAAGTCCATCCCGGGAGGGAAGGGGACCAATGGAAGGTACGAGGGGGTGCCAAAGCTGGCAGAGCTTGGATAGTTCAGTTGAATAGTAAGGTAGGTACGGTAGTAAAGGCAGGCACTATCCCGCAATTGAGAGGCTAATTACCTGGGAAATCTAGCTGGCCGGCAGGAGCTCCTGAGGCTCATCTCAATTATATAATGAGACTTATTTAAAACCTGCGCTAGATGGAGGTTTAGAGGCTTCATAAAAATCGAGGCTGTTAACTAGCTTGCGGAGGATCATCCTCGGAACTCTCTCTACCACATCTCCCAACCTATACCACTTTTCTATCCCACATCGAGCATCATCCTCGGAACTTTCTTTACTATTCGATATCTCCCAACTCATGCCACTTTCCTATCCCACATCTCAACCATCATCCTTACAAGCACACGGCTATACACCCAAATAACAACTCGAGCCTGTTACACACGGCACAGCTGTAAGCCATTGCCACAGATCAACTCTGCCTCCGTCTTAAACAGGTGTGTGTATTGCATCTCTGACTATGTATACCTCGGAATGCTGACTATAGCTCCATATAGTCGCAATGTCACATTCCGATATCGCGGTGAGCTCCCAACTCTGGGGCTTAGATGTTTCTCTTCGACATCGACAGACTCACCAGATGCTCCGTGTGCGTCTAGACGAGAAGACGGACAGCCGGTCCGCTTTCAGTATGTCTGACCTCAAGAACGATATGTCGGGTACGGTGGCGATGTTTGCGGCTGAGGAGGTCGACGTCGACCAGCTGGGGCCGAAGGAAGGGCTAGCAGTGGTTGTCGGAGAACTCGTTTTCGATATCCCGGCCGACCTACAGCAGGCTTCGAAGGGCGACAGAGTCTTTGAGCTTCCCAAATACGCAACCCGAGTACTACGGGGAGATACCACGCGGACTTGTCTGGTAGTGTCCAAGATGTCGGACGCCAAAGTCACCCTATATGTCCTTGGGGACAAACTAGACAGGCTGCGGACAATTCGACCGCTGAAGACCAAGATGGACAAGAGTATTGCCTGGTATGGCGAGTGGCTGGACTCGATGTCAGACGCTAATGGCAAGAAGCGGCTCGCCAACATTAAAGCCACCATCGCCCGGTTCAAGGACGACCAGAGGCAGAGCCGGGCTCCACCACTGCCTGCCTTGCAGTTAGAGGTGGACGAGGTGTTGGTGGACGAGGCAAAGCGAGAAAAGGCGAAGGCGTTGCATGCCGCAACCAAAGACCCCGTGTTTTTGGAAGAAGGCGAACCCCGGCCATATGGGGATGAGCGGCCCCGTCTCGGCGCCACATTCGGTCGAGCCGACATCGTGTCCGTTCTAGAGGCCGAGAACAAGCACCGGAGCGCAATCATTGCCGCCCTCGAGTGTAAGAAGGAGAAGGATGCAAAACACTTTCCTGGAGGGATTCCAGTGGCGACGACCAGTAAGGAATTCACACTAGAATTCGCGTACAAGAGGCTCATGGATGCTGTAGCCAGTGGAGATGGAAATGAGGCGCAGGATGCATGCCGCGAGTTTATGAAGGTGGGATACGCGAGGGCACACACGCTAGTGGACGACGCCGTGGAGCGCATGCGGACTCACACCAAACACGATGAGTTTCTCATTGCGCAGCCAAAGGCTACGGACTAGAGATGCAGAGGTCATGTTTGTTGTGAAGCTCTAGGACTCACAGTCTCAAGAGCTGACAATGAGCCCTGTGTATATATGGGCTTAAGCCTATTTTCGTTTGATCCTCCTCCGTCGTCGTAAGATAAGGTGGTAGCAAGTTGCAAAGCGAAGCCTCAATATCACTCGTAGTATAAACTATTTCTCTGAGAAACACGTCATGCGTGGATACAACCTGACAGAAGTACCTGGATATGTATCCTTTACCTACACCTTTCACATTGCGTTGAAGTACATATGTTTCACGTTGACGACGCAAATAATGAGTTAAGACCGATGCATTGTTTAGGTTACGACCCTGAATGCTCAACGCTGACTTGATGAAGAACCCCTTCAAGGAAAATAAAGCATACGCTCCAACCCATTCCCCAAAAGAAACACCGCTCGGACCCTGAGTGCTCAACGTATTTTAAATACTGCAGTGGCGAGACCCCTTGATTAAGGAGTCGTGGTCGGCCAACTGATTCTCGAGCTTGGTCAAATCGCCTGATCGGACCGATCCTCACTGGTGTTCCGTACCCTCCACACTGGTTACGCGTTGTTCGAGGGTGTCCTTATCCGCGGTCAGGCCCTGTACACTCTGATCCAACGCTGTGATCTTCTCTAAGCGCTGTTCGAGGGCCTTCTTGTCCGACTCCAGACTGGTTACGCGTTGTTCGAGAGTGTTCTTATCCGCGCTCAGGGCCTGCACAGTCTGGACCAAAGTTTCGATCCCTGGTTGTGCTGTCTCAAGGGCCGCCAACCGGTGCAGAAGCATCAGCGGAACTCTGTCCTCCGCGTCCTCCTTGTCTGTAGGTGCCATAGTGTTAGTAATGTGTGTGGCTGTGTTTGAGAACGGGGGTGCAAACTGTGCAATTTACCTCCAACCAAATCCTCCACCTTCTTTTCGATGACTTTGATCCGCTTCTCCACGTCGCGCTCGCCCAGATCATTTGTTCTTCTCCGTTTGGAACCTTGGATATCGTTGCTGCTGTCAGGCAAGGAGCCCTTATCGACCAGGTGTTTCCAGACGGTGTCGACGGAGGGTTTGAGGAGAGGTATGTTGACCAGCTCCAAGGTGCCAGTCCCAACACGGTGCAAGGCGACCAGTGCGGCTACCTTATGCGGGTCGAAGGTGGCATCATTCTTGTTATTGCGATAGACGCTGTGATTGCTGACCTTCGTTGGGATAGTAGTGCGCTTGCAGTGCGGGGCGATTCTACTCGCCGTCCTGTCGTTGATTCTCTCAAGGTCCTCCATGTTCTTCAGCTGGGCTTCCCACCAGGGACCTGGAAACTTTCCGATGTGCATGCCCCCAGGGGGAGCTTTGCCACCCATCTTGTGTGTGTGGCCGTGTTTTGTTGCTGGATGTTTGGCTTGTTGCTGCTGGGTGCTTGGGTTGCCGAGGAGGGTAAGGGAAGAGAAAATAAAAAGCGGCGAGGAAGAAGAACTGGCCTTAAGAAGCTGAAAAGCGCTGCGGCGAACACCGCTAGTGGTCGTCCAAATAGAGAAAGCAGCAGGAACGGCAGGAGCAATCCACCACCTCCTTCCCAACGCCGGGAGGAAGCAAGATGAGATCGCAACTTCCTCTGTCTCCTCCAAAGCAAGCGGGACAATTCTGACGTTATATTAAACTGCCCACAAGATTTCTTTTTGGTTTCTCATCCAAGAAATACTCAGATGCAACCACCTCCCCAATACCCAACCTCTGTTCATATCACACATCTACCGGGCCTTCGGAGGATCATCCTCGCCGTGTATGATACCCCAGACTAGACACGTCTCGCTGTACACCTTCCTTTTACAGTAGCCAAGTCAAACATTATGTCGAACGAGACCCAAGGGGAGCAGGAGGTCGCCATCCCCTCCATCAGAGCCGAGACGACAAGCAAGATCGAAGGTCCACCGCCCGGCACAGACGAGACATCTACCATCCGTTGGTACGCCGTAGACAATGCCTATGTCAGCCCAGCTGATGTCGTCACCCATCAAAACATGCGTTGCCTGATGGCATGCATGGCCCGGGTCGAGGAAAAGCTTGACATTCTTCTGGGACAGAAGACCCGGGGTCATGCGAAGGGTATTGCAAGCACCAACGCCGTCGACCCAATCACACCTACGACTGGCCCAAAGACGAAGACGCCCGAGGACGGTGCACCTGCCGAGGAAGCTCAGCCCATCTCAGACGAGGCCGACTCGTTGGTCGGCCCCCCTAAGAATACACGTGCAAAGGGTACAGGTGGCAGGAAGCGTGCAGCCAGTTCGACAACCACTCCCAAGCAACCCAAGCGCCGCCGCGTCCTGGTTTCAGACACTGACCCCGAGGAAGAGTAGAGCTTGTAAGTGACAAAACCGAGAAACGCACTCCACACCCAGGATGCTGACTGCTCATAGTTACCCTGAGCGCTGACGTTGTGCGCCGGGACGGATGCTCTGAACCTGTGAAATGGACAGAAAGAAGCTGGGAAGATTGTTGGAACACCTGCAATGGTATTACAAGACGGACGGAGCAAATCAAGGTACAAGATGGACGAAGTGAGTCAAGGAGCGAACAGCAGGAGACACGTACTTTGTTTGGGGCAGCTGTAAACACGGAGTATACTTCTACCTAGAGAGACGCCAATAGCTAAATGCACCTGTTCAGTAACACAAGGGATAATATACAGCTGATTATGACGCGAGTGGTAACAATATTGACAGTGAGCCCGGCTTTGCCCCGGCTGAACACACTCTACTGAAACAGGAGTGATTCTCTACAAGATGTAGTTCAGCTTTATGACCTGTGTTTCCCCCCCTCGAAGCTATCCGTTTAGACGTTGACCATTTCAAACGACTAATTTCCACCCACCTCTGAGTGCCAAGTGACTCGGATACACACGAATGTATGGGAGTGGGCGACGAGAATCATCTCGTTTACTTTTTCATCAAGACTATCTTGCCATGTTGCCGGACATTTAGGGTCAAAACACTGATTCGAAAGAGCTGCTTGTATTTTGGGCAAACGTAGTTGTGTATTGGAAGTCATAGAGTATACCACTAGCTAAAACAGACTGACGAAGTCTGAGCGTCCAGTCCACAGAGACAAGCAATACAGGTGGCACAGCAGCGGCCGTGGATCGTCGCGGTCTCAACGGTCGACAAACGCAGAAGGTAGTATCCCGACCTACATCTCTTCCTTGATGAACCGCCTCATATACACCGGGATGCTGATGTTGGTATTCGGTGTATTGGCAGGCGCCTCAGCTGTGAGAGGATGTGGAGTACAGAACACCATGGGTGCATAGCCGTCAGGCACCGAGCTCTCGCGAGTGCGGCCACCCATCGACACGAACGGGATGGTCGGATGGGGCACGGGATCCAGCAACTCCTGCCAGTCCGGCGATGTCGAGTACTCCACTCCGACTGTTCTCAGGCGTTTGGCTGTGATCTGTCTCGCCTCCGATTGCCTAGCCCTTTTGTAAGTCTCGTTTTTTTGGTGGAAAGGTGTCTCCCAGTCCGGCAGCAACCACCCGTCAGCGGCTTTGAGTGTGTCGTGCAGGTCTCCTTGTTTGGTGGAATGCTCCACGTGGCGATATAGCTTCGAGAGTGACTTGAACATGCTGGACTTCCCGGCTGCCGCGCAGTAAGGACAGGCAAGCTCCGAAGTTCCGGCCTTCTCAGCGATCTTCTGAGCGGCGCGCCCCAATTTTGCCTACTTGCTGTGGGCAGACGTGCCCATATGCTTCCCGAGCCTATATTTGTCGTCCCAAAGCTTGTTCTACACGGCGTGTTAGTGTCTCGTACTCGTCAGAGTGTTATTATAGCCAATACATGTCTCTTACCTTGGCTGCCTCTTCCATTGTCTCGTCCTCGAGACACAGTGGGCAATGGATCGGCTGCTTCTTCAAATCCCTTACCACTGACATGCCATTCGCCATCAGGACCTCCATGAAGGAGACAGCCGCCTCCTTCCAAGGTACAGCCGCCTCGGCCTCTTCCTCTCCTTCATCGCCAAAAATTTCGTCAATATCACGGATAACAACTCGTGTGCCCTGGGATTTCGCAAGGTCTTCAAGGTCTTCCTCCGGAAGATCCTACTCGTCTTCGCCGTCTAAGATCTCGTCGTCCTTGGCGTGTGGAGGATGATCCTCCGTGTCTGTGTTCGTGGTCGAGGACGACGACATCTTATTCTTAGACGGCTGTGGAGGATGATCCTCCGTGTCTGTGTTCGTGGTCGAGGACGACGACATCTTATTCTTAGACGGCTGTGGAGGATGATCCTCCGTGTCTGTGTTCGTGGTCGAGGACGACGACATCTTATTCTTAGACGGCTGTGGAGGATGATCCTTCGTGTCTGTGTTCGTGGCCGAGGCCTGCCAGCGAGCTCGAGCTCGTTCGAGTAAGTGCTCGACGGTCTTGGATCGTTGTAAAGCAGCAAAGCGTTCTCGTACGTCGATAACACTCAGTTTGCTTCGCTGCTCTATCTCTTCGCGAGAGCGCAGCTCATCGTTGGCTGCCCGTAGAACCCGCTTGTTGTAGGACCGTCTCTCCGATGGTGTTGCGTTCGTCGGATACTGGTCGTCTCTGGCAATCATCTGTGCTACCATCGCCCTTAGAATCTTCTTGCGACTGACACGACACACGGCGTGTTCGTCTACCCTGGTCATTGCTAGGTTGTGTGGGTTCTGCTTGATCGAGAGATTTGTGTCCCCCCCTTCGCCGAGGCCCAGAGTGGTGAGATTCAGGTGTTGCACGGGCTCGTAATATGACATCTCTAGGGTCCGCGTGTCGGGTGCATGATTCATGATAGCTCGCGCTGTGTCGCAACCTAGGAGATCTGTGAGGTCGCGGGCCGAGCGCCTCCGGAGGCTGTAAAAAGTGATGACCAGGACGAAGCCCAACATCTCCCCACGTAGCTTGAGATAAGCCGAGAGCGCTTGAGCGGACATGGGTTCCGAAGAAAGACCACGACCTCCTGGCAGGCCTGCAAAAAACACCGGTTGGTCCAAAAACCCTGGTTTGATAAGGATCCGGTGGCCTGAATACTCCCTAACCTCGTCAATGGTGTTTAGGCCTTCGATAGCTCCTCTACGAAGGGCGATGACCAGCAGGCGGTGCGGAACTGAGAAGATGATGTTGGAGAGCAGCTTCGGAGACGTAATGGTACACGTAAGTGTATAGCCTGCAGCCTGTGCCGTAGCTGCCTCTGAATCCTTCTCGTGTGCCGTCTTGAGCGACCGAAAGACGATTTGGACGGTAAAACAGCCGGGCTCCTCAACCACGATGGTGACGTCTCGCCATGTCAGGAACAAGTGACGCTCGCGTTCGGCACCCTCCTTTTCGCCGAGCGACCCGGGACGGACGGCACAAAGACGGCCCAGACACCAGGCAAGATGGTGCTGTTCGGCCATGTCGATGTATTTCGTGTTTGTCATGTCGTAATCTATCAGGAGTCTCAGCTCCTCGATCCCGAGCTCGGAGCCGTTTCTGGGTCTTGAGCAGTCCAGGTTGAAGAGTTTGGCCAAATACCGCATCATCTCTGTGAGGTCGTTGTAGATCGTTACTTGAGGGAACTCGATCTTGTGATAAGGGCGGTATGCCCTTCCGGCCCAGTAGAGAAGTGCGGTTCGATACTGAGACAAGGTCCGGTATTTGATGTGGACCGCATCCCTCGCGCGACCCCTTCCGAGCTTGACCACGGCATAGAGAAACCTGTAATGATCAGCACACGCACACACAGACACAGGGTCCTGGGAGGCAGGTACGGGGTAGGGCGCGGGGCACAAGAGATTGGCTGGTAGGAGGAGGCTGCTTACCTTTTGCAGTAGTCTTTGAGATGCTCCCTCACCGCAGGCCACAACAGCTTGTGCCTCTCTGCGTCATCTTGTGTCTCGTTGGTCGTGCAGCACTTCAGCTTGTTCAGTGTCGCTTCGTAGAAGCGAAGAATTTTGTCCTGGCGGGCCATAGTTTTGTTCGAGCCGTGGCGGAAGCCGACTTTAACGTGAAGTCTGGTTAGACACACGAAACAAACACAAAGGGAAAGGGCACAGAGGCAAGAGCAAAAGGCGTGAAAATGACTTACTGGACTGGAGAATATGATCATCAATTTCTGCCATGAGTTTGAAGGTTTTGTCACCATCCAGTGCGCTCAGCTCATCCCAAAAAGTGTGCCTTTTGTAGACTGTGGTCGCGGTAGATGTGGCCATGGTGCAGAGATGAGTGTTTGCGACACACTCAAAACACGCTGCAACTTTATCAGGGTGATTGCCAAGGTGTGCGTCTATGTCGAGATGAGGGTTTCCGACACATACAAAACACACTGCAACTATGTCGGGGTGATTGTAAAGGCGGGCGTTGGTTGGAAGCAGGAGAGTTGTGGAAGAGAAATGAGCCCAGAGCTTAAGGAACCTGGCCATGGAGGATGATCCTCCACTTGCTCTATGAAAAGGACTTGCCGACTCGCTCCTTCCAAATTCCACGTAGCTTACCTAGACTGACGTCACGACAACGGCATTGGAGATTAGGTGGTCGCCAAACGTACTTTCCTTCCAGGTTCTTCTCACGGGTTGCCCGCCAGCCAAGGTAACCTGGAAGGTAAAGTAAGGTACCTAGGCAGGTGCCACTCCACCGAGACCACCGTTGATCACCCCATCCACGAGGGCTTGAGCCAGCGTGAGGATATATTTTGAGCCGAAGCTTACCTAGGCTTCCCTGGTCTTCCGGAGGCACCTTCCATCTGGAGCCGCACATAGTTGGCGACTGCCGTGCATCCTCGCGGCGAAAAGTCAGTGGCACATCTGGTACCTTAAGGGAGGTAACAGCAACAGAGGTTGAGGAGAGAGAGAGAGCTCAATAAGCTGCTCGCCCTTGAGGTACCTTATCTACCTCAACCCTCAGCTCTAATCTATATGGCAGAAACAGGATTATCCTCGAGGGTCTCACAGTTCACTCTGTCACACTCATCTGCCGTCAACCAACACACTGGCAACCACGCAAAAGCAATCGCCAGGAAAACTCTAGTATGACTGAAATCTGCTTAGGAGCTACCTCCTGTTTCTGCTCACCGGACATGTTGGACTCAAAGTGAAGCTACCTACCTTACCTTACACCGACCACCCACCCATATCAAGCCCTCCATGTTGTTGACTTTACTCCTGGGCCCTGGCTCCCCTTTTTGGGATTGCCAAGACAAACACTGTCAGTCCGCAGGAGCACCCCCTCCAATAGAATGAATGAGTGACATGGGGTATCCACACATATCCACCCATGCTCCACACCAGTGCATGAAATGGAGTTTCTGGGTTGACGAACCCAAAGGAGAGGGCAAGGTCTTGGGTTCAACCCCCAAAGGGACCAGTTATTTTTGCTTCTTTTGCCGTTTCTCACTGCGACGATTCGACGTGAAGCTATGCGCAGATGGGATGTCGCATTTTCTGCAGGTTGAATCTTTTGGAAGGTACGACAGATTCGTTCCTTCCTTTTTCATTTCAAATTTACGCTCTTTTTCGCTGTGGCCCCCTGGGCGTTCAAAGCTGCCCCTGGGGCTTGATGCCTTGGGTCAACCGTCTCCGGGACTAGCAACTTTTTACTTTTGCTTGTTTTGATGTTCGAAAGAGGTCATACAGTTCACTCTTACAATGGTATGAAAATAAGAAAGACATTTGGTTGAGAGAGCGAAATGCTGTGACCGTTTTGGTTAGGTCGCGCTGCCGCCGTGCTTTTGGGGATTCCGTTTGTTTGAGTGTAAAAGGTAGACGCCCCACTACAGCTGCTGATCGACGTGCAACAGCCTCACAACGAAGACATTGGCCTACGATATCTATTCGTACTCCGACACCATCTCATATTGACCAGCAGAAAGTGCCTGGGAAGACACCTGCTTGTTTTGTTAAAGGAGAAGCAAAGTGATGAACGCAAGCTAGGGGTGGGGAGTTGCGATACGTCCGTAGCCGTTGCCTGTCACGCCTAGGTAATCTCTCATCCTCCTTCTCTGGAACCACCTCCGCCTCATCCATACCAATACTACAATTCTCAACACAACGAACGCTCTCACCATGACATCTCCCTCATCCCCAAGTCTAGGCTACCAGCCCACCAGCCGCCCCAGTCCAACAGGCCCGTCTCGCCGACCTCAAGACACCACCGCCACCAGATCCTCTCCCTCCTCCCCCGGACCACCAGCAACCACCACCACCACCACCACCTCCACCTCCCTCCCGCAAACCCTCTGGTCCCTCCAAATCCCCCTGCACATAACCCACCCCTCCTCTTCCCCCCCAAATCTCCCCCCATTCGTCACCTCCGTCCCGCGCTTCAGCTACCTAGCCTTCCTCCTCCCGCGGCTGACGGCCTACTTCGGTGTCCCCTGCTCGAGCTTCCACCACGAAGAAGTCCAACTGCGCAACTTGCCCCTGGGCCTGCTGGTGGACCTGTACCAACCCGCCACCCTACCCTGGAAGCTGGTCGTGGGGGACGGTCCGGAGTGGGATATAGGGGATACCTTTCTGAACGGCGCGAAGGAGGCGGATTTCGTGAGGAATAACAATGCCCAACAGATCATGAGCTTGAGTAAGGGGGATACGACGGCGTTGTGGGAGGCTGTGATTGATAGTGAGTTACTTGCTTCTTTTTGATTTCTATTTCGGGAGGAGATGGAGCTGGGGGTTGTGTTCGAGACCGTTCCGTTGTCCCTTGCCGTGTTCCGATCTGGGTGGTGGTAATGGGCATCAACAGCGCCGGAGTGACCCCCGTGCCATGCGGGAGCTCCTCCCTCCTGTCACTTTTTGATCGACACATCACACGGCAGCTTTAAAGTTCCGAACGGGTGGTTGGGAGAGCTAGACCCCGTTCCCCCCTATACTGAAACTTGACACTATTGGCATTATTGAGAGGAGACCTTCCTTCTGACACCAAGAATACAGACGACTACAACGCCTTCGCCAAGGTGAACAACCGCCTCCTCAACCCGCCCACGCCCCTGAAATCCGTGCCCCTGAGGATCTACATCCCCTCGGCTCCCAACAACAACAACGACGACTCCTCCTCCTCCGGGGGGACCACCTCGGCTGCTGCTGCGGAGTACAAGGTCATGCAGACGTTGATGCCGCCTAGGACATCGAGTCGTAAGTCCCATCCCCCCCACCTCTTTTCCAAGCTTCCCCCTTGCCTGAGCCTCGACCATGAAGCAATGGGAGAAGCTAACATTTCACCACCACCAGGAGCCCCCCAAACCCTCGGCACGGCGCTAAAGACGCTCCTCCCTACCTTGTTCCCCAGCAGCCGCGACCCGGTGCTGGCGAACGTCGTCATGCACGGCGCGGCCGTGCCGTTCGCGGCTCCCGTGGAGGAGTTGATGCGGGAGGCGGCGTATCCGGACGGGTGGCTTTGTCTTATTGTCGTGCTGCTGTAGTAGTGGTATTGTCGGAGGTTGGGGTTGGTAATGGTTTTGGTTGTTATAGGGTGGTGATAGAGTGGCCCTTCATGCTGGATGTGGTGCCTAGAAGCTGGAGTGTGGGGGACGCATTCGAGGGCTGGCTCGGGATTTGTAATGACTATACATGCAACATGGCTTCGCGGTTCCATCAGCAGACCCATAAGCTAAATCCGTCAAGAGGAAGCAGGGCGACAGATTTCTCCAGGTGGTTCGGGGTAGATGAAGGCGGACACATGTCTGGCTGGCGAGATCACCTTCAAATGAGGGACAGAGACAGAAATGCTGGAACTTCGATTTATCATTCCTCTCCTCAGACACCACACCCCCGTCAGTGCAAGCCGCGACCTGTGTATACACGCATCTCCTCTCTCCTCACATCCTGCCTCACTCGTCATGATATGGACATACAAATCACGTCAATCCGCGAGTGAGCCTATGCGTCCCTGCTTCTCCTACATACATCCCATCCTCCAGCCAAAAGAGAGCCAGCCAAGAGCAACAAAATAAGCAAACACTCATGCCACTCCCCCCCCTCCGCTGCCCTCGGCTCCCTCCACGATTCAAGATAATCATTGCCCATAATGCAGACTATCGTGCATTGCCTAGTAGCACCCGCCAGCCGCGACACGCCGGAACAAAGAGATATGCAACGGCTGTAAAGCCTCACCTTTGAATAGATAAAGAACTCCCCTGGTAACTTTCTGGTATCTCCGTCTTCCCGTCTTCGATGAAAAATGATAGAAATTTGATAGATGGTTGAGTACATGGTAACGAAGAAAGACGAAATGACCAAACCAATGCAAATGCTAAGTACGATGGAAAAGGACGCAAATGACAGGTATACCTTAGACCTATAGGAAACAGAATAGAGAAACCGGGAATACGGTTGCTTTGGGGCTCGCGCCCCCCTGCCAGAGAGTTTTAACGCCGGAGCCCAGTATGAAGGAGGTATGAGGTACGGAGCCTCCCAACGCCGTAAAACGATGCTAACCGCCTGGCGCAAGTGTTTGTGTCGGGTATATGATGCGAAAATGGTGTCAATATCAAAGAGCCGGGGGGCTGCTTCCTGATGGCGCTTGCGCATGGTGTAAAATGGTCTTCGTGTTGTTATGCCGGTCGCAACTCAGGATGGCTGAGACATAGAAGGCTGGGGCATGGGACGCGGCGGCGGCAGGATGCCGTGGTGCATTGGCGGCGCGCTGGAAGTCTGCAGCGGAGGAGGAGGAGCGGGAGACACCATCGGCGCGAGGGTGAGCGTCTCGTTCGTGGTGGTGCTGCTGAAGCTCGAGTTCGGCTGCAGGATGTCGACGCGGCTCGGGTAGAAGAGCTCCCTTTCCAGTCCCTGGAGGATCCTCATGTCGATGGAGAGGGCGCTCGAGGCGTGGGACACCATCTTGAAGAAGGATATCGTCTTCGACAGGAGCTCCCTCATGAGCTTCTCCGAGACGAACCTGCTGAGAATGGGGTCTTTGTACACTGCCGACAGAACGAGGAGGTTGCCCCATTGACTACATGGCTTGTTAGCAATACGAAATGAGCATAGAGGGGAGGAACACGTACGCATGCGCCGTGCCAAAGACATTGGTGATGATGAAGCGCTGCGGACCAAGGCCGTGGAAGGCCCGCGTGCTTTGGATCAAGGCAAATATTCCCTTCTTGGCGTATTCAATGATTCGAGGGTCCATGTCGTTCTCGGTCGTCACCTCTGGGCCGATGACAGGTATAGAGATATCGCTTCGGAAGTCTCCAGAGGCAGGAACTTGTGAATCCGCGGCAGTTTCCGGTACGTTGAAGTGGAGGATTTGCTTGATAAAGGGCCGGAAGGTGATGACCTGGAGTCCCCAGTACTTCGCACGTAGCCGAGCCGCAAGGATATCGTTCGCCGGAGGGTCGTCCTCGTGGAACTGAAACTCGGGCGGCAAAAATCTCATGTCCAGGGACGCCTCGGTAAATTCGGTCATGTCGAAGTTGTCCGCGAGCACATGAGGAAGCGGGCTCTGCTGCGTTTTGCTCGGGTCGTAGAGCATTTGGTGGACCTGGTTGAGGGCCTTGCGGAGATACAGTTGTGCGGAAAAGCTTGTGAGAACGCGCTGTTCGAACCCCCCATACCCTGTTGCCAGGCTGGGATTCGGATACGGAATGTGCTCCTCGAAGTTCAAGATGCCGGACTGCACCAGAGGCAGTTCGGCAATGATATCACTAGAGTAGGAGTTAGCGACATGTTTTCATGCGAGATAGCGTCTCGACAAACCTCTCGAGCTGGAGACAACTCCAGAAAGCATAGACCATCTGGTTGTCCTGCACCTTCGAGACGACATTTTGATTATACGGTGCATCTCGCTGCAATTTCGCCAGTTTGTCGAGCCTCCTGAAAAACAGTTAGCTGGATCAGGTCCATATTAGTCGCGCACCTTGCGGAACTCACGGTCTCATCCTGGTTTGGAGGGCATAACTAGCTTGCCGGATGTAGGCGTAACTCTCAATAACGCGACCCAGTTGTCCATGGTAAAGGCCAGCCAAGATGTTTGCGTAGACGTGTTTCATGGTCGACCCACCAAGTTGGTTACCAAGAATGTCGGTCGCAAGGGCAAAGTAATCGAGTCCAGGAATAACATCCAGGTTCCTTTTCGTGAACGTCACGACCTTCGGCAAGGCGGCCGTGCCACCTTGGAAAGAACCTCTTCTGCTTCCGGTGATATCCTTTGGCGACGGAAGCGCGGATGACAGAGGCATCGGGGCATGCGAAGGAGGAGATCCTTGCATGGGAGAGAGCGGGTGACCATTTCGTATAATCGGGGAGTTCTGGGTCGGATCGCTGACAGGCACCACCTCTGGTATCTTCTCCTTGCAGAGACATATTTTCCCCAAAGCCAGGACCAGGAGGACAAGGGCATTTTGGATCGAGCGCTCGAAAACGGGCTTTGCCGGCTTCGTCGAAACCGGAGACACACCCGGCGGCGTGTCTGAAGCGTCAACACCAGGTGACCTCTTTCTTTTGGCCCCAACGTCGCCGTATTGCGATGTACTGTAACCTCGTACTTCCCGCGCGTCTTCATACTTGACAAAGTCCGCGTTTTTGTGCGATCCTTCCGTTTTAACACGCGCTCGCTTGGGCGTGCTTCGCTGGACGTTGTCGAGGAAGAGGCGGACCATGGCCTTGAGCTCGCTCGGAATGATGAGAGGATGCATGTTTTGGATGTTGTCCAGGTAACTCTGGTAGTACTTCCAGACCAAGTGCTCGGTGAAGTCCAGGGTGGGAACATTCACGGCCCCCGTGCTGTCACCGGCTATTGGCGAGGTCAGACCGCCAATGGTGCCCCAGCAGTCCGCTGGAGAAGGTGCCCCGGTCTCCGAATAGTCGTCGTGACCTTCCCAGCTTCCATCAACACTTCCTTCTCTCTCCGTTACACCGGTCCCTTGTCCCTCTCCACGGCCATATAGGCGAAGGAGACCACGCCTTTCTTCCTGCTGGATGGGAAACTCGTTCTCAAATTTGATGCCTTCCCGAGTGAGGTGATGCTGTACCAGGTTCTTGATAGCCCCCCATCCCAATAACTTGGAAGCAAGTGTTGTGTGGTTCAAAGGTATTGCTGGCCGGCCAGGAGCAACTGGCGGCCCTGGCGGCTCATCGTCCATCTCTTCTTTCTGGGCAAGCTCGCGCAATGTTGTCCTGGCCTCCATTGATTCCACGATCTGGTGGGTGTCGACTCCCGTTTCGACCGTAGTGGCACCCGGCCGTCCGTCAACTTCCATCTCTGTGCTATTCGTCACATTTTCTGGCGAATATGAGAATGCTTCATCGGGAGGTCCGGATATCGGACGTTGACCGCCGTTATGATCGAGCGTTTCCTCGGTCGTGATACCAAGCTTAGCATTGAGTGCGCTCACCTGTCGTTGTGTACGCTTGATCTCACCCATGCCCTCCTCAAAGATCGCCTTGAACTCCATTATGGCGTCGAGGACGTCCGAGGACAGTTTATCTTGCCTAGTCATAATGTTAGAGACCTTTTCCTTCATCTTGAGAGAAGCGCAGTGAAGGGGTAAGGGAGAGCAACGCACGCTTTGGGTACTGATTCCCGATATTTGCACTCTAGTTTCTTCTCCTTGCAACTCTTGCATGGTTTAAGCTCATCGCATTTGGCCTTCAACTGACGACAACTGTCACACGCCTAAGATTGCACGATGCCTCGTTAGCGACTGCCTTACGGATAACAGGTTGCGTCTCGCTTTCTGGGGAGTCATATATCATACCTGTGAGGCTCTCTGCGCTTTCCGCTTGCCGGTGGCTGCGAGGGGAATCGCATATTGTGCCATCTCATGATGGGACGGACCGTACGAAGGTCCATATTCGTATGGCGTACCATGGGCTATCGGCGTCTGTGGAGGGGCCGGATAGCTGGGCTGCCTGTACGGAGGCGGTTGGGGCCCGGCGTCGAAGCTCATGTGTCGTCGGTCCTCGGGAGGAGGTGGGTGAGGCGGCAGGGTAGGATAGGGTGTTCCGGGTAACGGTTCTGGCGCGTTGCCTGTCGAGTGAGGCCGCCGCAGCTGCGGCAGTGTGTCGTCTCCCGGGTCAGGCTTCACCATGGCGTCCTTCATGGGATATGGATATTGAGGGTGCGCCGGCGAGGGGGGAGGCTGTCTATGTTCCTGCATTGGTGGAAACGGTTCATGGTTGCGCCTGTCGTCGATGTGGTTCGGTCCCGGGTGTGGAGGAGGAGGAGGAGGTATGATGAGGTGAGAAGGCGTGTGTGGCGGATGGTGAGGTGGTGGAGGAGGAGGAGGGTGATGTTCGGGAGGACGAGAGTAGGGGTGCGGAGGCTGATATTGCCCAGGCGGCGGCGGGGCAGGATGGTGAGGTAGTTGGCTGGCCGTGGGTGAGGGCGTGGGATGTAGTAGGGAGACACCGGCGTGCGACCCGAACAAACGGGGCCGCTTGCTGTCGGGAGGTCCTTGGTCCATGCTGGACTATGTATACTATATGCAAAACATAAAACCCCAATGTGTTAAACAGCAACAAGAGGAGGCGTGGGCGAGGTCAGGCAGTCGGTAAGGCCAAGCAGGCCACGGAAGGGAGAGCAGCCTATGACACGACCATGGATGGTGCCAGTATGGAGAATCTAGGCCACTGGGGGCCGCTGACCCGATGGAGGTACACGCGGGAGGTACCACGCAGGATGTAGCTCTCGAGCAACAAGCAAGTAGAGTTAGAGTCTGTCGCGGCGGCCGGTGTGGGAAGAGCCGAGGGCAGGTGAGAGAGTGAGAGGGGAGGTCGACTCAAGGTGCGAAACGAGGCTTATTGGTCTGCGACTGGGGACTGGGGACTGGTAACCAGGCTCTCGGCGCGATATCCAGATCAGCAAAGGAGTCAATGCTAGTGTGTATTCGTAAAACCGCCGAGCAAGTCCCTGCTCCTTTCGCCTCTCCGAATGACACAAGTAGTGGCAGAAGCACGAGTCGACGCGCAAAAGGGATCAGCAGTTGGGCAGCAACAACGGGGGGGTGAGCTCCCAGATTTCCGGGTCGCGCCTATCGTCGGGGTTGAGCGACAGGAGCGCACAGGTCAAGTTGCCAGCAGGTGGGGGATCAAGGATGTTTGGCGACGGAGCATGCGGTGGTATGACACTGTGTGGCATGTGCGGTGTATCGCAGTTTGGAGTATGTGGGAGAGAAACGGCAGCCGAGTTGGAGCTGTGTTGGAGCTTGACGAATGCTGTGTTGGGACCGGGAAGAGAACCGAAACTGATAGGATGAGCGGGCTAAAAGACGGTCAACCCATGTGGGCTAGAGCGTGTCTGACCCCGGCATCCACCGCAATTTTGTCCTCTGGGTCGGAACGCCAAGTGAGGTAATCACCCTGGTCTGGCTGGTCATGCTGGTCTAGCGGCACGTCTCATGAAGGAAGCTCTGTCAGGGGTAGTTTTCTCGGAGCTGTTTGTCGAAACGGTAAAGTGCGAAGCTGGCGTTTTCTTCTCGCGCCTTATCTCCCGTGCTCGCTAATAGACTCTAGACATCTATCATGAACTCTCTGCTTCCCAGAGCTGTGTTGACTGATGACCGGCAATTGCAATCCTTTGACGGGGAGGTCTGGTTTCTGTCAGCCTCGGAGTCAATGGAGGAGATCCTTGCTTTTGCGACAGCTTTTTGCGGGGAAAGCTATGAACTGGAGGCGGCCAGTGGAACAATGGGAAAGGGCGGAGGGCGGAATTGAGGCGTGGCTCAACGCTTGTCAGCGAGTTTGAGGACCGAGAGCGCCGACAACAGCCACAGCAGGCTGCCAGGGCTGCGAAAAGCGAAAAAGCAACGCCAAAAGCCAGCCAAGTGCGAGCTAGCGGCAAGCCCACCGGGTTGAGCAAACCATCACAGGCTTCACTGACCTGTCACAGGACGCCAATTCAATCAGCCGCCAAGAATTGACAGGCAGCCCCTTGTCGTTATGTGTGTGGAGCGAGGTGTCGAAGTTTGTCAATTGATGAGTCGGAGGGACGGCGGCCATCGCGCCCCGCGTCTCAATCCGACGTCTGGCGGTGGTGGATGTCTCTGGTACTTTGGTGAGGCTTCTGTTCAGCCGTCAGTTTATGCATGATTCTCAAGGAAAGGGGTAATTGAGAAGTAGCGGGTAACCTGGGGAATGTCGGCACGGTGACGAAGATGAGGTTCCTGGGTGGAGTGCAGCAAGCCTCGATTGGCTGCAAAGGGCACGACTCACCAGCCTCACTTTGAATGGGAGATCCAGCGAGCCTCAATTTCAAGTGGCTTTGCTGATCAGATGTTTGTTCAAGGCAAATTGTTTGAATTGGAGTACGGCAGACTTGATGAGATTGACTCGGTTTCGTACTGTTTCGGAAGGCGCTGGTTCTTATTCTACGAGAATTACTGTAGAGGCAGGAGCCAAAAACATATCTCCAGAGGAAAGAACGACGTCGACAGAGAACTGCCCGGTACGGAATCTGCGACCAGGAAGGTCCAAAATCAGAAATACATCGCAGTACCTTCCATAAACTGGCAAACTTGAATGCGATGCCCTTAAAATCTTTCAACTACCAGAGTCTGCTGTTTTACTTTTTCCACGTTTCACGTTCCGCACATCTCGAGGCGTCTGTACGAATATCACGATGGTCAAGATGGTCCACTCCGCAACAGCTAAAAGTACGGTCACTTCGCGGGAGTCATGGCGAACCAGCATTCAAGGCAACCTCGGCGGCCCGCTGAAAGTACCTCGGAGCTCGTTGAGCTGTGGCAGCTTGCAAGCCATCCGATATTGGAACTCCGACAATCGACAGACATGATGGCGGTCAGCACTCTGATGAGATGGAAGAAAATGAGGGGTTGGCCACTGCTGTCAGAAACTAGCGTACCAAACATAGGCGGGAGAGGCTTTCATTGGCCGCCGCTTGAATTCGACCGCACTTCTTTCGATCGTTGCACAGGGCCACAGGCGAGGAACACTGCGGAGCACGTGGCATCCAGCATGGCCAATTTGAACGGGAACGGGGGGCGCCAATTACCACCAGCCACCATTCCAACCACTCCGTCTCATCATCAGCATTTCTGTCTGCATTGTCTGCCCATCACTCGACGACATCCCTTCAGGACGAACGGAATACCTCCCAGTAGACCGCTAGCTTGGGAGGCGGAACAGCGACGCAGTCCAAACCATCGACCAAAATCCGGCTTCGCTTCTCTATCCAACCAGCGATCCCAGGCGACTCAAGCTGAACCTTTCTAGCGTTCCCGATGGTCGAGTATCCCCCAGCTAGAAGACGCCTGGAAGCATTCCTTATTGGCACCACCGAGTCGAGTCCCGGCGCTATCAATCCAGGAACAGGACGGGGGCATTGGCGTCATCCACTTTGGCATCGGCTGAAAACCAGCTTTTACGTGTTTACCTCCGTTCTACCTTCGGACAAGAGTCTTGTCCAAGAACTCTCCCCGCTGAAGTTCCGCTGAAAGAGGTCAGGACGTCTGCCAAGGCCAATCGTGGTCTCACTTCTGAACTGCCCGTCGTCCGGCATGTTCGCCTTCTTTCAATCCCGCCAATCATTTGCCAGAGTCCATCCCGGGTCCGTGGACGGGGGAGTTCGCCATGCTCGCCAGATCTCAGCGCTGAGCGCTGTGTCCTCCGTCCAAACCTAAAAAAAACTCATTTACTAAGACCGAAGGAACCGAAAGCAAACGAAAAACATGCCACTTTCCTTATTTCTCACAGTACAAGCTTGCTCTGCTAGGGCAGCGATCATCAAGTCACCGAGGACACAGAAATGCGAACTAACTTCAAGTGGGCAGTTATAGCGCCCATGCGCCAACAGCGGCCGAGCTACGAAAATCGACTCATAGCCGCGCAGGTACCGGGACATTCCTCCTGCACCATTATAGTGCATGTTGTTGGCTGATCGGTTTCCCGGTTGAACGGCAAAGCCGCACTGCCAAAAAATACTTGGTTGCAACCCGTCATTGGCGCAGTGCTAGTCAGACGGCAGTCTTCGCTCAACAGTGAATAGCGGTCATGGTCAGGAACGAGCCGTCGCGGGCCTCCTTTGCGGTGATACCGTTCGGCCACGAGGTCGATTCTCGCCTCAAGATTCGGAGAGCAGGGCGAAGAGAAAGCAGCGAAAAGCAGCTACCTAGTGTCCCTGATTATGAGCGAACTTCTCCTCAACACGACAACAGAACCGTTGGAGCACCCCAGTGACGCCACTCGGTGAAGCCTCTTGTTTCCTGACGACTGTATACTGTGTCGCGTACCGTCGGCGACTGGGCCAATGAAGGCTTGTATCCTGCGAAAGCAGCCTTTCTCGTCGGTGTCATCTCCCGAACCATGAGCATTCGAGACATTGTCATTCGCTGACACTGCCCGAAGGCCTCAACCCGGTGAAGAGAAGGGCACAGACGTCTTCCGCCAGAACCGAAGCTCATCGGTCCGACCCCTCCAAGACGTCGGAAGATTGCACGCCTGTAGGATCTCGTGGAGACGGAATGTGGTATGCGATACCACGACCGGTGAGGCTCATCCCGTCGGTCTCATCTGCGATAGGCACAACTGCTGTACGAGAGACAGGTTTGGTCCTCTTTAGCCGGGTGCTGCAGAAACGCCCACAATTGTCAGTGCGTGAACTGCACAGCTACCACTCATGCATGCCCGTTCCGACCGCAAACGGGACCTCGTCACGGTGGTACAAACCACAGTGCAGCGTCCTGCCCTGTTGCATTTGCGGCAGATATGTTTCGACGGGCAAACGTTCTTCGGCACCTAACTGTTCGCCGGCAACCCTCAGCCTCATGGTCTGTTTGGAACACCAGACCAAGTTTGAGAGTGCAGTCGATACATGCATTGTGTTATCCGGCCCCCAAACAACACTTGAAGTGCCTGCTCCAACTGCCGTCGGAAGCCCGGAGTAAGGGTCAGTGCTGAATGTTACGCAAGCTCCCTGCTCTCGAACCTTGCCTGTTGGCCTGCGATGCTATTCCTGGCCCCGCATCTCAGGGCGCAGACAGGCGATCTGTTTGGTCTGAATGGTCAAGGTCTCAAACCACATGACCGCCAGCGTCACCGAGACCGTGTTCCAGGAATCTCAACTCCCTGCTCCCTCGCTCCGCTCCGAGGCCCTCTGGCTCGCACACAGCGACGCTTATTGGGCATCAACCCAACCTGATCTTCACAGGGTTTGCGGAGTGAAAAGGAACGAGGAAGATACAATGCAAGATCTCGGCCATTGCGCAAGCCTCAAGGAATAAATTCCGTGACCTTTCATCTTACTGTGCTTGGAACCGCCTTAACAGGCAGGGAATGTCGGTACATCACACCACTTTAACATTGGGCAACGAGCGGGGTAAATGAAAGCCGTTGTGACACTGACGACAGAGTCCCCCTGCTGTACAGAAGATGCCCTTGTCACCTCGAGTCGTTACGCGAAAGGTCAAGTGACTGCGAGTGGCTGTCCAAACAGAACTCTCACGACTCTCGAGTCATGTAGCTCATTGGCGTTCGTGGAGGAGCTGTCGTTGCGCATGTCGTCTTCCGTTTATCTCAAGCGCATCAACAACTGGCTAACAAAACGTCCGTTTACCGCTTGTGCGACGAGGCACGACACGTTCGACATGTATGCAGCCGTTCGGTGTAACATGCATGATTCAGATCTGGTCGTGCAATCGCCAGAGGCGGTTGAGCCTCGCAGCCCGACGACTTGCACGAAGCCTGCCTACAAAACCCCACAAGCCGGATGACTTCGAAGTACGAATACGAAAATCACCAATGCAGAGTTACAATGGCTGGCTGACCGTTTGTTTGATATTGCGCTCACCTCTCACCAACCACCTCACCAATCCGCCTTGTTCATGACAGGAAGCCGGTCAGAGCAAACAGATATCGTCTATCTCACCGGAGCTGGCCGTCTGTAACTTCCCTCCCTTCGTATCCCGCTATGATTCATGGGATCTATAACTTTCCTCCCGAAATCCGTCCTTCTTCCTGTCGATCTCACCTCAAACACCGCCCGGAGAAATCTAGGCTTCTGATATTGAGGCCTACCTAGCCCAACCAACAGCGCCCAGGGCGAACTGCCGCCGCCCAATGCCACGAAATTTCCCTGACGAGTTCGGGATCGTCGTCGACCTTGTGACAGACGGTCTCCTATAAACGCGCAAACACACCGTTTGCCATCATGCACTCCGGGCACTTTCGTCAAACACGAGGCTGGTGGGCATCAATGAATGACCTGTCATATCAGCTAGTTTCCCGCTTCAAAGGCGATTGGAACCCAATCACACACCTCCATCTTTCACCACAACCTCCATCTTTAACCACCCGAAAAGGTGATTCTTGCGACCTGTCGTGGGGGAGGGAGCAACAGAGGGGACAACAGTCGAAACGGTACAACACGGAGAGATCTCCGCGTCCTCTCGAGAACCTTGTTGGCAGGCCAGTCCGTTTGCCCAGCAGCCCAGCCCAATCCGCTGATCTTCCAGGCAGCCCTTGCCCTGGACCTGGCCCTGGAAAATAAAAACGGCGTTCCATTCACCACTGTAACCGAAGCTCAGGTGGACGGAAAGAAAGACCGCAAAAGCAATCAAACATATCCCCTCGCTCATTGAACCTAGATCCAGCAATTAAGCAACGATCAACGCCCAGGGGCGGTCAGTCAGGCACACAGTATGGCCCTGAAAGGCAAGAAAACCCTTCGGGTGAACGGTGAGTCGGCCTACGTTGTAGGGGACGACAGCAGACGAGAAGCTAGTCTAATCGCCAAAGCGGTAACAAGTTGTCAAAAGTGGTACTTCCAAGCGACAGTGCGCGCTCGTATGTTTCTCGGTTGTTAGTACATGCAGCTAGTTGCTGGCTTGCTGCAGCCCTGGAGCTTTTTTTATACTTCGCCCCGAACATCCTTCCCAGTGCTACGGTGTCGGGAGACAGATGAATTTGCGATTTGATGATCCTGAATCTTGCTGATGGTTCCAAGGCGGCGTTAATTACCGGTTCCTGTTGCGGCTGGAAAGGAGAATATCAAACTCAAACAGCCCCAAAAGTTACGAAGGTACTTCATACCTCCTCTATTCTTGGACAACATGCTTTGTTGTCGAGGAGTTTCCAACATCAAACAGTTGAAGGTTCAAAGCTTCGACAAGCGAAGAGGATCACCGTCACTCTCATCTCTGCTCTGCCTGCACTTCGGTCGTTTCTAGCCCGACTTTAGATTGCTTTTCTCTCATTGTAGATCACAACTGATCCCGTCGGAAGTTCAACGTCACAATCTCACGACAAAGCTCGTAAAGGAAGCTGTCGGAGCTCGCCGAGACCTGGGGTATTGGACAGCCCCTCGTTATCACACCCCGAAAAGTTAAACGGTTGTCAGCCTCGGAAAGGAAGGTTAGGTCAAGCCCCCATCGTCATTAATCAAATTCAATTTCAAACTTTCTTTGGCTGCTTCTCTAGCGGCGGGAATGCAATGCGTGAGAAGAAACTCCTTGTTTAAAAACATGGAACTTGAAGCGAGGAAAAGGGAGGGAGGGTCGCCCATTCCCAGCTACTCGGTTCCTGGAACTGGGCCCGCCCAAGAAGAAGGTCCGGCGCGAAAGTAGCCGTTTGGAGAGAACATTTTTGCTCCTTCTGGCACCGGGAGCGCTCACGGAGCCAAGGCGCCTTTCGGTACGGTCCAGGTGGGTGGGTGGAGGGTGACCCGTCAGGCCCGTTTGTAGTGCCTTGAGTCTCAATAGTGCTCGATAGTTCACACTGTCTGATGAGTTGAGACTTGTTGTTGAGGGTCAAGATGGTCACGCAGACTGCGTCCTCGCTTGTCTGCGCCTTGCAGGGACTGCCTCAACTTGCTCATATATGACCTGTCGACTTCCCGACGATGCAAGTCACCAGCCAAGCCGCTGCAAGGCGTCGTACAGATTGCCCGGTTTCGGGTTTAGAAAGAACCCGTTTCTGTGATTTCTGCAACCCAGAACGGGCCCAGGAAGATGGGTGGTTGCAATCTTTTGGCTATCGTGACCATCGCCCGCTACGCAGCTCGATGGTTTTTCTTCGAAATACGTAGCATATCCCGCCCCAGCCGTCCGTGTATAGGGTATCTCCTCGGCCCCCTTCTCATTTGGAGACCTCGAAATGCGCGAAAAGCACGTCATTTGCTGCAGGCACGGCGCCATACATGGACTGACACAGGGAAGCTTGCAGGAGTGTAGCGACCGTAACCATCTCTGGCATTTGTCGAGGACTGATAATGCAGTTTCAGCAAAGGTGACCGCCTCCTTGAACGGAGGTGATTCAGCTCCAAGACCTCAAAGCAGGGGCTCGCTACAGTCTGGTCAGGTCGGAGAATAACCACCAACAACCCATCTGCATATGTCGGTAGACGTTTAAGCGACCGACAATATCCTTTGGCTGTTGGCTGCGACCCGCACGGACCGATCGGTGGACGGCGAGGCAACCACCATGCCGGTATTGCCAACCCGGCACGACCTGTTGTCCCTGTGTCCCCCTTGCCCTGCAGCCAGTCCTGTTGAGCAACCATATGAGATAATGCCGTCCACGAACAGGTGATGATGGAACCGCAGTCCCTCCTCCTTGGCGGCTTTTGCCATATCGCTCTTCGTGGTAAACGCGTTGAAGTATGCGCTGGCTGACTTGACACATGCGCGCCGGGGGAACTTGCTCTTGTCAGATGGGTGACCGCGAGATTGTGATCCCCGGACGTAGAAGACACAAGCAGCGCGGTAATCATCCAGCAGTGGCGCCACGAGACGTCTTCCTCTTCTTCGCAGGCCTGCCAGGTGTGCCTTGACCGTCCTCAACACCGCCCTCGGCACGTACTGGTCCTCTCCCCTTGCCGTTGCCTTTGCCCTTCTCTTTCCCCTTGACAAGAGCGTCCTCCGCGGTCTTTGCACCATCCTCAACCCCCTCCGTAAACACCAGATCGCCATTCTTCCCCAACGCCTCCCGCGCAGCCTCCTCAAGCAGAATCCCAAAAGCCAGCAGTGCCGTCTCATCCATACTCCGCTCATCAACCAGCCGCCCTCCTACCCTGGCACTCTTCCCCCTCCTCTCCAGCTCCAACGCCACGGCCTCGTAATACCCAGCCGCATAACCATGTACCGCCTTCAGGAGATCCGAGTCGGGCAACTTTTGGGACGGTGATAAAGAATCCGTGCCGACGAAGTAGATGTCCTGTTCGGCGTAGCGGACGGGCGCGTTCTTGCGGCGGAAGAGGACTTCGTCTGGTGCCAGGGGGAGATTGAAGGCCGGGTCACGTGTTGAGGACGAAGGGTTCGTCTTGATTAGGTGGCTGGTTACGCGGCCTGGGAGAGAGATGGTTAGCCCGCTGTGTATGTTTGCTGGGAGAGGGGGTAGAACTACCTGCTACCGCGTCGTAGACTGATGCTCGTCTGCGGATTATCTTCTCCGGTCGGGGGAGGGCTTGTGCGTCCGACTCGGGCTCTGATTGTGACGCAGGATGTGCGCGTTGGCGGTGAGACTTTCTGGAAGCCATTGCAGATAAATGAGTGTTGGTTTGGGTCTAAGACGGTGCCTTCACGTCAGTCTGCTGGGCGATTGAGAATTGGTTCGTTGGTTATGTTCCGAGTAATTGTAGAATTCCGCATGGTCATAATCTAGGTACAGCCAGCAAATGACCTGTGTTTTCCGTCTGCAATGGAAAGTTGAAGCTCGGAAGAAGAAAGTCAACAAATTGTTCCAGAGCTTGTCCCCCGGCCCCACTTCCGTCCAATCAGCGCCAGCGCAGTGACGTAGAATCCTTATCGTCGCAACATCAACCTCACCTCTTTCCCCTTACAACCCCCTTCCTCAACCTCACTCCCACACACCAACCCCAATCCAGATGCATGAATGAGTTCCTCTTCGAACGGTCCACGGGCAACCTCGGACCGTACGCCTTCGCCCGGCTCGAAACTACCCGCCTACTGCGCTCGTTCCGACCGGCACCACACTTCCGCTTCGACAGCGGCGAGACGGGACTAAGCGGCAACGCCTCCGATGACGACGAGTCTGAAGCAGCAGCCTCGCTCTGGGCCCACCAGTCGGGCGTAAATGCCCTCGCCCTCGAGCGCTTCGACGGCCGCATCCTCGTGTCGGGCGGCTCGGACGCGACGATCCGCATCTGGGACCTCGAGCAGGCGTCGAACCCGCATGAGGCGCACACATACCGTCCTGTCACCCAGATAGCGCGCGGAGAGGCGCCGGCTGTATCTCTTACCGCCCAGGGGACGCCTCGTCGGCTGCCTCCTGTTGCTGCGGCCGCGGCGCCGGTCACGCCTGGCGCGCACCGCTACGGCATCACACACCTGTCGTTTTATCCCTTCGACAGCGCGGCGTTTCTCTCGTCGAGCTTTGATCAGACGCTTAAGCTATGGTCTACACATACGGCGAAGCTGTCGGGCAGCTTCAACTTGGGCAGCAAGGTGTATACACACGCTGTCAGTCCGATAGCGTCGCACCTGCTCGTCGCGTGCGGCACGCAGCATCCCGCCGTTCGCATGGTGGACTTAAGATCTGGAGCCGCGGTGCAGAGTCTCGTAGCGCCAGGGCAGGTGGGCGGGTCTGCTGGGGCGGTATTCGCTGTTGCCTGGTCACCTCGACATGAGCACGTTCTTGCTTCTGGCACTACCGACGGAGCTGTGAGGATATGGGACGTGAGGAGGGCGAGTGGACTAGTTGGGCTGCTGGACCAAGAGGACAGTCTCGGTATCAACGTACGAGCGCAGACGGGTGCGCCTACACCGACTACAGGATATGCGGAACTGCAGCAGAGAGGGATACGGATATCTGCGAGAGCACATACTGGTGCGGTCAACGGCCTGACGTGGACGGATGACGGCGAGTTCATCGTCAGCACGGGACACGACCAGCGGATCAGAGTCTGGGATGCGGCTACCGGCGCGAACACGCTGGCTAGCTTTGGACCGACGATCCGGAACAGAGCGGTCGGTACCGTTCACGGCATGTTCGTCACGCCCGTGGGCTTGACGCCGCCGAGGAGCGAACTGCTGGTGTGGCCCAACGAGCATGAGATCCTGGTACTGGACCTACATAACGGCTCCGTTGTCACGAGACTACGAGGTATGGGCCCGACCGTGGCTGCCGTGCGGGCCCGGGGCGGCTCTGGCTCTGGGGAGAGAACGATACGGAACCGGGTTACGAGCATGGTGTGGCGGGGCGCCGGCGGAAGCGGCGGGTCCAGTGGTGTTGTCATGGGCGGCTCCAATGCGCCGGGTGGGATCTACAGTGGACACATGGACGGTCAGATACGGGCTTGGATGCCGGTTCTCGAGGGTAATGAGGAGGAGGATGGGGATACCAACGCGCAGAAGGCTGTCGAGGAGAAGACAAAGAAGCGGAAGGCCATCGACGATGCTTTTAGGAGCTTGATGGGGAAGCAGATTACGTTTACTTAGGTGCGACCCTGCTGTTCGCCGTGAGGAGAAAGCGGTCAATGGGATATGTACCACATCACGCATTCGTTGATTTGAAGCTATCCCAGTCCTGCTCGTGTATGTGTGGTCGCAATCCCATGTCACTGAGCTCCTTGTCAGCATGGACGATGCGCTCTGGCTTACAATGCCAAGCATCACCGATCACGTTCGCGAATGATTGGCCAATGGCTCACCACCACATTGAGAGCCCGCAATGCAACGTCGGATCGCCTTCCTATTTTCGCCTGGTTGTTTTGATCAAAAACCTGGGAGTTCAGTGTATTGCGGAATCTATTGACGTTGAAGCCATCTACAGCGCTTCATCCATGCCACGAGGCCGTCGGCATGAGGAGCCGAAATCCACACCCTCGCCGTTACCCCTGACTAGCACGATGTCTATATCCGACAGTATGGATGGATACACTGGGTATCGGGCACGTGGGTAATACGACGCAGCAAATGTGTATAACCGGGAGATCTGCCCTTGTATGACGGAAGGAGGAATCTGAACCCTTCATTCCACACGCAGTGTGCCTGTTGCTTCGAAGATGTTGAAGACGCTGGTGCCCTCGCTGTCTCTGCTGTCCCTCGCCGTCCAGGGCTCTCTGGCATGGAAGAAGGGGTCTGAATGCTCGCCATCGTACAGCTACATCAACTACACAACCGTGGCCGGCTACTTCAAGCAGGATGACCCATCCCAGTCTTCCTCGGGGTTCGACTACGTATGTTTTCCGCTGCCTGTCCTCTCTATCCTGACCCTAACAGCAACTCGCAGACAACCTCAAACTTCGGCCTCATAAACCAAACCTACCCGTCCGACGCCACCCTCACCCAGTGCGGCAACAGTCCCCCAACCCAATGGCAGCGCTTCGCCCACCACGTCAAGACGCTCAACGCGGCCTCCCCGGACACGGTGGCCTACAAGGTCCTCTTCCTCGGCCGCCACGGCGAAGGCGAGCACAACCAGGCCGAGACGTATTACGGCACGCCCGCCTGGAACTGTTACTGGTCTCTGCTGGACGGCAACGGCACCAACGTCTGGGCCGACGCCCTCCTCACCGCGGCGGGGGTCGCGCAGACCGTGAAAGCCAACACCTTCTGGAAGAGCCAGCTGGCTAAAGAGAAGATGCCCGCGCCGGAGAGCTACTATTCCAGCCCCCTCTCCCGCTGCACCGTCACGGCCAACCTCTCCTTCTCCGACCTCCCCTTACCCGCCTCCCGTCCCTTCGTGGTGACAGTGAAAGAATTCCTCCGCGAGGGGATAAGTATGCACACCTGCGACCGGCGGCGGAGTAAGAGCTACATCCAGAACCTATTTCCTACTTACAAATTCGAGGAGGGCTTCGCCGAGAACGACCCGCTATGGACGGGCACGACGGCCGAGGACGAGGGCAGCGAGTTCGCGCGCAGCAAGGTCGCGCTCGACGAGATCTTCGCCGAGGACGAGGCGACGTGGATCAGCGCGACGAGCCACTCGGGCGAGATCAGGAGTTTGTTGAAGGTGCTGGGCCATCGGGAGTGGAGTCTCGGTACGGGACAGTCGGTTCCCGTGTTGGTCAAGGCGGAGAGGCTGCCGAGGGCGTACCCGACCGTGACGATCGAGGGGTGGAAGGGGGCTGTTACGTGCGCTGGGCCCCCGGTGACGAGTGTGGCGACGGGGTGCGTTTGCTCTACTGGGGCTACTGCGTTGCCTACTGTTATCTAGCGAGAAGTAGTCAAGTCAAGTGGTCAAGTCAAGTGAAGCAAATATTTTTCGTATGTTTTTGTATTCTAAACTAACCTCTTGTTTCTTTTAACCTCAAGGTTGTGCCTGTCCGTTTTCCGTCTCCAAGCCTGTTGCAATAATAGCCGGCACAGCACGTCGCCACCCCCCCCCCCTTCTATTACGACCTCCGTGGAACCGGTATCCGACTCCTCAAACTCTATTGTTACCCTTGCCGGAATACCTCGGTATCCAAGCCCCTTGTTATTACCGCTTGGAACACGAAAAGCATCAACTTCAGAATTTCCTCCCGTCCGCAAATACCCCGGCAGCTCCTTCTAGGGAGAGCAATAGACGACGGCGGCCAGAAACCCGACGCATACCGCCAAGGTCGGAAAAAACACAACCGCGGACCTCCTGAGAAAATCGGGAAACAGGGCACGATGAGCACCCTCGACCTCCTCCGTTCCTTGGAGGAGATCATCATACTGCCATCCATCTAGTCACTTCACCTCAGAGACCTCTTCTGCTGCTCCGCTCGAGAGTCTGGGTTGAAGGACGGGGCGGTGGGGAGGGTACCCGCACATCTCATCTCCATGGAACAGCACCAAGCCCTTACGACACCAAATTCCAGCCCGGGCATCCTGCTGGCTCACACCGCTGAACACAAAGGCGGGCTCCTCCTCCTCCTCTTCCTCGTCGCGCTTGTCATCGCGCTTATCATGCTGCTCCAAATAACCACACCGGTTCCGGCACGTGACGCTGTCCCTACCGGGCCCGATGACGCCGCACTGGCCGCACCGGTCGCGGCAGTGGATCACGTTGTTCGCGTTCTCGCCCTCGACGTGCGTCCGGCCCGGCTGGCAGATGTACTCGCTGTGCTGCCCGATGGCAAGGAACTTGTGCCTGGGGAAGAGCCCCGGTTGGGGAAGGTTGGAGGTGCCGAAGGTGCAGACGGCCGTTGCGGCTTGGTCTCCTTTGCCGTGGCGGACGGAGTTGTGGTTTTCGTAGCACCGGAGGGGGACGGAGGTGTGCGAGGAGTCGTCGTCCGGTTGGGTGCGGTTGGTGTCGTTGGTGGCTGGCTCGGGCTCGCGGCGGACGACCTTGCTCATTGTCTTTGGGTGGTCGGGGCGTGTGGGCATGGAATTCGGGTGGAAGGGGTTCTTGGTCGGGATGACTGGGTTTAACATGGTGTGTGGGTTAGTAGGATAGGGCACGGCGTTTGGCTTGACGACTGGTCCGGGCCCAGCCACGCGTACTTCCGGGACGGGAGTAAGTGACGCCTGGGAAATGTGGCTGGTCTTGGACAAGCCGGTGCGAAGTACAGTCTCGAAAGACTTCGGGACACGATTCGAGTAGGTGCTTTGCCCGGACGGAAAGCTGATATGTATCTCTTCCACCGACGTGGGCTTCCGGGTAACGGTCTGGTAGACAGTGGTGGTGGTCTCAGGCAGGACGGGTACGCTGCCGTCGTCATCCTCCCTCTTAACGTGCACCGTGGGGTGCGGGTGGATGGTGGTGGTTGACTCGGGCGGGTCCAGAACGACTACGACATGGTCCTCCTCCTTCGTGGTGGCGCCGGGCGTGGCCGCCCAGTAGATAGTGGTAGTGGACTCGGGCGGGTCGAAGACGACCACAACGTCGTCGTCCTCCCCCCAGTTAGCGACAGGCGTAGGCTCTGGCTCCGGGAGGGTGAAGGTCGTGAGAGCCGGCTGGTAGACGAAGACGGTGCTCTCATCGCCTTCGTGTGCCGGCCCGCGGGTGAAGGTAGTCAGGAATGGTTGGTAGATGTACACGGTGGTGCCATCATCTTCCGGCTCAGTAGAGAGGCCTGTCGACTCAGGCTCCTCAGTGGCGATGGCCGCCCACTCAGGCACCTCTATTGTACGGGGGTCCATGGTGACTTGGTAACTCTGGGTGACTGTGGAATCACTATACGTCTCCTCTGCGACAAGATCGGAAACGGTAAGATCCGGCTTGTCATCAGGCATGTCATAGACCCAGACCCGGCCTGACTCCTTGGTAAGGATCGTTATCCCGTTCACATCGCGGCGGCCGCGGAAGTGCGGGGCAGCAGTGATTTGAGGCTCTGGGTTGTTGTCGGAAGCGGAATCACCTGCCCTGAACGGTTGGGGATTGGTTCTCTCTCCGGCGTCGAGCTCGCCACGGGCCTGGACGAGTTGTCCTGGTCCTTGCGGAGCGCCGGTGGGGAGGTACAGGGCCGATGCTTGGGCGGCGAAGACTGGCAGGGCCGCCAGGAGCATTTTGGAGCGGTGCATGGTGTTTGATTTATGGTATGTGTTCTTGCTGTTGTGTGTTTGTGAGAGAAGATAGTGGGAAGACGTTGTTGTGAATCGAAGAGAAGAGCGGGTGGTTACTTTATATGGAAAATAACCAGTTGATGAACGAAGAAGGAAGTTTGCTGGGGAGCACGGGATCTTATACTTCGTGGCAGCCAGAAGGAGACGTGCCCCCTCGTCATCAAGAAGGTTCTCGGAGGCCTTAGTTTGGCAGAGTTCATTGGTAACGGAGTCATATCATCGAACCGACTCTGCAGCGCGATACTGCAGACGAATACTGATCTGAACAGTAGAACCTAAACACCAAGTCAGCCCACGTGAACCATGCAAAGCTTAAAGGACGAAAGGATGATCACCCGATCAGGAGAAGAGGCGACGATATCAGAGCAAAACTCACCTCTTCACAACAGCTTCCCTTTTCAGTCTCACTTCCCACCCCCAGCCAGCCTCCCCTCAGTCTTGCTCCAATACTCGTCACTCTCCCTCACCACCGTCCTCTCCTCCTCCTCTAACGGGCCAATAACCTCAATTTCCTTCTGCTTACACCCAGCCAGCACCTCCCTACAGCTCCAACTCATAGTAAAGTTTCTCCCTGTTCCCCTCGCTTGTGAGCTTATACAGTTCCTCGTTGCTAGCCCCGTACACCAACCCCCCGATGTGCGCCCAGTATAGAGTAGAAGTGCACATGGCGCACGGCTCCCACGTGCTGACGAGCGTGCACGTCCACAGGAACTCCTTGGGGAAGTGCGCGTACGCCAGCCGCGCCAGGCTGGTCTCAACGTGGTTGACCTGGTCGACGGACTGGTGCGTCAGCAGCACCGTCTCGTTGTCCGGACCGAGCAGGACGGCGGCGAAGGGACCTTTGCCGAAGGTTACCGCCCGCCGCTGCACGGCCAGGGCGGCCTCCATTGCGGAGCTTATTTGGGATGGGGTGAGTGGTTTTCGTTGGGGGAAGAGGTTGGTGGCCATATTGGACGGTTTCTGGGAGGTTCTTCTCTGGTGGGGAGGTGACGTGGATAGGGGCTTTGCGTCGAAGTTTACCGATTGCGAGGCGAGCTGGTCGATCTTTGAGTTCATCGGACAATGAGAGGTTATTGTAGGGAGGTTCGGACGGAAGTGCTTGGGTACCTCGTCCGGGGAGCTCTCCGCTGTCGCTTATCTATCGGCCCGCTCCGATCCGATGCGTCAGTGTTAGTCGACAGCTTGGTGTACAGCGGAATGTGTGGCATCCCGGTTGTAACATACATCGTACATTGCCTCGGTGCTTGCTGTCTAGTATCGTACATCCCATATTACGCCCTGCGTCAGATAACATGCTGTTGAGCCGGGCACGCGGAAGATCCCGATGCAAAAGCGCAGACGCAAATCAGGCCGTGCATGCTTGTTCCGCTGTCCATGCTCCCGCTCCGTAAATGATACAAATCCGTAACCCATATTAAAAAGCTGTACATCTTCATTCCAATTCATAGAAAACCTTAATGCGTAACAATCCTCACCGCCTGCAACATGATTCCGAACATCAGGCCCCTCGCCACCTTCTCCTCCTGCAGGCAGTCAAACACGCGCCCGAGCGCCTCTCCGGTAGCGTTCTGGCCCATCACTCCGGTCAGAGCTGCAGGCACGCCACTCTCGATGAGTAGTTTTCTCGCCTTGACTCTCAGCTTCTCTTTCTCTTCGGCTGTCATCTCCTCCGGCCAGGTGGCCCGCTCCTCTTCGGTTGGCAGGGTGTTCTCTCTCAGCTTGCGCAGATTGGCAGCGATACGCGCGTCGGAGGCGCTAGCCTCGATCACCGAGGATTGCAGCATGGACTGGATTGAGATGAGAGAGGGGTTGCCCGGTCGGAGTAGGAAGGACTTGGCGGCGGCGAGGAGAGTGCGTCTGATGTTCCACGCTGACGATAGGGTATATAGCTCATTAATAATAGCGAAGAGCAGCTCCACAGCCACGCGGGTCTCCTGCTCAGATAGTGGCGTGAACTGTCTCACCGCCTTCTTGGGCGGTACAGTGCCGTTGGGACGGGGAGGTAGAGTTGGGAGTGTCTGAGACCGGGAGTGGGATGGCGCTGGGGTTGCGCTTTGCAAAGCCTCTTGAACTCGGCTTTGCGGGCTGGCTGGGGATTGATAGTCGTCTGGCATGGCATCTGGAGGCGGTGGCAGTCTAACACCCTCCAAGCTGGTCCTTGATGGCGATCGGAGCGGAGCCAGGCTGGAAGCACGGCTGTGCTCTCGACTGCTCTTGCCGCTAAGAACTGGTCGCTCCCAGTTATCACTGCGCGATGGCCGCAGACTCTCCGGCTCTGCCTCGCTCTGCGACTGATAGCTCGGTCTGCGCTCCATTGGTGGCATCTTACCCGGCTGAGTTGCGATAATGGAGGACCTCTGACTGTCCATGCTGTCCCGCTTGCGCATACTAGACGCACTACTGTCCATCCGGGGAGGTGTGGACATGGACAGTCTGCTGGCGGCAGTCACATCCTGCAATGATGAGTTCGTCGACTTTCTCTGCCCGAGACCAATGTTGCCAAGTACACCCGTGACACCGCCAACCACTGCTCTCGAGCCCTCAAGCGGCGCGCTGGTGAGCACGTCAAAGACGTTCTTGCCCAGCTTCTCGAACGCTTGCAGGCCTATCTTCGCGCCTCCAGGAGACATGCGGTCATCCCGCTCAAGGAACTTCTTCATACCCTCGCTATCTGCTAGTGACTGATGCCAGCAGGCGTCGCGAAGATACCGCTCTAGCTCGCCGCGGAGCGAGCTTCGCGTGTGCACCTTCCAGCTGGGCAGTTCCGTGTGCTGCTCTGTAAATGATGTGGCAGCCGAAATCCGGGCGATTCGCCGGAGGACTTCGTGTAGTGGCTCGAAGTCACTGTACTTCCTGACGATCATCCAGCCAGGATACTGTGTTGTGGCGGGCTCGATCTGAATGAGATAGTCCCACGACGGCTTCATCCTTATCCGACTGTCTCCGGCTTCATCCAGCACCGTAATTGTGGCGTTATGCAGAGAGAGTGGCGATAGCTTCTTGATGCCGCTATCCTCGGAATCCTCGTCGTCGTGCCCTGGAGGAACTATCTGATCAAAGCTCGTAAAACGGGAGCCTGTCGTGTTGTGTGGCGAAGACTGCTGACTATTGAAGTCGCTGGAGTTGGGAGTAAGGGGTGTATGCAACGAATCTCTGCTGGACGCGCCGTCGGTCGATAAGTCCTTCGGTGACGGTCTCCCTGAGCGCTCCGACATCCGTGGATCCAGTTCAGTTGACAGCCTGCCCGCTCCAGTCTGGATCGTATCTAGGCCGTTCGCGTTTTTTCTAAAGGAATCCGTAAACTGTGGTGAAGCCGCCGCATTTTCGGAAGAAGTCCCCTTCGCGGTCGAAGAATCCGGCCTCTCACTGCTAGATGTGGACTGCCGTGCTGCCCGTCGGGCCTCTTCTTGGGCAATCATCTCGTTCATTCGTTTCATCTCTTCCATCGCCAGTTCCATCTCCTCATCCGCTTTGCTGAGCTTCTTCTTATGTGCCAAGACTTCCTTGCGGCGTGCCTTTTCGATCTCGAACGAGTTCTTGTTCCCCTTTGAGAGTCCAATATTCCCCACGTTACCGTCAATGTCAGCAAAAGCAGCATCCAAACTCGGTCCCGTCTGCATTCCAACGTCGATAGCTTGGTTGAAGTCAGGCTCCCCCGCCTCGAGCAGGTAAACTATCCAGCCGTTGATCCACTCCGGCTTGGAGCACGTCTGCAGCGTCATCTCTAGTATGACACCGGCCAGTATCTCTCTGAGAAAGACCCTTGCCGGGTCACACTCGTAGGTCTGGCGCTCCAAGAAGCCCAGTAAATCTTCGGCTACCATCCTGAACTTGCCAGCCTGTTGTCGCTGGCTGAGAAGATTCGACAGGTTCGAGTCAGGGTTCGAGGCCAGGTACTCGTAGACCGCATCGACGGGTGTCATCTTTGAGTCCGGCGAAAGCTCTGAGAAGGCCGCCGATAATTCGGAGAAGAAGACGATGACGATTGAGGACGTGTTGGTCAGGAAGTCCAGGAATGCGTCGGCCGGCCTCTTTCTGCTCAGGTGCCCCGAGACTGAGACCAAGAAGGATGTGAGAACCTTCCGGCAGGCCAGTGGGAAGAACTTATCCGAGGGCAAGATGGGGTTGTACCTATACTCGAATACATTAGCATGTAATTAACAGAATAGGACGCGTGGTTCTATTTTACCACCACCGGACATAATCTCTGATGACCGCGTCTGTGAACTCCTCCAGTGCTGCACGGGTTTCCGGCCGGAAGTCATCAAATCCTTGTGCCAAAGCTGTCTCTTGCTCCTCTATGCTTGCCTCCTCTTTTATTAGGCTCTTCCGGTCTCTCGTCTCTGCCAGTAGTCTCTCTAGGAGGGCGACACCTTTCTCTCCGCGAACTGCCCGCGCAACTTCGGGGTTCCGACCCTCCCATTGTATGAATGCGGCTATGCCTCCGAATGCTCCAATAAGGACGAGGCCAACCTTTCCAAGTAAGAAGTACGTGACGGCACCAAGTCCAACTGCTACTCCGCCGAGAGCTTCAGGCGTAGCTGTTGCGAGAAACTTGAAGATCTTGGTCTGGATGTCGTCTGTGTCTTGGTTCGCAGGGGATGGGGGATCGCTCGGATCGTGGTTCGTGTTCGTTGCCTTTTCCGTTGATTCCGGCGCATTGGTTGTTGGCGTGTGGCTATCGTGGTCTAGCTTGCCGCCGGTGGCAGGGCCCGGGGATTCGGGTTGTTCGGGGCCGCTCATGGTCGCAAAGGAAGGTTCAAGCCGGTGGTCCTCTCATGTCTCGAGGGCGCAACCGATTGCTGGACAGATAAAAGAAATGGAAGTGGAAAATTAGCAAGAGAATCCAGTCGTCAATGACCCTCAAAGCTAGTCACTGAATTCTCGAACAGAAGTGTTCTAACACATTGCGGTTTCCTTCGATGTTTCAAACATTAATGACCCCGGATCACCAGCAAACGGACTTTATTCAGGGGGCTTAGACGCAGCTGTCCTACGCGCAGGGCTGACGCCAGGACATTCCTTCCAGATTCCTTGGCAGAATGAGCATGATCCACAATGATCTGCAGCTAAGGTGGGGCCAAATCAATTAAACTCGAGATCGCGTCGAACCGCGTCAAGCTCCGAGAAAGAAGTCACAACGCACTTGACGGAGACGACGACGTCCAGATTCCTTCTTCGCCTTATCTTTCTTCCGTTCATTCTCGCGAACTCCAACATTCTTCATCTGCAACCAAAGGATTAAGTTCACTTGGACAAACCATTCCAGTCTTCATCCCACCATCAGCATCTTCAAGACTTTGCGCAGCAATATCCACAATGCCCAAGTACTCGAAGAAGAGGGCTCACACGCCCGAGGATGACGAGTCAGCCGAGGAGCAGACCCTCAAGCCTTCTAAGAAAGCCAAGGGCGATAAGAGCGGCAAGACCACGGATGCAGAAGGCCCCTTCTGGGAAGTAAGTGCATACCCTCTCTTTTTCCGGATTGCGAGACTGGTCTCTACATTTGAATATTGGTCGCTAATGTAGATCTGTGTTTCAGCTGTCCAACAAGCGGCGCGTCAATGTCACAAAGTTCAACAAGGCTCTTCTCATCAACATCCGCGAGTACTACGACGCCGGCGGCGAGCTGAAGCCGGGTAAGAAGGTACGTTTTGTACATATACAGCTAGCTGGCTGTCGAGTTAGGTTTCGTCTGGGCTGTACTGACGACTTACGATCACAGGGTATCTCGCTGTCCGTCGACCAGTACAAGGAGTTTCTCAAGGCCATACCCGCCATCAACGAGCAGCTCCGGAAAGAGGGCCACATCCTCGACAGCGACTCCCAGTCCGCACTAGACGAGCCCGAGATCCCCGAGGAGAAGAAGAAGGGCGGCAAGAAAGAGTCGTCGTCCCGCAAGGCCAACATCGAGGCGACGAGTGACGAGGAGTCCTCCTAGGGAAAGGAGGTCAACACTTGCACGGCTGTCGGCACTCCTGGCACAGACCACGATGCCTCATTCTACCTTAAACTAGTGCACAATGTGTCTGGGCGCGACTCTTCACGCGTACTATACAGGGCAACTGGCACCAAGGCAATAATGGTCACCCTGGCCGTCTTCATAGCGGTCGTCCTGGCCGTCTACACAGCGGTCCGCCTGGTCCTTACAGTGGCCCTCGTGGTCCTTACGGCAGCCCTCCCGGTTCTTCTCGTCCTTCTGGCCTTTCTGCTTGTCCTGTGGGTCGTGGTCCAAGTGCCATGGGTGGAGGTGGTGGCACTTTCCCTCAAATGTATACTTTGGGCGTTCAGCACCGTGGCGTAATGGTTTCCTGTTTCCCACGTGGCGAGATCATGAGTTACGAATTTGCTTTGGGAATAGATAGCGTTTGCTTTTACTGGTATTGGTGTATATTATGTTAATGCAGGGGCCAGCGTTCCTGTTGCGCTCTTCGGAGAGCCGACCAGCTCGATGAATACAAATCATGAAACATCATTCCTGGGGTCGCGGCAATGTGCTCTCTGGGGTATTTGTCGTCAAAACTCTCCAGCCCTCTCCTCCACTCTGTTGTCCTGCCCTCTTTAACAGTCGGACCGCTACATCTCAAGTACAATCACTTTAATAGCGCAGTTGTCCGGGGGTGCAGTAGCGCGGATCGATTGCAATAGTGACGGATGGGATCGTGGTGCAGGTCGCGGAGCGGTGGGCGGAGGGGGGACGAGGGACCGGGGAGCAGGAGGATGGCCTTGCTAAGTTGGACGCGAGTTGGACCTGGGACAGGGAGAAGGAGATACGTCGAGCGCTGCAGGAGTGACTATCTTAAATGAACGAGTACCTCCAGCGTACTTTCACTGGGGATATGGCGGATGCGGTGTCTCCCAGTTACGGCGTTGGTGCTATACACATTGCTCTGCTGAGTCGAACGCGATGGAGTGCAGATAACCAATATTGGTAGACGGCCCGAAAGGCGGCGACTAAGGAGTCTCGGCACTCAGGGGCAAACCAAACATATCAGAGTGATCAAAGAAACATTCCATACCGGACCTAGTAGGAAGATTGGGGTGAAAGCCGTCTAGGGCAAAGGTAGCCATACATTCAGGATTTGGATGTCAATATCATCCAGCTAAACGGATATCTCTTGAGCTCCCGCACTTGCATCTCTTCTTCCAGCCTTCCACCACTACGCTAAATATTGCGTGAAACCTGCTTAGGACGAACACAGACACGAAACATTCGTTCTGTCCAGGACGAACACAGATACCAAAACATGTGTCCATGGCTTTTTCGCTTTTTCGTTTCCCTAACTCCCTCAACCCTCGGTCATCTCGACTGACGAATGTGACTCTTTTCTCCCTGCAAACCACAACAAATTCGGTAACACGTGCAACTCCCGTACGTAGCGACATGACCCATTACGTCAGGGATGCCGCAGGTTCAGGACTCGGGCCACTCGATATCTGACAGATCGTCATAGTCTTGTTCATTGTCGTCCTCTGGCTCGTCTTCCTGTTCCTCAGGCATGTCGTCGCGATGCCGTTCTTCGTCGTCGTCCTCTTCGTCCTCCTGTTCATCTGACATGGAGTCATAGTCCCGTTCGCTGCCCTCGTGTTGATCATTATCGTCCGGCCCATTCTCCCGCTGTTCGACCTGCACCTGTTCATCGTCATCCGATGGACCGTCCTTCGACTGACCATCCTGTAATTGCTCGCCTCCTGGTTGATCGTCGTGTTGACTCGGGTCGGGTCGATCACCCCTCGAAGGACCTTCCTCCGGCTGATCCTCACGCTGGATGTGGTCGAGTCGAAGCTGTTGCTGCTGGTTCTCCCCGACCGGTCGCTGCTTCAGCTCTTGTTCCTTCATACGCAGTTGCAGTTGTCTGTCTTGCTCTAGCTGCCGCTGTTGGCGGTACTGGTCTCTCTGCTGTCTCTCTTCCTCCAGCCTCTGGAGATCTAGTTGTCGCTGCTGGTCTTGCTGTCGCTGCCTGACCTGCTCGAGCTGTCGCTGCCTGACCTGCTCGAGCTGTCGCTCTTCCTCAATTCTCACTAGATGTAGCTGTCGCTGTAGCTCTTGCCTTTGCCGCAGAAGGTCTTGACGTTCCTATTGTAGCACTCGCTGCTCAGCTTGCAGCAGCAGTCCTGATAGTTCGGCTGTAGCTCTCGCACTCGCTGCGGAGCTTGCTCGAGTTGTCGCTGTAGCTCTTGCTCTCGCTGCTCAGCTTGCTCGAACTGCCGCTGTCGATCAAGCTGTTCCCGCTCAGCATGCTCAAGTTGCTGCTGCCGTGGTTGTTGTGCTTCGGTCTCTTCCTGCTCCATAAGCAGTCGCTCCTGTCGAAAAAACTCGCGTTGTCGTCGTTCCTCGTATTCCTCGTACTGGCGCCATCTTCGTTGGCGCCGTTGTTCGCCCAGCTCTCGACGGTATATCCTGGCAGCCTCGAGTTCCTCGGGGGTTAGGGCTCTGTACCGACGTACGCGGCTGCGTGGCCTTCCGAGACCTGGTTTGCGCTATACTTATTCAGGTTGAGTTCGTTGTTCGTTCCCTGAAGATGCGTCTTCGACCCGCGGATCGTTCTGGGGTTGTTGGGGGGCTCCATGTAGAGGTCCCTCGCTCTGTTGGTTGTCTCGCTCTGCCTGATGGCGGCGCTCTTGCTCTCGGCGTCGTTCAGCTTCGAGCCCCATCAGGGCAACGGAGGCTACCGCAAAGTATATGCCCAACTCGATGAGCTGTCGGAGCTGAGTAGGGCATGTTTGATGTGTCGAGTTAAGCTAACCTGGATGTTTGACGAAAACAGAAATGATGAAGTATATAAAGGAAGAGCAAAAGTTACTGGCATCGAGCTTTTCAATATTAACTGATGACTCAACGGTGGCGGGCTGAGTTGCAGGAGACGCATGTCTAAGTTTATTTGTTGAGCCCAGACTGTAGTTGGCTTTGGGCCGGACTCATGCTCAAGCTGAAGAGTGAGGCGGTCTGTGACCGTCCGCCACTGTCGTCCAGTCACTTGCTTTGCAGAAACTTGTCATCATTGCGATCTCTGTTCCATTCGAGGAACGAAATAATCCTGCTGAGATATTGCATGGTTGACATAGGGGACACATGGCGCCAAGCATCTACAAGATGCATGATCCAGAGGGCAGATGACGAAACGGCCGCCCGGAACTGTCCCAGCCAGAGTGTTTTCTCGATCTAGACTCACACGATATACTCGTACATAGTCAGCACACTCATCTGTACCACAGAGTTGTGGCGGGCTTTTGGACGGAGCTATGCAGACCTCGGAGGTAACATCATCCGGGAGCGGATAAGCGTTCCAGGTTAGCATGTAGGATTTAACCTAAATCTAACGACGCGTTTGGAATGCTGTTATCGAGTATGAACCAACCTGAAGCCTTTGAGTGATTTTGGAAAGATCAGCAGGCTAACTGTTGAGCTCGCCAGACTAAAGGTATTGCAATATGGTGTCCTAGTGTTTGCTGTCCCTCGCATCGTCGACAAATGGAGGAAGTTCGCTCGCGTCAGATTCCGTATCAGCTGCGTTCACACGCAGCTGACAAGGGTCAGATGAGGTGATATAACACTCAGATCAGCCATAAGATGATTGTGGTGCTCCTCCGCGAAGTTGAGGCTCTCGTGAAGTCTTGGCAGGTGGTTGCATGTGGGAGCGAGGCACCGGTGATGTCATAGACTATGACATCATCATTATGCAGCGGGAAGCCCCACTTCTTCATTGCAGATCAGGGTCCAATATGGCGTTTACGTACCTTCCCGCCATGACAAGCCTAGCAGGTACGAGAAGGCGCCATCAAGCTTTCAGCAATGTGAGTAGCGCCATCTGCTCCATCGATCAGGACATCTGGAACTTCCTGGGAAAAGCATATAAAGACTGCACTTCTCCTCTTTGCTGTTCCTCTCCTCCTCTTCATCAACCAATCCAAACCACTCAGCATCTTCATCTTTCAACAATCCTCATACCAATAATCAACCTACACTTACCAACCTACCAAAACCACATCAGTCATCATGTCAACCAACGATAACACTTCGACTCTCAAGTCATACGTTGACTCTGCCACCGGCTACGTCCAGAATGTCGTAGGCAGCGTTATTGGCAGCACCGGCGACCAGGTAAGCCCAGCAAAACCAGTTTCCATCGGTGACGATAGACGGCCATACTAACACTCCCAAAGGCCGAGGGTGCCGCCAAGCAGAACAAGGGCGACGCCGAGTACGACGCCTCGCACGCCACGGCCAAGGTGCCCGGCTTCACCGCCTCGTCGGCCGGCGCCATCACCAAGGACGACCCCGACCGCACCACCGGCTCGTGGAACCAGACCGTCGGGTCAGCTAAGGAGACCGTCGGCGGCCTGGTCGGTTCCGAGAACCTCAAGCAGTCGGGCCGCCAGCAGAACCTCGAGGGCCAGGAGCAGGAGGCCCGCGGCCAGCTGAAGGACTTCGGCTCCGGCCTGTCGGACCGCGCCACGGGTGCTATCGGCAACGCCGTCGCCGGCGTGACGGGCGACCGCGCTAAGCAGGCGGAGTACCAGAACCAGCACGACGTCGGCAAGACGCAGCAGCGCGGCGCCGAGCACGATATTCAGAAGCAGGCCGATGCTGCTGCTCGGGACTAAGGCTGGGAGGAAGGCAGGAGCAGAAGGATGACACGAATATCATGATACCCCCCATAATGGCAACAAGCCGTATTTTCTTATTTTTGGTCAGCATTGGGAGCACATGAAGGGGAGCATTGGGCGGGTTTGATGGGCTTATCGACTCCGCAGCCCAGGTCTAGATGAGCAAAATCAACTCCTTTCACCTTGTACAACCTCATCCACCCAGCTGTGATAATGTTTAGCAGTCACCGCCGGAGATGTTCGTATGTCTGACCATGAGTGGCTATGACAATGCATCTCATATATTGCCTGTGCAACGCGAAAGACGAATGACACCCCGTATTCGTTTCCTCTCTGTGCCGAAGACATGGAATGTGGGGGACCCATGAACTTCACTGAACCGGAGTCTCGGAGCAACATACATATCATCCGATATTCTTCGGCATGGTAGCGCGGTGCAGCCGAGCATACCAAGGCTAATAAGCGCCCTGACATCGGGCCCCCGATCAGGCAGCAGCATAAGTCCCGATCCAGAGACGACGTACATCACAGTGCCCTTACCCGATCAAGCATTCGAGACAACCACGGTGCAGCCGTAGTACATGCAGGTTATTGCTAGGGCCCTGCTGAGAGTTGAGTCAGTAAATCGACCACCGACGGCCGACGGCCGATGCAACCAGGCCAGAACTCCTGCCAATGACATCGATCTGCACCTCCTTCCAGCGGACCCAGTTCGTTCCATCAAACAAGCGCGCTGTAAGGCTCTCGCCTTGTTTGACAACGACGACCATGCGGTTTGGGGGCCAAAGGAACCCGCCATTTGGTTCGACGGCCATCATCTCGACTCATGAGATGTGCAGTTGAAGAAAGGCGGTGTCGGTCTGTGAGTGGCTCCCTTAGCGCCAGAGTCACGTGGGTCATACCATGGCACAAGTCCGCCAATCAAATTATGTCCTGTGTTACAACGGGCTGCAGCCGCGCTAGCCCGCCAAGCCTATCGCAGGGTTGACGGCAGCACCTTATCAGAACTCCGGGATCCACCGGACGTTCTCCCAGTCACTGGTCAGGCTGGCGAGCAGGCCAATTGCGGCATCAGAAGCGAAACCTTAATTCGTCCCTCCCTCGTCCCAAGTTCCTGAAATCCGCCCCCAACTCCTTCTCTCACGCATCAACCTCCCGAACATCCATTGATGACGGTTGCGATAACGCGGATCTCGATCACCACCTGCGCCCAATCCGCAAACTCTGGAAGGAACAAGCCTTTCTGGCCATTCTTTGTACACAAGCTTGACCATTTCAGACCCCATCATGCGGCATGAAGGATCAGTCACCCTTCCCTCCCTATTCTCCCGTCAATAGGGCTGCACGCGCGCAGGGCGTCAGCGAGTATCGCGACCTTGCCCTCCTCCTCTTCAGCCCTATGCCCACATGGCGATGACGGCCTGAGATTTGCTCGGGAACGGGTGGAAGCCTCGAAAGGAAGAAGTAAACTCGGCGGCATTATGCACTACAAGCACGCTTTGCCACCCCCAACGGCACCTCGCACACGTCACGGCGACGAGATATAGTATCTATACGATCTCATACGTCGTGACGGCTTCAACGGCATACGAGCTAAGTAGCTTGCGCCCGCAACCTTCACCCATAGGAAGAAGTGGCCTCGCGGAGGATTCGAAGGCCGGACCGCCGAGGAGGGCATACGTGTTCCTACAGAGCTTCCCATTCTGGCGCTGAGAGCTCTCAGCTGGCCCGAAATTTGGATCTTTGTCCCTTGAACTCACCGGTATGGCGAGGCATCATGGCCTCATACTCGGCCGTTCGGCTGAGCGAAGTCTTGGTGATGGAGGTTAGAGCTTAGGCAACACCTCCCCATTTTCTCCACTCTCCTTTTGTCATCAGATGGAGAGGTTGGAAGCTGCGAAATGGCCAAGGGCCGCATGCTCTTCGAGACATTCTTTCTCGCCCAGAAGCCTAATGTGCCTCCCTGTTTGGCCTGTTTGGTGTTTCGACGGCATCTTCCGCACCGGTTCCTCTCCCAGGATCATGGTCCATGACGACAGGATTGCCGCTTCTGCAGCTTCGGTATGGTGTCTGCGATAGGGTGCTACTGCTAATGCAAGCCAACTCAAATGAGCCTCTGATGCCTTGGGGACATCCGTTGGCATTAGTGGATCATAAGACGACCCACTCACTCGTTGCCTCTGTCTGTGCCGCATGGGAAGGAAGAAGTCTACCTCCATGTGCCTGGTCTAACCAGATGTTCCTCCTTGGCTGGGACCTGCAGTGGCAGACGAGACATGACATCAAGGAAATAACGGCATATGCCCGGAGCGAGTACTGGTTACCTACCTAGGGTACCTATGAGATCCAGGCAATATGCAATATTCCGCCAATTGCTATGATGTATCATGGATTAGTCTCCCCAAACCTGGCCTGGTTGCCTTCCCTCAACCACACACCACCACCACATACCTTATCCTCTGACGTGCGCCCTTTGAGTCACGAGTAGTATGCACAATACTGCACTTCGTAGGAGCCGCCTGATATATCATTCGTGCTATCCTCCCGGATACTCGACCTCGTGGGCAAGACATCCTCCGTGACCGTGATATCTCAAGTTTTCTACTTAAGACACTGCACATCCCGCCTTGATTATCATCATCACATCCCTTACTCCGCGCAAGGCAGCATCAACATGAGGGCCAGGACAGCCACCACGACGACTATGAGGATTGCCGTTGCTGGCGCTGGCGGGTTCGCATTTATTCTCGCACAGGAGCTCAGCAAAAGCGCCAACGCCGTGCTGGTGCTAACACGACAAGTTGAGTTCTACCAACAGTTCGAGCGTTGCAAGACTAACCCTCTTTCAGGCACATCCGGAGTTCGAGGAGACCATGCCAGATGTGCAGCTTGCTATGGTCGATTTTGCGAACGTGGAAGAGCTACGCTATGCCCTACAAGGCGTCGACCTCCTGATCTCGACAATATCGGGAGTCGAGCAACTCAACCTGATCGATGCTGCGAGGCGAGCAAGAGTACGGGTCTTCGTCCCATCGGAGTTCGAAGGCGCTGTATCACATCGACCGGCGGAGGATCCACTCGATCGTGGCTCGCACGCAGCACTCGCCCTCCTGCGGCAACTGTCACAGTCAAAACCGGACGGCATGCAGTATACAGTGTTCTCATGCGGTCTCTTCATGGAGCGCTTCGGGCCAGGCGGTCTACAGGCATACAACTTGGGTGCCAGCACCGGGGTGCAGAACTCCAATGACTACCTTGTCGACATCTCCCAAGGGGCCTGCGAGATCATCGAGACCAGCCCCAGTGGCCGCCCAGTCCAGGTCGTCCTGACCTCCGTCTACGACGTCGCTCGATTCGTCGCGGCCGCTATCGAGCTCGGGCCCAACAACTGGCCGCGAGAGCTCAAGATGAAGGGGGACCAGATGACGGTCCGCGACCTAGTCGCCACCTGCTCCAACGTGAGAAGAAGTACGTAGTTACACTTTTATTTTCCGTCGCTATGTCATAACCTCCATAAAAGCTAACCGCGTTTGCACAGTCCCCTTCAGTCTGGCGGTACACTCCTACCAAGACGCCGTGGCCCAGGCGGACTACTGCCAGCAGAACGAGGAGTGGGCGCGCTGGCACTACTTCCAGCGGCTCCTGGCGACGGCGAACGGGCGGTACAATTTCCGCCAGGCCAACCTGAACGAGATGCTCAACCAGGCCGGTCTTCTCGATCCGCGCCCGATGAGATTCAGAGAATGGATTGAGGGCGTTTGGGGATCGGCAATATAGGGAGGGGTGTTTCCTCCCGTTTTTCTGTTCCACGCCCGCTATTCACATGATACCTACGTAGCGTTGTTTGTTCGCGGCGTACCTGTTCTGATAGACAAGTATTACTCAGCTTGGTTGGTGGCTTTCAGGGGCAACGATCCTTACGGTTATTTCCTTTCCAGACTTACAGCATGCATGCATATCTACCTTCTTTTTGGGCGTCAAATCTTAACACCACCTCTTTGGTATCCTGCTCAAATCGCAATGGCTCTGCTGGTCACGGATCAGTCCGTCGGCGTGGTCGCGGATGTTCTTAGCAATATTGCATTTCGACCAATAAACAACCGACTGTCCTTGCTTTCGTCGAAGCGTTGTTAGCCGGTGCCTTCCACATGACACAAGTACACTACAGATTGCTGAAGTCAGCATATCCATGACACCAGCAGATCCCAAGGAGCCAGTTTCTTCTGTCGACTGTTCCCTAACCCCCGGTCTCCACGCGTTCAAGTTATGAATCCTCCGAGGCTTTGTTAAGGATCTGGATACATCATCGTCATTTCGGCGCCGACGTCGTGGCCACGGCCGATGAAGACACCCGAGCACTTACACAACCCCCACATGTCGATCCAGTGCTTACGTTACGCGGCCCGGCGAAGTTTGATGGTATTATCCGGTCACAGAATACCACTGGAGCAGCTTCTGTAGGATTTGGCTTATTACCAAACCTTGTTTTCGTGGATAGCGTCCCCAATTCCTCCAGCCCGCCGTGCTGGCTCCGGGCGGCTTCGTGAATTTGCCCTTGTTGGAGATAGCTCTGCTCGATGATCAACCTACTAGCTGAAAGTGGAAAACAATCTCATCCGATGCTAGTTTCCTTACGGAGTTGCCCATTTTGCAGAACCCTCAATTCCGCTCTCTGAGTGGTCAACCAACAAGCTGTAACAATCTGCAGCTGAGGGCACACCTCCCCGAAACACCGAATGGCCGTGGACTGCATGATCTTTGACCACCACCACCACAGCCTCATGGCCAAGAATGCGGAGGGCGGGGGCTTGTCGATACCTATGCTTGAAGGGATTCCTTCTTCCGTCGTCTTCCACCGAGACGTCTCATTGGTGGTGTATGGACTTCAAGATCTGCACACCGCTGCAGCGGTCGTACAAATTAGACCGCCGCTCCGATCGCCAATGCGCCAGCGCCAGACTAGCTGAGCAGGTAGGCTTACCTAACGGTGTCTGCGGAACCCAAGAAACTCATTTACGGCATGCGGTTAGTCCATGATGTCTTGGTGTTTACCACTCCTGGTAGGCTTCGCATGCTGTGGTTACACCGCGGCATTGGCACTGGCACTGGTACTTGGATCTGTCATCACCACCACCCCTCGCCGTCAGTCGCTTCTTTCGCGCTTAAGTCTAAAGTGTTGCGCGTTGCGCGGGCCCTATGAAACCAGACAATGCACGACTGCAGGTCTGCTTACGTTGACCCTGCTATTGGATCCGTGAGGCCACGAAGGTGTTACAGTGGCATCATGTCCTTCCGTAAGAAAGATGTACATGTCGTGTCCGTGCCTCACACATGCTTCAACCCGTCCACGCCTAATTCCGCGCCCTTGATTCACGATCCCCCGCGGTGACGTCCATACAGTCTGCGCCGTTTCAAATCACGGGAGTCCGGATCACTTGTTGTTTTGGGTTTGATCACTCGCCTCGTAAGGCTGGCCGCTGGGCAGATCCGGATAATGGGGATCTCTTTCCGCCCCCACGAGTATCGTGTCTGCCTACCGGGTTCGATGCGCCTGTTGCTAGTCATTGCCCCTATTCGGATAAAGGCTTGTTGTCGGTCCCCTTGGTTCCCTCAAATGCCAATTCCTCAACAAATTGCCTGCTATCGTGCTTCGTATAGGCAAGGCAGAGTCTGGGCAAGGATGATGATGCCGGGAGGGAGGAAGGTAGTAGATCGGGACCAACACAAGGAAGGATCACATCATGCCATGGAGCTAACAATGGATTTAGCCTTCATCTAGCAGGTGTCGAGAGATGGTAGTAGTAGCTTATCACATCAAGGTGTAAATCCGACCGGAAGACCGGCTGGACGGAAATCCCCGATTACCTTATTCCAACCATCGAGCAAGACCATGCAGCTCTGCCAAGCAAAAAGAAGAAGAGGAGGAGCTGACTGATGTGACTGACCCAGACCCCAACGGCGACCTGGTGCAAAGGCACAACCAATGCCTACATCTGGGCAACGAGTAGACATAAGCTTGTTAACCGAATGCGGCCTGCTCATTACTCAATCCTTCAGTATCACCACGGAGTTTACGAAGTAGAGCAAACACTCTTTGGGGGCTACCTTACCTCGGCCTCGGCCAGCAAACGGCCTCCAACTGCCGGGAAGGATTCAACTCTGGCAAGCAAAGAGCACTAAACCCTGATTTCCGTTCCCGAATCCTTGGGACCTGCCTCTGGAAACATGTTTCTCAAGGTGCGCATGCATATGCACATGGTCACCGGTGTGGTGTCGGAGTTGCAGATTGTCTGTGTGGTTCACCTCTACCAGTTCAAGCGGGGAACTTTTGTACTCTCTCCCCCATTGCCGTACCATCCTACTTGCACTGCAAGGCAAGCGGGAGCCAATCCGAGGAAGAGATAGCCGCCGTATGCAGCCCTACCGCAGCATCTCTGCTTCCTACGGTATCCCGTAAGGCCGAAACATCTTGCGCGCCCATGACAAGGGTCGGACCTTAATATTCTCTAACTCCGTAACGTCTTCCGATATCTTGTCAATACCAACAAGCGTCACCGGTAGCTGTTTGGGGGCTTGTGGCTTCGAGGTATTGTACACCGCTGCCTGGCCTGACGTTGAGTCGTCCTGGCTCTCTCATTTGCGGTCTAGATATCAAACAAAATAACAAACGCTGGCAACATCTAAGCACAATCTTCCTTCGCTGATCTGCGGGTCCCTTCCAAGATGTTGAAGCGCGATCCTTCCAGCCAAAACTTGTCATGAGCCTCTCGTAACAGCTGGGTACCTTACCCTAGTGTCTTGGTCCCAAAGTCACCGAAAAGTCTCCCATTCGAAAAACATACCCCTTGCTGCCGCCATATGCAGCTGTTGCCTTTGGTCACTGATCAACCACCACCATGGAGCCCCCCGAACGGGCGGACCAAGGCACGGAGCCTTGACGGGCCCCCGAAAACGGCGGACCAAGAGGCACCAATCCTGATCCTCACGGCCACACAGTCAACCCTCAGTCACTCACTCATCCCCATCCTCCCCAAACTCCTCCACAACCCACAAACAGAACCTCTCCCACTCAACCGCCCACTCCCTCAGCCTCTCCGCCTTGACACCAGCCCCCACGCTCGCCTCCCTAATATCCCTCACCCACTCCTCATTGCTCTGATCCTCAAACGCCGCCCAACGCACACTATTCTCCGCCAGGCTCCCCAGCCCAGCCAGCCCCAGATTCTCCCACCCCTGCAGCGCAAGCCAGAAATCGTGCGTGGACCCGGCCGTGTCGTGTCCCAAGATTGCCGGGTCGTCGTTGTTGATGTTGCACGCCACGCCCCTAGCAATAAGCGCGGGGAGCGGGTGGCTAGCCACGCTGCCGCACAGCCGCAGCACCTCGTTGCTGATGGGGCAGCTCTCGATGAGGACGCGCTTGTCTTTCACGGCCTTGATGAGGCTAGGGTGCTTGTACAGGCTGAACCCGTGGCCCAGCCTCCGGGCGCCGAGCAGCACGGCGTCGAAGAGGTTGTGGTCCGTCTCGTCTCCGGAGCCGAGCGTCTCGCCCGCGTGTAGGAAGAGGGGGATGTTGACCTTCTCTGTCGCGCACTGCTTGCGGAACCAGAACAGCTCCGGTAGGATGTCGCGAAGGGGACGCCCCCGGTCCTCGGCGCCGACGAGGTCGTAACCCGCCAGGAGGTGCGGCCAGTTGAGCTTGGTGGCGATGCAGTTGTCCATGTCCGTGATGATGGCGCGCGAGTCCCAAAACCGGAGGCCGGACCAGATCATCCGCATGCCCCAAAACCCCTTTCCCTCATCGCTGGACTTGAAGCGGGCGACTTCCTCCTCGATGACGCGGAACATGGCGTCGTAGTCCTGCTCGGCCTCCTCGCGGCCCTCGCGGCAGTAGTTTAAAGGCCAGGTGAAGCGCACCTCGGCCCAGCGGATGCCGTCGGCGTGCAGGAGGGACATGAACCGCCGCAGGAAGGCGCGGAAGACGGGCTCGTAGTGGATGAAGGTGCCGATGACGCGGAAGCAGTCGGTGAACTTCTCCCAGATGGCGTCGACGCCGTGGTGCTGCTCGACGGCGTCGGTCTGGGAGATGGTGCAGCGGGACTTGAGCCAGGATAGGAAGCCCGCGGTGCCGCCTTCGGGGAAGACGGACGCGGCGTGCACGAGGGGGATCGGGGTGCCGGGTTTGTAGGAGGCGTCCCAGATGGAGACCGTCGTTGTGGGGTTGACCTCCTTCTCCTTGAAGCGGATGGAGATGGAGGCCGTGTCCCTGGCCTCCCGGGTGGCGAGGTGGCTGTCGTCGGACCAGATGTGGAGGCCCGGAGTCTTGAGCAGGACGTCGAAGAGATAGTCGAACTCGACCATGGCGTCGAGGTGGGCGTGGAGCAGCGCGCCCTTGGGCATCTTGCGGATGATCTTGTAGAGCCTGGTCTGCTCCATCTTGTCCTTGGACAGGGAGAACATCATGCCCGGGTGCACGGTGATGTTCTTCTCCCGCTGGGCAATCTTCTCCTCGAGGCTGGGCGTCCAGATGGTGCGGCGCTCGTGGTCGCGGATGCGGGACACGATGGCGCAGGCCTTGCGGGCGATTGGCGAGAGGTTCTTACGGAAGGAGTAGTCTGGTGTTCTGTTAGGCTGGAAGTCCCCAACCGAGATAGTGTAAGGTGCTCACCGCTTCGCTCCTTGTCCTCTTCGTTAATGAGGCTCTCGCGGCCCTTGAGAAACTGCTGGACGACGGGGTGGTCCATCGCGGGCACCTCGGTCTCGAGCACCTCCGCCCATTCCTCGTCTGTGAACCCGGGCATCTTGGATGTCTACTTCAAGTGAGATGAATTTGTATAATTGACGCCCGAGAGCAGAACCGGTTCACTCGGAGACAGGAGAAGGATTATGAAGATGAGAGGATGAGAGATGAAAAGAGGGAACAGCTAAGTCCGAGGGAAGTAATCCGACAAGAAGGAAAACCCCGAGCAGCGTGTCTTGCAAACAGCAAGCAAATCGGTTCACCGCCAGATCCGTTTGTTTATGGCTGGCCCCTTTTCTTTTTGAAACTGGTCACCTCGATGCAGACTGAGACCTTGGAATATTATGAGTTCTGAGCAGTGACATATGAGGTTTGAACGAACGGATGAGCCCAACAAGTGGATACCGCTCGTTTCCACGGGAGCCGGCAGCAGCCCCGCCCCGTCCCCGTGGCTTCGGTGAGCCATCCGGAGTCTACCCCGTTTGGATGCTCCACTCGGGCCTTCCTTGTCCGGATGTGGCAGGTGATCGCCCGACCCGGCGGTTATCGACGGCTGCCGGCGTCTGTCGCCGTTTACCATGCCAGGTATATTACAGAGGAGGTGACAGGTAACTAGACTCTAGTTACCGCTCACCGCTACGCCTCACACCTGCAAGTCCCTCACGGCGGAATGTGAGTGCATGTTGCGGGGAGGATGCAGGCTGAGCCTCCATCAACCACCAACACGGGAACCAGGAACCAGTAGACCGGGCCGAAAGAGTCGTGTCGGAACAAACACGATACTGCACCATCGCGGCACTGGTGACGGCTGGACGGCTGGACGGCTGGACGGCGAAACACCACCACGCTTGTATATCTAGTCCGTGTAAACGCATATCCTGCCGCAACTCCAGATGTGACACCTCACAGAGACACATGACAATTGTAACATCGCTGAGATCCCTCATCACTCATTCCTCCCTTCGCGCCAACCGGCTCCTCAAGCCTGGAGCGCCATATCCTCCCTAGCACCGAACGTACCCTTCCTCCACGCATGCGTAGCATCATGTTTCCTCCTATCCGCCTTCTCCGTCCCAACAGCACCCCAGCCGCCACCACCAGGCGTATTGATTATGATGCGGTCACCAGCCTTCATGGGCGCGCTGTTCTTGGCGCCCAAGTTGATGTACCTCTCCTCGTATTCCGGCTCAGGCTCAGCCTCCTCCTCCACATCCTTCTTCTCCTCCCCTCCTCCCTTGCCGTTCGTCAGGCGCTTCAGCGACGTCTCCCAGCTCGCCTTCTGCACCTTTCTCACCCAGAGGTTCTTCCCGCACTCGGCGTCCTCGCCGCCCGCCATGCCGTAGGGATGGTACACCCTCCTCTCGCCGAGGATGGACACCTGCACGGGAATGCGGAATTCGATGTCGCGCACCACGCCGTCGCCGCCACGGTGCTGCCCCTTACCGCCCGACCCCTTGCGGATGGAGAACTCCCTCAGCAGGACGGGATAGCGGCGCTCGAAGATCTCCGAGTCCGTGATGCGCGTGTTGGTCATGTGCGTGTGCACGCCGTCGGTGCCCTCCCAGTCCGGCCCGGCGCCGCTGCCGCCCGCAATGGTCTCGTAGTAGCCGAAGCCCTTGACCTCGTCCTGGCCGGCCATGTTGCCGCCGAAGCCGAAGGTGAGGTTGTTGCAGTCTCCCTGGCTGGCCGCGCAGGCCTGGAAGGCTTTGAAGATGACGTCTGTCACGCGCTGGCTGGTGAGGACGTTGCCGCCTACCACGGCGGCGTTGTCTGATGGCGAGAGTAAGCTCTTGGGCGGGATCTTGACGGTGATGGGTTTCAGGCAGCCCTGATTGAGGGGGATATCTTCCGAAATCATGCACCGTAGCGCATAGATGATGGCGCTGTACGACACAGCTTCAGGGGCGTTGATGTTGCCATATACCTCCGGGCCGGTGCCCTCGAAGTCGAAGACAGCCTCGCCCTTCTCGGGATCAATAGTGATTTGAAGCTTTATCGGGCTTCCGTCATCCATGAAGTCGACGGCGGTGAGATCCTTGCCCTCAAAGCGCTTGTAGACGTTCTTCAGTAGGTTCCGGACCTGGAGTTCCGCGTTGTTCTGGATGGCAACCATGTAGAACTGCACAGTATCCTCGCCGTACTCGTTGATCAAGCCCTCGATAAGCGAAATACCCTTCTGGTTAGCCGACACCTGCGCCCGTAGATCGTTGATGTTGTCGGCCAAGCACCGCGTTCCACTGCATCCGGGGTACTGTGCCGGCTCCTTGTACAGGAGCTCGACCACCCTGTCCTCGTCGAATCTGCCTTCGCTGACAAGTTTCTCGCTCTTTATCGCTGCGCCTTCCTGGAAGAGCTCGCGAGAGTGAGGGGGCATGCTACCGGCCGTGATGCCACCGATATCCGCGTGATGAGCCCGCGATGCTGCGTAGAACAAGATCCTCTCACCAGCTTCATCAAAGGCCGGCATCACCAAGGTAATGTCGGGCAAATGTGTGCCGCCGTACGAGGGATGGTTCGAGATGATGACGTCGCCTTTCTTCAGTTTGGCCTTCCAGATCTCTGCTTGGCGCCTGACGCATGTCGACATGGAGCCTGCAAGATAGTTAGTACAACAGCAAGGTTGCTCCTGTCGGATAGCTCTCCACTTACCCAGATGGACCGGAAGATGCGGCGCATTCGCAACAAGCCCGCCATTCGCATCAAATATAGCGCAAGAGAAGTCGAGACGCTCCTTGACGTTCGTGCTAACGCTCGTCTTCTGGAGAGCCCGTCCCATCTGCTCAGCAATAGCCATGAAGCGATGGCCAAAGATACTCAGCATGATAGGATCAACCTCCCTCTGGCCACCCTTGCCGTCCGAGTCGTCTTTGCTGTCAATCTTTTCGCTGTCGATAATCACATGCGTCTCCAGAACCAGGGCTGTCGACTTGGGCGTGACAACGATTGTTTGCGTCTTGTCCGCGAGCATCGCAGGCCCCTTGATGGTAGTGCCGACGTTCAAGTCACCGAGCATATATATCGGCGTATCGAGGCGGCCGCCCTCAAAGTAGACCTTCGCTTGCGAGTGCTTCTTCTGGGTCGAGACCTCCTGCCGGTTCACCGTCTTCAGCTGCTCGTCCACAGTCTTCTCCTCATACCGGAAGCTCTTGCCAATGCCGCGGACACGGACATCATCCACTATGATATCTCTATCATCGAGTGTGAAGCCGAATTCGTACCGGTGGTGCTTGACGAATGCCTCGCCGAACGCCCACTGGTTCCCACCGAACTTCTTGGCGTCTTCCTCCGAGGGCTTGATGATCATCAGCGCAGACTCGGTTCCGCGATATCTCATGTTGAGGTACTCCTCAAACACTATATCGTTGTCCTCGAAGCCCTGATCTCGCAGCGCCTGCCGAGACTTCTCTTTGAGCTTCTCCATCTTACTCTTCAGCTCCTCGACCACCTGTCCCTCATCAGCCCAAACCGATGAGTCTGGCTCCTGCCGCTCGTCGACCACGTCGGCCAGCGCCATGCCATAGGCGGACAAGACGGAGGAATATCGGTGCACCAGGATCTGCTTGATTCCCAGAGACTCGGCAATAGCAACGGCATGCTGACCTCCAGCACCACCAAATGTCGCCAACCGGTGCTTGGACGAGTCGTGTCCCTTAGCTTCCGTGATGCTGCGAATAGGCCGTGTCATGGCTTCGTTCGCGACAGTCAAGAATCCGTACGCCACCTCGTCGATACCCATGTCCTTACCTGTCTCTGACTTGATCTGATCAGCCAGCCCCTGAAGGACCTTTTTGCTTGCTTCGAAATCGAGACCCTCATTCTCGTTCGGGCCAAAGATCTTGGGGAAGAACTCGGGCAGTAACCGTCCCAGGAACAGGTTCGCGTCCGTCACCGTGGCCGGACCTCCTTTGCGGTAACAAGCCGGACCAGGATGTGCGCCTGCCGACTCGGGACCAACCACGAACAGCCCGTTTCGGAAGAATAACCTCGACCCTCCTCCTGCTGCGACCGTGTTGATATCTAGCTGTGGTGACTGGATCGTCACACCGGCAGTTGTGGTCTCGAATGTGTGCTCATATCTGCCCTCGCCATATCGCGAGACGTCTGTGCTTGTGCCACCCATGTCGAACCCAATAACCCCGATGTTCGTCTTTGGGTCGTATGAGGTCGTCGCATAACCGACAACGCCCCCCGCCGGTCCGGAGAGGATGGCCTTCAGGCCAGTAAACTTCTCCACATCCACGAGTCCACCGTCACTCTGCATGAACTCGCACCTCGCGCCCTTATTGCCACTCTCCTCTTTGACGTTCTTTGTACCCAGGCCGCCCTCAAATCCGGCCTGAAATCCCGAGATATACTTCTTGATAGCCGGCGTCAGGTACGCATCCGCACAAACCGACGTAGCTCTCGACACCAGCTTAATCATGGGCATCAGCTCGTGACTGAGACTGATATGCCCGAACCCGATCTCCTTCGCTATCCTCCCCACCAGTGCCTCATGATCGGGGAAGGTATACCCGTGCATCAGGCATACGGCTATACTCCTGATACCAGAGTCATACACCTCCTGCAACTGGCTCCTGATCCTCTCCTCCTCCGGCCGCTGCAAGACTCTGACCGCCTCGCCCGACAGACCCATCACCAAATCCGCCGTCTTGGCCTCCTCCGTGCCCGCCTTCGCACCAACTTTACTCTGCGTCCTCTCCGGGTCCTCCGCATAATCCTCCAGCGTAACCCGCTCATCAATCTCGACAACAGTGGAATACAGCACATCCGGCTTGTGGATAGCCAAGTCAAAAATCTTCGGCCTCGACTGGTTCCCGATGACGAGACAGTCCTTGAACCCCTTCGTCACGACCATGGCGATCTTCTCGCCCTTGCGCTCGAGCAGGGCGTTGGTGGCCACCGTGGTGCCCATGCGGATGGACTCGATCTTGCTCGTGTCCAAGGCCTGGCCGCGCGGGATGTCGGTCCCGAGGAAGTGCGACATGATGCGCCGGATCCCCTCGAGGGGCGCGTCGCTGTAGTTGGCCGGGTCCTCGGAGAGGAGCTTGATGATGATGTCCTCGCCGTTGTGGTTGCCGACGCAGTCGGTGAAGGTGCCGCCGCGGTCTATGGCGATGCGGATGCCCTTTTCTGGTTTTTGGATGGAGGTCATCTTGGCTGTATTTGTTGACTTGGATATCTTGGTTAAAGGGAGAAGACGGAGTAGGGGGGAGAGGTCACGCCTGTGGAGAAGTGGTGCAAGGAGGGATTTTAGGGGAGACGGGGTAGAGATCCTAAAGCACTCATAGGTGAAATGTCACCCTTTCTATGAAATTCACTGTAATATGTAGAGACGTGTGAAGAATCGCATCTTTTGATGAGACATGGAAGGGAAGCGTTATATGTAAATCTTTCGTCATGTCACAGATCGGGAGTGAATATGTCAGCGGGAGCTGGTTGGTTATCGCTCTTGATAGGCGGGAGACGATCGGTTTACCCCACACCCCTCACTGACGTCGGGGAAGCAGGCCGACGGGTTAGCGCACTTCGGTCGCCGTCCGGGGGGGCAGTGGGGGCTAAGATCAGTGCTGTCATCAGCTCCGACTGTCGGAACCGTCGTGAAGCTCAACTGCCCCTTCTCATCAACAATTGTTATCGGACTGCATTCCCGACGACGACAGCATAAATACTGTCACGCAATCCACGTCCATCGTATCACAATCCCATCCTCACTCAATTGCCACTGTTTTTGGCCATCCATCAGCTCAACTAGTGATCCCCCTCAACTTCTCCCACTCCCCCTCCAACATACCAAACCGAATCACATCAACAAACTTCCGATCAAACACCACCGCCTCCCTCTCCACCCCCTCCTCCACAAACCCCAGGCTCCGGTACAGCTTCAGCGCATTCGCATTATTCCCCCAAGTCTCCAGCCCAATCCGGTGCAAGTTCGCACTCCCAAACCCCCAGTCGAGCGCCCAGTTGATCATCTCCCTGCCATACCCCTTCCCCGTGAACGGCTCCAGGATCCCGATTCCCAGCGTGCCCCTGCGGTGGCGGCTCGTCTCTCCCATGACGCAGACGAAGCCGATGGGCGTCGTGTCTTTCACTTGCGCGATGGTGACGTCCCGCGGCGAGACTCTTGGGGTGGTCTCGGCGAGCTCTTTGCCTTCGGCATCATTGGCTAGCGGAGGGAGGCAGGCTATGGACAGGAGCTGGCAGTCGTTGGCGAAGTTGGCGAACTTCTGGTAGGTACTCGTGGCCACCGGCCGGAGGACGGTCATGCTGCTCATGGCTGTGCAGACAGGGTCGTTATTGAGCTCGAAGACGAAGTTCTTGTCCGCGTCGTTGTCCTCGAGGGCGCGGAAGACGAGGCGCTCCGTTCGGAAGGCGAACCTGATGTGATCCGGATAGGCGACCATCTTGTCTCTCGCTGTGTGCATGCGACTGGATTGATTCCGCAGAGGTTGGCCTATGTCGAAAAGATCAGGGAAAGGTGGATGTGCCAAGAGTTGATGTTTGTCGTGAACCCAGTGCCGCGATCCGTTCTCAATGAGTGCTGGCTATCTACCTTAACTTACTTATACACCCTCTACAGCTCCTGCCGGTGTAAGGCGAGACAATCCGTGCCGCACAGTCGTACAGTAGGCCATACGTAGCACCATAATTCCTGTCCCGCTACGATTCTGCACGACCTTCCGCCTTGGGCAAGTGTAGAGTTTGGGGGCCAACGCGTCGGCAGTGACTCATATTGCTCGCATGGGCGTTCCAAAATCACCAGAAGCCTGATATCTCACGATAGATTCAACGGGATATACCTTAGCCTTCCATACACGTACATGCACAACACGTATAGTGCTTACGAACTGCGCTAAACCGAGTTGTCTATGACAAAGCCCCGCTCGTCAGCTCGCCTTCGTCGCCTTACTGTACGTAGTAGTCTAGGACCGCGATACGTATGTGTTGGCCGGCCGGCCTTGGGGCTGAAGCATTCTGATTCTGCATATGCAGCAGCTCGTTTCTTCCTCCTGCGACACAGCGTCGTGGCCCGTCAAGGAGTTCGAGAGAAAAAGTTGACTCACATGTTCCCGTTGCTATGTTCACGGCTACCATCTGATAAGTACCAATTCTTCCCCATACCCTCATCTATAAACTCGGAGAAGCCGACACATCCAGGGACCGGCCGCAGATACAGCTCGGAAGAGCATCGTGTTCCCACTAGGAACAATTCAGCTCGCTGCAGCAAGACCACTTCCCACCCTCCCCACCGTTCGAAGCCCATAACATGGTGGCCGTGGGGCCGACAGCAGGGCAAACACAGCTCTTTAACTTGGAAACGGCCATGGAGTTTGCTTGTCCCAAGAACTGACATTGACGCGTGGGCAGAGCACGCTGGCGGCAGCCACGATCCTCATGATGTCACGGGGACCTCGTCATTGCTCTTCGAGGGACTGATATTCAACGCCCTCATCGCCACCGACGCGCATGCGTCTCTCCTCCCACCTTCTCCCGCCTAGCCATGGGTTGGTCCGGAGGGTGAGAGGGAGTTCGTTGGAAAGAGGCGGAGCAACCTATGGACGACTGTGAAGCGCAACATGCGCACCCGACCTTCTCCCCTGAGGCACGCCGGCCATGATACCGCTCCCCTTGGGGATGTGGTTGATTGTAAGTTGGAGATGTACGGCACGAGTAACCTCAGGGTCGTGGATAGTGAATGCCGCTTGTCCCCGGTGAGCATCTGCAGGCTGCCTGTTTATACTGTTCCTGAGAATGTCAGTTTTGTTGGTTTGGTGCGTGATGGGTTTAGGGGGTTGCAAGCTAACTAACGGTGTATAGGCTGCTGATATCATCAAGTCTGCGAGAGAGGATGGTCGCTAAAGTGTGGGTTGGGTGCTATGGTCCGCATCGTTTGCATACATGGCCAACATCGGCCCTGCGCATCCGTGGTTCGGCAGGTAGATAATGTTAATCCGGTCTACTTCAGATGGGTTTACAACGTTTATCGTTTTGTTGGGGGAACTTCTGGCGTCATAAGGTGAGCGGACCTCCGAGTTGTCTGTTTCTGCCGTCCCCTCAACCAGTTGCCTTTGTGATACTTCCTTCTCTCCTCCATCAACTTCATCACCCTCGACCACTTCAACCATTTCATCGGATCAATCAGTGTTATGGAGTCCTCAACCTCGGGAGATGACCTCCCACCAGCACCAGACAGTCAGTTCCCACACGGCGGCAAGCAAAACACCACCTCGACCAAGCTCCAGCCGAGACTACCGCCCCGGGTGTCCTTACTAGGCCTCCCCCGCGAGCTCCGAGACATCATCATCGACTTCGTCTCCCAGCAAGAAGACCTCACCGCGGTCGCCCAGACCAGCCGGCAGCTCCGGGCAGAAGTCTTCTCCCGCCTCCCCGGCAGCGCCAGGATCGACTACAACGCCGCGGTCCACCGTCACAGCAGTGCCGCCCTGCACGCGCTAGTCCACCAGCACGTGGAGATCAAAGACGTCGATTGCACGGAAGACTACCCCTGCCGCCACAAGAGATTTTGTTCCTGCCGCAGGCGACCTAACCCCCCGGAGGTCGGTTGCGTCACCTACTTCAGAGTCGAAGTCGTGTGGAGGTTTAAAGAAGAAGAGTCGACGACGACGACGAGGACGACGGCGGCGGCGGCGGAACGGGATCGATGGTCGACGTCCCGGTGGGTCATCCGCGGCGCGGACTCGCCGATGGCGCGGTACATGTATCTTTACTACGACTCCTACGAGGTGTACTCGCTCGCTTGCCTCCATAGCTGTTATGGTGGTTGGTTCGCTCTTGGGGGGCCGAGTTTGTGGTGGTATTGGCATGGTGACAAGTCGGACTGTTGGGCACTGGCTTTTATCCTTAACTCTTAGATATAGTGGTTTGCAGAAGCATTTGACACTGTCGAAGGGTTATCCGATGAGAAGCTTCTTGTATTTCTTTCTTCCTTTTTCTCTTTCCTTTCCCGAGGCGACGCAGCAAGTAGACTACATACAATATAGATACAGCGCGGACTGCTGGAGCCTATCAGGCTCACAGTCGCAGACCCGTTGCTCTTGTATACTAGACGCCATATGAAAGTAAGGATACGGACAATTCCACTCGCACGTTACTCGGACTCAGAAGGGGGTTGACCATCGCTCCCTAGAAGCGATGGTCCCGCCCAAACTTCTCGAATAATAGCACATCCGGTTCCGCCGCAGCGCTACACACAGTGCCACCACACAGAGTAGACGAAAGAGAACAGATTTCATTCCGACCCAATATCAGCCAAATCCACTGACCTCGCATGACACTTGTCACTGGCAGGCATCAGTTGTACGATCCCTCGCAAGAGCTGAAGAAGACGAGTCCTTCCGATCCAGCACCAGAAAACTGCAGTGCCTCCCCAAGACACTCGTCATCGGCAGCCACCAGTCTTACGCATCCCTTGGACAACTAGAAAAGAAGTACTTCGTCTAACCCAGCACCAGCCAGCGGTAGGACTCGTCATTGGCAGACACCGTTGTACGATATGCCTCCCTACCAAAGCTAGGGAAGACAACTCCGGTCCATCCAGCACCAGAGCACGCCACTCCCTTCTCGAGACACCCGTCATTGGCAGCCACCAGTCGCACCATTATGTACTGTGATAATGCCTGAGGGAGGGTGCATCATCGGACGCGGAAAATGATCCGATTCCAGACATGCGACATGGTCGAATAGGAGTCTGCGTCGCGGCGCCGCGATGCCTGTCGTTGCGTTAGCCCGTAGCGGGCATGCAAGGAGGCGCGAGCTCGTGATGTCTGCGTAGTAGTGAAGCGGCACGGGGGACGGAACCGGTAATTTTCGTTTCTAGAAAACAATGCTCGTTCTCTGCCATTGACAGGTGTGCCGAACAGTTACAGCCGCTTGCTGTGCATCGATCGAGCAGGTTCGTTCAACTGTAGCGCCCGAGTTAGCCGGACATCGTCCTGTTTTGGACGCATACCACGCAGTTCGGCATCACTACATGTTGCAGCGGGATTAGCAAGATCGCTGTTCATGTCGGCCGGCTTGTTCACGACCTGCATGCTCGGTTAGCCGTGGCCCGTCTGCTTGATTGATGGTGTGTCTCGTATGTGAACTCGTTTATCTCGCGCTAGGCAGGGCTGCCAGGTTTGAGATCCTGAAATGCAGCAGAGTGGAACTGATGCGTGGGATCAACATGCGCTAAAAACACCATTTTGTCGTGGCGGATCTGCGGGGCTTTTAGGGGGGTGCGGATCTCACACCACCGCATGGCTCGCTCCTGGGCGGACCTCTCGGGAGGAGACATTTCTCGACGGGGCCGAAAGTTCGGGATGCCGAATTCGAATCCTACGGGAGCCGGACACGGCAAAACCGAGTGGCAAGCCGTTGTATCCGATTGTAATGGTCCGATTCCTTCCCACACCGGTCTCAATTGCCCACACACCGGGGGCGGCGCAGGTACGGAGGAGGGAAGATGGTGTCGAGCTTTATTTGACCGTTGGTTACACAGCATTGCTCAGAGTCGCAGCGGCGAGGGCACATGTTGATTGCGGTTCCTCGCAGAATGCTTGTGACACGTGCGACAGTCGCATGGCAGGCCGCTTTCTGCAGCTTGACCATTGGGAATGCAAAAGCAGAAAAGCTTCCGTGCATGCGGACGGGGGCTTGCTTGCCCGTTGGCCGACTGCTTGTCTCCGTCATCTTCTTATCAGCACGTAACCGACTTTGGTTGTCGACAAGTCTTGATTTGAAGTTCCATCGGAGTCGGCCGGGGACATCTGCCGGTCTGGTAAGCCATGCAGCATCAGCCCTGTCGGTGATGCGCCAAGTAACTTGAGCATGCTAGCGTGGAAGGTCAATGGCATGGATCTCATCGTTAGCAAAGCCGAAGCCGATGAAAATGTCAAGGTGAGATAATGAAGTCAGAATTTGTCGACTCCGGTGACCAACTTGCAAAGCTCTCGGCCGGGAACTTGAGAAGTAGCCGTTGGCTTAAGGGCGCCGCGAGCTGTAAGACAGTACCAAGCAAGTGAGGAGAAGCAAGCCTGAGGACGACAAGGATTGCAGCTCAGGTGATGGTGGGTATCATGAGCGGAAAGGTGCCGTTCCCTGTTCGAGTGCGGTACTAGAACCCCGGACAAGCGGGCAACGGCGGAGCCACTAGGGATCCAACATGGCCGGCCCGAGTTTTGAGTTCCAGTGGACGGCTCGCACCTGTCCGAATTTGATTTCTTTGTTTCCCCAGGGGTTCCCTCTCTCTGAAGCCGGTGTACTTAGTGTGCTGTCTCCCCGCATTCCTATCACTCTCAAACTGGTAAGCGACCAGAGACGACAGAGCGATATAAAGTGTCGTCTACTACCCCTTGACCTTCTCGCTCCAAGCCTCGTGTCTGTGGCAGGTTTGATCAAGGTTGCACCACCTACTACTTGTCGTACGAACGCAAAATTCTCCGAGTCTTGTGAAAACTGCTCAGCACCGACCATGGTTCTCATCGTTAAGAAGGAGCCAGCGGCACCCCGAAAACAGGAGTCGTCGGCTGTCTTGCACAGGCATCTGGACCACCAGTTCTTGCCACTACAGAGAGCTTCAGGTAACTATCTTTTCACCGAGCATGGCCAGAAGCTTTTCGACGGCTCCGGCGGGCCGGCAGTAGCTTGCATAGGCTGGGGCAATGAGCGAGTAGTCGAAGCCATCACGAAACAGCTAAGAAGCGCTCCATATTGCGCCACCATCTTCTATACAACCCGAGTGGCCGAAGAACTCGGCCGCTTCCTGGTTGATACGACGAATGGCCATATGGCGAGGGCCTATATCGTGAATTCTGGTCGGTATCTAGTCCACCGCCCGGTGACGTCCACTGACTTGCTGTAGGCTCCGAGGCGATGGAAGCGGCCATCAAGCTGGCGCGACAGTACTTCCTCGAGAAAAGCACGCCTGAACCGCAGAGAACGCGTTTCATAGCTCGACAGCAGTCGTACCACGGCACGACCATCGGAGCACTCGCCATAGGTGGCCATGCCTACCGTCGGGAGTACTTCGAACCGATGCTCCCTAACAATGTGTCTCATGTGTCACCGTGCTACGCCTACAGGCAGAAGCGAGCGGCGGAAACGGATGACGAGTATGTCGCGAGACTGGCCAGAGAACTTGATGACGAGTTTCAGAGGGTTGGACCAGAGACTGTCTGCGCATTCGTTGCTGAGCCAGTAGTGGGAGCTGTAAGCACTGCGTTGCTGTGTCCCTCGTTATCGGCCCTTGGGATGGCTGACAAGACTGCATAGGCACTCGGATGCGTTCCTGCGATTCCCGGCTACTTCAAAGCAGTAAAGGCCGTTTGTGACAAGTACGGCGCCTTGCTGATAATGGACGAAGTGATGTGCGGTATGGGTCGGACGGGAACTCTCCACGCCTGGGAACAAGAAGCGGTCGCACCCGATATTCAGACCATTGGCAAGTGTCTAGGTGGCGGATACCAGCCAGTTTCCGGTGTGCTCGCCAGCCATAAGGTGGTGGATGTCTTGTCGAAGGGCAGCTCGTGAGTGAACCAACTGCCGGTAATCCCCTGCCATACTGACATCAGCAGCACTTTCGTCCACGGCCACACATACCAAGGCCATCCAGTCGGCTGTGCTGCGGCACTCGAAGTCCAGCGCATCATTCAGGAGGATAAACTCCTGGACAACGTAAAAGCGATGGGCCTGCTTCTCTCCAAGCTGCTCGTCGAGAAGCTCTCCGGCCATCCTAACGTCGGCGATATCCGAGGTCGCGGCCTCTTCTGGGGAATCGAGCTTGTGGCAGACAAGCAGACGAAGGCTGTGTTCCCGTCGGCCGCCCACGTGTCGATGGAAATATGCGAGAGAGGGTTGACAGACGACTATGCCCTCAGCGTATACCCTGCGGGAGGTGGCGGTGCCGAGGGGCTCCAGGGGGATGCCATTATCGTCTCCCCTCCGTATACCGTGACCAAGGAGGAGATCAAGATGCTCGTGAACACGCTGGCACGTATGATCAACGACTACTTCAAGCGTTGAAATCGAGAGAATTGAGGCGGTTGATGGAATGGTTGATGATAGCCAGCACAGCATTCGGGCGCATCCGAGACGCGCGAAAGTTCTGACGAGCTGTGTATGGAATGAGGATGTCTGTGTCTCACCAGACTGATGTGTTTGATGTGGGTGGGAGGTTAAAGTGGGTGCTGACGACTAGCTCGATCCAGTTGCCAGCAAGGATGGGTCCAAGATTTTGGCAGGATTTCCCGTAATGGGAAGGAAGATGCTCTGGATTGTTCTTTCCCAGAGTGAAGAACCGGCTGGACAGGATCATGTTGCCAGTGGCAGGAGCAGACGAGGGCAAAAGCAATTCCAGACGGGAAGTCGCGGAGAGGTATGCGCTTTTAGGCTCTGTAAAACTTTAGAGCAATTGAGACCCGCTAGTCTCAGGTACACCTTCTCAAAAGGACACAACAGAGATCCTTCCATTCTCTCTCGCCTCCTCAATGCAGATTGATGCCTGGTGTTGCTGATCGATTTCAGTGCATTGGACAGTAATCACGGTCCATCAAGGTGCTTTGTGCAACATCAAGCCTCGGAGAACGCGTTTCCACTTCAGGTTTAGCGCCCTTTATCCGATCCACAACGACAAGGGTCGAGCTCCCGCTCGCGCATCGTCGCAATCATGTCCTCTGGCAACAACGAGCCACCTGGACGGCGTTACCTCTTCGCACAACTCCCGCCTGGCAACATGCCTAGCCTCACGAATGGTCGCCAAGCGGCCGATGAAGAGGCGCGAGCCGAGGTTGATGTCCTCAATTCGCGACTGGAGAAGACGACGCAGTTGACCAAGAAAATCCAAGCTTCCTTAGGACGACTCGAAGCTACGGGCAAGAGCGTGCGGGAGGTTGCGAAGCCACTGAACGACGAGACTAAGAGATTGCAGACATTCATTCACAGTGAGCACCTGCTATTCCACTACGTTACGACATTGGAGCATTTGACTGACAACAGCGACTTCGCAGACATCGACGGCGTCCTCGCAGCCATCGAGCGGCTTCGGCAACCAGCGGACAGCAAGAATGACGAGGAACAGATCATCCGCATGGGGCCTGATAAGGCAGGCCTCGCGCGGTACCTCGACTCTATCAAGCGACTCAACAAGGCCCTGTCAAACATGAAGGCATCCAATCTCCGGGCCACGCAGCAAACCATGTCAGACCTCCAACGGCTGGTGAAGTCAGGCAATACCGCCCTCGAGAACCACTTCGACAAGATCCTCCGTGCCGAGACACCACAGAATATCGAACCCCTACAATATGTCACGAAGAACAAGCCGTTTCCAGTGCTCTCGCAGGACAAGATGAACAGGCTCGCTCTGGTGAACTCGTACGTTGGCGGCGTCTACCGCGAGAGTGGCGGGGCATCAGCACCACAGGAGTCTCCGGTAGCCAAGATCTACGCCGAGATCCGCGGTCCCTACCTCTCGGCCACTCTCGCCAACCTAGCCTTCGCCAGCGTCAACACGGCCAAGAAGAAGAACGACGCCATCTACAGGGCGGGCACGAACGGGATCAAGATATACGCCGAGGCGATGGAGGGGCTCTTCCTTGCCGAGTACGACAACATCTGCAACATCTTCATGAGGGAGGACTGGGGCCCTCTCTTCCAAGCAACTTGCCAGGGCGCGCTCATGGAGCTCGGCCGGACCTTGCGCGAGCTGAACGCCCACATCAAGGCCCACATGCACACAGACTGCTACCTAGCCTACGAGATCGTCGAGATCATCTCCAACCTCTCCAACAACCTAGAATCCCGGACAGGCGAGCTCAAAACCTCCCTAGCCGCATCCCTCAAACCCGTCCGGGACACCGCCAAAACCTCTTTAGCCGAACTCCTAGAAGACACCAAGCGCCGCGTCCAAAACCTGCAAACCCTGCCCTCAGACGGCGCTCCCATCCCCATCGTCTCCGAAACCATGCAGCGCCTCCAAACCATGGTCGACTTCCTCCGGCCCTTATCAAGCATCATGATCTCCCTCGGCGACGGCGGGTGGAAGTCTGCCGCCGCCTCCCGCGGCGCTGCGACCGGCGACACCATCCCCTCGCTCGCCTCCTTCGACATCGGCGCCGACGGCAAGGAAATCTTCGCGCACTACTGCACCGACACCATCGACGCCCTCATGTCCTCCCTCGACACGCGCGCCCGCGCCCTCCTCCAGAAGAAATCCGTCATCGGCGTCTTCCTCGCCAACAGCGTGACCATCGTCGAGCGCATGGTGTCCGACTCGGACCTCTCCCCTTTACTCAGCGGTAAACTCGCCGTCCTAGACCAATGGCGCAAAAAAGCCACCAGCTTCTACACCGAGACCTGCAAGGAGGTTTCCTTCCACCTGCTCGACTCCATCCACACGAACCGCAGCCAGCGCCCGCCCAGCGGCGGCGGCGGCATGATCGACTCGGCGTCCATAATGAAGGCGCTCAGCTCGAAGGATAAAGAGAGTATCAAGGCCAAGTTCACGAGCTTCAACGCGTCGTTCGACGACATGGTCGCGCGGCACAGGGCGTACAGCATGGAGAGGGAGGTGAGGCAGATGTTCGCCAAGGACCTGCAGAGCCTGATCGAGCCGCTGTATAACCGGTTTTGGGACCGGTATCACGAGGTTGACAAGGGGAAGGGGAAGTATGTCAAGTACGACAAGCGGCAGCTTGCTGAGGTGTTTAAGAGCTTGTATTAGGGGTCGGGAGCGAGCGAGATGGGGTGACGGGACTTCCTACGAGTGCCGGGAGCCTCCGTGGACGACTGCTTCAGCATGGGATGACCGGCTACGCACCACGGGGCTGGATTTTGCTACCACAGCGGCCAGGGACGGTGAGCAACAGTGGCTCAGGGCGGCAGTAGGAGGAACCCGCATTATGTTTGTTGTCGCGGTTTGAGGAAGCGTACCTTGTGCGAAAGGGCTGGATGCCATCGCCTGTTAATGATTGATGATACCCGGGGCGTTGAAAGTCGAAATCGGATCGATTCAAACAAAAAAAAACCTTGTACTTTTACCGCTACTGCTTTGCTACGAATACCTACAACAGTCACAATCGGTGCTTTTTGCTCTTGAGTAAGATGTAAGCGGTAGCCCTTCCGAGAGGCGGCGAATCATGGATCGCCCCGGAGGGTTGAGGGATGTGGTTCGGCGTGTTGTGTGTGTGTGGTTGTTGGTTGACAGTTGAAGTGTATAGAATATGCCAACAGTCAAGAATGTACCGTGCATTACGGCGGTGATCGGCTACCTCGGATCGATTGTCACTTTAGCTCACAAGGTATCTCGTGTTTGACCATTTCAGAGATCGTGTTGGTGTTAGATTAGGGGACGGGGTTGTCCACCGGCTTCAATATGTGACATTGTTCCAAATCTGGTGTTGTAGTTGGGCTGCTAGAGTCTAGTTTTGCATATACGATACGTCCCAAAAGTTCCTAGGTAGGTAGGCTATATACCGTGTACTGCAATGTTTGCCTCCCTTTTTCCTAGGCAGTTGGTTTCTTCAGCACAGTCGAAGATTGTCACGAGGTCAAGGCCGCTTGCGAGGTTCTGCTCACCGGCTTCAATATGTGATATGTCTGGAACTATTGAAGTGGCAGTGGGTGTTGGTGTAACAGCCAGGGTTGGTCAGCAATACTGACTGGACTGATAGGGGCAGGTAAGGCAAGTGGTGGACGCACCTAAGTGAGCTATCATGTAGGCGTGCGTGTTGGGGGAAGATGTGTGTGTTGCATGTTGGAAGTGCGCCTTGCTGTGACATTCAGCATGGGTACTACATGCTTCTCTCTGATGCAGGTCGGCGAGCCCTAATAGGGCAGGATCTAGACTAGGGCCGATATCGAGATCGAAATCTTCGGTGAGCTGCAGATGCTTGTAGAGTGAATTGGCAGATTGGTTATGCACAGTTAATTTGTACGTTGATGCAAGGTCTGCGGTTCTGCCGGTTTGGGAGTAGGGGTAGGTGTGCATACATATACCTGCGGCTTCTTGTTGGTTGGTTCACCTTGACGAGGGAGGGTCTAGGCTGTGTAACGTCGACTTACATGATGGTAGGTTTGCGTCTTTGGTGATAGTGAGGAGCGGGGATATGGTCGAGGAGGTCTAGGTTGTGCCATGCTGCAATGGGGGGTTGTAGAGATGCAGCTACTTGATAGCTACCCTATGCAGGGCGTTACTGATCGAGAAGGCATCACGGCCATACTCGTCCATGTATGGCACCGAGACCTATCTCCCCTCGGCATCCTCGGACGCATGCACACAGTTGCCTAGGCCATCACTGTAACTTGAGCCACACGAGCAAGTGTAGGTATCATCCATCATGCATTGTCATCGTAGAGTACACACCGCCAGTCCCTCAGTCCATGCCCCAGAGAATGAGGTATCATATCCAACAAGTTCAGTCATATTCGCCAGCACCATCCCGCAGATAACGCCCATGTCAATCCCAGGAAGTATCCAGTAGCTTCCATCCCAATTACAAGGAAGATGAAGTCCCGTCCCAAGGGATACATGAAGCCGAAAGGGAACGGAAAAAGACGTCCAACTCCACCATATCGATGGCTGCCCCGGAAGAGACCCCAAGAAAGGAAAGCAGGTCGAGGTATGGTAGTGCTAGACGCACACCTATCCTCCTCCAAGCCGGTGGCGAAGTGATTTTATGCACCCCGGGTTGCATTTACAACCCAGCTGCCATCACCCCGGCTCAGCTAGATTGACCAAGTCGGACGCGGAGGTGACATCCGCAATGTAGCGACTGAGGAGAGAGGCCGGCAACTTCAAGGAGATGCTAATCGACCAGACCACGGTCGACAATCTCCCCCGGTAGAGAGTGTGCAGGGGACTCGTGTATTCTTTTCCGATGTCAAGTTGAAGCTGCGTGATCTCGAGGAGCAGGTAGGTATCTCCAGATTCAGAACCGGTGAAACGAATGTCGTGGCAGGGCTGCAGAAACGCCTTGCAGCTTGTAACATGTAACCTGCAGCCCGCTCGATTGGGGTTGCATCTGATCTGCATCGAGCCAGCCTACGGGCAGCGAGCGCAGTAAGATCTGCCCGGGCAGTAGTCGTGGGTGCCGAAGTCGATCGCCTTGCAGCAGAAGGAGCAGCAGTGGTTGACCAGGGGTTGGTGTTCCTTGACGGCGGCGTTGACGAGTGGTTGGGGGTGTTTGAGGCACATCGTGAAGGGGGTTTGGGAGGAATGTGAGTTGAGGCTTGTTGAATGGGTGGGTATGTGACTGAAGGTGTGCAGAGACGATAGAGAGATGGGCTGGCTTCAAGTTTGCGTCGAGGATGTTGGCTGTTGAAGTGAACAAAGCAGACAGACGGTTGGATACAGAGGTGTGGTATGACTGACGGGAAGAAAGGGCGAGGTGGGATGAGGGATGGGTTAAGTAGTCAGACACTGGTCTGGTGGAAGGATCTACAGGACTTCTTGATGAGCCATCTCGAGGTAAGTTACACGATCGGCGGGAGACATTGCTCCTCGGCCATGAGTTGTCGAGCAGAAGTCCGACAGGGATGACTGCAGTGTGCAAGGCAGACAGGACGGGAATGGAGAGCAATGAGTGACAAGACGGCCTTGTCGAGGAGGGGTGGAGTGTCTGCTTTCAGGAACAAAAGAGATGCGAGTTATCTGATGGACGCAAAGGAGAGGAGAGCCAGTGAAAAGGATGCCTGGGAATTGGCGCCAAGGGGAGAGAAGACGTTGCGGAATAGACTTTCAGTTGCTGCTAGACAAAAACCCACGCACCTGAACTCAATTCCAGCCGTGTCCAGGAGCCGACGTGAGGATGGAGGATACATCGAAACAAATGCGGCGGTGTGGCACGAAGGCGGTCACGAGGAAGGCGGCCGGAATTGCTCAAGGTAGTGCTTGGTCTTGACTTCTTCATCCTTTGACTCCTCTCGCGATGAGCTACCGTATCCCATCCCCCACTCACCATGTCCTGTCCGTCTCACCCCACGGGAAGGTTTGGTGGTTGTTGGCGTCTGTGTCATCATCGTCCCACTTCCAGCCAGCTCATAAAACAAACTTTCCGGCGTTTGCGGTAGACCGGATGGTGTGCCCAGAGGTTCCTCGCTCGTCAAGATACGAGGGAATTGAGGTTCTGAGAGATGCTAGCAAGCCTTGAGCGTGGAGGTACATTTCCATGTGCCATTTGGAGAAGAGGGGACATGCGTGGTTGATGGAAAGCACATGCATGAGGTGCAATGGAGATGATTTACAGTTACCCCGCGCTAAGGTAACGCCGATAACACCTCCCGATATGAGCGGACAGGGGTCGGGGAACCCTGACACAGATGGCAACACTCAACTCTGACAACGCCTCTTCGCCATTAACAACTCACTCAGACAGGTCCATAACCTGGCCCCTGCATAATTGAAACACGACAGCAACGACTCCGATACCTGCATGTCTCTTCAACTGGCCCTCTGAGATTCAGTCCAAGGATCGAGCTGACGACGCATGACTTTTCCCCGGCCGGCCCTGAGTATCGAGATCGACATCACGAATCTGAGAGGGTGGCATCCCGAGCCTATCAAACCAACTGCTGCCGAAGCGAGAACAGATATTCCAGGTTTTCTGGTTGAACAGCCCGTCCCGAGGAAATGAACCAAGATCGAAATCAGGCAATTTCGTCTCGTAAGGATACGTACGTGGTCAGCGAGCTGTGATGACTTCAGTGCTTCGGATTCCATCGAACCCTTGGCACGGGTCAAACGGCAGAATTCCTCAACCATCACAGAAGGACGGCCACTTCAGCATACGACGAAACGGCTCCCCATGACCGCCGTCTGCATGGCAGCTACGGCTCTCGCCGTTGTGATGGCGAGTCCAAGATCTCCCTCCGCGCCTCGGCAATTGCTGGTCTGACCACCACGAGGTCGAACATGAAACAAACGTTTCCTGAAGGCGGCGAATAGAGATCTCGCGCTAGCATCTCGTATGCTCCTGCAAGCTGACGTCGTCGTCCTTGTTCGCTCGTCAAGAGACCTCAAGTGAGACCTCCTTGTTCCCTGATGGACTATGTCGGCCTCCAGACCGACAAAGCATACAAATCTCTTATCGTCCTCGCATCTTCCCTTATCAGGAAAACAGAGAGGCCCTTTCGGGAGACCCTCTCGAGAGGCTACACTACATTAGATGGTCCCCGAATCCCGAGGCAGCGGATGCCCAGATCTGGGGTAAGACTTGTGACGTCTGGTGCGAGATCTGCCTTGCCAATACCACCGGCCCACGCGGCAGTCGCCGACAGCCAGAAGGATTCTTTAGCTTCCCTTCACCGCCGGGAAGCCATCCCCGACTCTTTTCTAGACTGCTGCGGCACGCTTCTTCGCTCGGCTTTCCCATTGGGTTTGGTGCTTGGTACGGTTCACCACGTCATGACAGCTCCTTAGCTTGATGCCCAGTCCGTCTTTCCGGGACGTGGCACATCAGAGGCGGTGAAGGAAACCGCGGCAAGCGCGGCTACGGAAACCAGACCGGCTGTCGAAGGGAAGATGTCACTTTCAGGTTCATGCCGCTGGCATGGTCTTGATAGCGTCGTCTCCGTCAACGGTTTGGCCCACAAAAGGAGCTGCTACAATGTGCCATCCTGCTTACCGGGGGCCGTCGCGCCACCTTTCTGGTGCCAGCATGCATATGTGCCATGCGAGTAACGATTTTGCCAACATGGCGGTCAGATCACGGGATCTGAAAGCAGACGTAACAAGTGCCGGTGCTCTTCCAGACACGAAGCAGCGGAAGAAGTCTCTCTGGCTCACCATGTCCACCACAACTTGGCAACCACACTCGGCTTATTTTTCCACGGTAGAGACGTTGGTACCAACTCAATACGAGGCTTACACGAGCCGAGCTCGCTTATTCGCGAGAACAGCAAGCCGTGTCACAGCATGTGTGGTGTCTGGCGAGGAATGTCGTCGAGGAACTGTTTGTCTGGTAAAAAAAAAAAAAGGGGGAAAGGGGGGCCATGCTCGACCAAGGACTGGTCTCTACCAGTTCGTCCTCCTGATGCAATCTAACTGTTACCTCCGATCATGCTGTCTAGCACCGAGTCCTGCTTATAGGGGCTGACGATCGTCGTTGAACGCTGATACTCGCAGGAGGCGAAGAACCGGGCCGAACCGACGTGTCAACCCTTTTGCAGATGTCTCACAGTCCCGGTCCTCATGGGCACGAACCCCAGAAGATCCAATTCCGGGAGCGGTGACTGAGCAGTCCCCTTGTTCCTACAGCGTGCAATTACCATCTGAGGAATAGAAAACAAGATCCATTACACATTACATCCAAATCAAAGCTTCTGAACCAACTTCCCAACAACATCACGCGTCTGTTCCCACACCATGGCAGTCAAATCACCAGTGAAAGCCTGGCCGACGTACCAGATACCATCACTCCCCTGGAGCCTATTGACATCCATCCAGAATCCCGCAGCCATATCCTCAGGCGACACCGAGCAAGCAAGCGGGGCATGATCCGATAAACCCCAGTACGTCACGTCCTCCCCCAGCTCATACTGGCCAGCCTTGTTGATCGCCTTGATACGCTGGTCAATTCGCTTCTTGGCGTCGCTGAGGCCGCGGTCCTCCGGGCTCCCCGTAATCCACACGTGCGTGAAGTTCGTGCCGCCGCGGTTGATGAAGCGCACGTTGGGCGGCACCGCCAGACCACCCCGCTGGGGGTCCGGGGATGCGGGGCTGATGCTCGTCGCGTCGGGGAAACCCTCGATCGTGACGAGGCCGTTGAAGAGGTTGACGCACTCCCACTTCGACCAGAGCCTGTCCTCCTCGCGCGTGGTGTCGAAGGGGCGCATGTTGTGCGCCGTGGGCACGAAGCCGACGATGACCTGTTTGGCGGTGATCTCCGTGCATCCCGCGGGTCCCTTGGTGACGATGGTGGTTGTGCCCGTCTTGCGGTTCCGACGGACGGACTGGATGTGGGTGTTGAGGAGGACCCTGTCAGCACCCAGCTCGGTCTGGATCTTGAGGTACAGCTCCGTGTTGTTGCGGGACTCGGGCACGACGGTCGCCGCCCCCTCGCCGTCGAACCATATGTAGCCGAAGCTCGAGATGGCGAACAGCGTCGGCAGGGCGAGGAGGTCGTTCGCGAAGTGGGCATCGGGCAGGAGCCAGAGGATGGGCTCGAGCCCGAGCTCCTCGACCGTTTCCCCGAAGGGGCGCAGGAGCGGGGCGGCGTCCCCGATGGGGGAGGGCAGGTTGTACGCGGGCGCGACGTGCTTCTCGTACTTGCGGCCGAACTTGACCCACGCGTCGAGGGCGGCGGCGAACTCCTCGTCCGAGTACTGCGTGAGCTCGACGGGTTTCGCCGTCTTCTGGTCCAGGTACACGCGGGCGCCGACTACGAACCCTGGATCTGGGATGAGGTTGACGTCGTGCGCCGCGAAGAAGTCCCGGACGACGGACAGGTTGTTGTAGCCCAGGACTCCGAAGTCGATGGGAGTTTCCTGGCCGGGGACGGGGACCGTATCCACGTGTCCGCCCTGGTAAATGTTAGAACTACTTATTAGGGACACGAAAGGAAACATGTCGTACTAGACGGGACGCAACATCAACCACTATGACCTTCTTGTTGTGGACGGCTTGGAGCTCGGCCGCGGCATAGGAACCGGCAGCTCCGCCACCGAGGATGGCGACATCGACATCAGGGATCTTCCTGCACTGACACTTCGATGCAGAGATGGATGTGACCAGTGTTGCCGCAACAGTGGCGGCGATGAGAAGGCTGTTGTGCAACATAGTGATGAACCAGTGGTGACTGGAGAAGTAGCGACAGAAGATAAGTAACGACAGACAGAGGAAGAGCGATGCTGGCCCAGATCAGGCTGGTCATAAGGAATCACCACTCATGAGCGCGGAACGAGGTCATACTTATATACGGCCCCCTGAGGACATATCCCCCTCGACCGATCTGGACCAGATTTGCAGTTGATTCTCGCTAAATCGCCAAGACACACGAACAGGTATAACAACCAATCCCTCGTACTGAGCATGAGGTGAGAGCAATCTTATATCTTACTTCCGGTACCTTGCACTAACAGGGGCCCTTTTGTTTGTCCAAACCGGGAGCGTACCGTCAGATCTGCCCAGTTCGGCAGGTTGGAGCCTTTTAACTTCAACACAAGGAGCAACGTTGTGCCCAGACCTGTGATCGTCAAGTGTTTCAAGACTCAGAAGTCGAACAACCTCGCGCATTCGTTTCCCTTTCAGCTTCATTCAGAGGAGACGGTGAGGAAGTTGTTGCCTACTAGACGAGGTAAGTCTAAGGTAGTATCGTTGGATCTGGATAAGTAGGGACGATCTATTCTGGCACCAGTTAACCCCGACATTGGCCGACGCTCCGAGAACGTTGTGGGGGATCGACGATGCCCACGGCGAGATCGGACGCTGTTCAAGGAGCGTAGGAGTTAGGTGCACCGTGCCGCTTCCTTCGCTGACAATCCTACCCGACTCGATGCGGCCGCTGGAAGCCTACTTACGAAATAAGCAGGCGCATGCGGGCTTGATTGTCATTGGAAGAGCTATAAGACCAGGGGCCGGTAGGAATATGAGGTTCATGCCCAGCAGTCCTCCTACTTCGAGATAATCTCTTCGCTTGACGAAATATAGCCGGGTGTTGCTTACTTACCTTACTCAATCTTGATATGATTGTAAATCCACAGGCCAGACGAGCACTTCGCCAATACTCTCTCCTCTGCGTCTTCCAACGTCGTTACTCGTTTGCGGGTGTTCCAGGCTACTGGGAGTGTCCCGTCTTCCGGTCTCCCTGGCCTTAGACATTCGAGGGTTGACGATATGAAGCGCCGTTAGGTTTCCGGTTGATATACCATACTCCGCACTCGCTGTCTTTCTGTAGGGCATACCTAGAGGTCCGGCGTTGTTAGTCCCGGTGCTCTGCTGAACCCAGAAGTTCCACTACCGGCTGGAAATTGGACGACTCTCAAGGTGTAGCATCCAGTGACTTTCCTGTCTCCCTTGACGGAAGATTGACATCACGGCACATTCTGTAGTCTTAGAAGACCGAGCAGCAGGAGGGATCTGAACGAGGTTACTAGCCACCAGCAACTGGAAGCTGGAACGACGCGGCTTGGATATGCTCCGTCAGAGATGAACCTAGCTCCATCAGCCGGCCGGCGGGTTGCGCTCAGGGCATGCTGCATTGCAGACAGCTCTGGAACCCCAGACGGTCAGGGAATGTCGCAGAAGAGAAACGTTCAGTTGGTAATGACATCTAGTCTCAGGGTGCTCTGCACTATCGGTCTTGTTAGTACAAGATGTGTCTACGCAGAGATCCCAGACGTGGCCGACCTGATCCAGGACCTGTGGGACGAATTTCCAAGTTTGCAAGATATTCAAGTCGGACTCCTTGCTCGCTGCCACGGCAGTTTAGCTGGAAAGCTCCTGATACGTGACCTCTTCGTCAGTCCAAGACCGGATAGTGTTCAGCATGGTACTCGAGCATCAATGTTCGAGTACGATAAGCCGCAAGGTAAACGAGTGGGCTCCGGTCCTCTTGGTGGCTCTATAGAGATCGAGATGTCTGTCGATGTTCTCCAATTTGTTTGTTGGAGGTTGAACCAGCAGAAGATGGAAGACAGCCCCGACTGTGTAAAAGAACCTGGAAATGCTTGGCTCGGTGGGTCCCGGAGTTCTGTCCCCGACAACAATAAAATGACCGTCAATTGTCCCTTGTGGTTCCGGTCGGCCTTTCGCAACGTACGCTTCAATACTGTCATTTTCCATTTCGCTATAAGAACAAGCTTTTCCATCCTGTAAACAACAAACCTCGGACGCCACGCTTGACCGGCCTGACCGACACGGACACCGACACCAAATACGAGCTTCAAAAAGATGAAAGAAACGGTTGGACAAACTAGAAACGACAGACTTAAAGCCCGAGGTATTCAGAACTCCGGACACCGAGCACCTAGACTCTAACAGACAAGACAAGAGTAACAACATATCAACCCTCACTCACGGCTGGCTCACCCAAACCAACTCCGGTCCTGCAACCGTAATCCCAACCAAATCCCTAACCTTGCCCTCGCCCTTGTTGACCAAAACAGCCCAAACATGGCCATACAGCTCCGTCGGTACATTCGCGCTCCCGTCCGCGGCAACAGGCGTGAACCTCAACGTGCCCCAAGCAGCGATCCACGCAATCCACAGACCGCCGGGGTTACTGCTAGTCCAGTCTCCCTCTAACTTGAACGTTACGCTGCCAGTCCTCGTCGTCGAACCGAGCCCGTTGACACTGACCACCTCCAATTTCGGCCACGCCTTGTTGACACCCACATTGGCAATCTGGCCCTGACAATTGCTAGCCCAGTGCTGCGACGCGTAGCTCCACGCCAGCTGCGACGGGACCATCGCCTCTCTCGGCGCGGCGGCGGCGATGTGGTTCTGCATCATGTTGACGACGGCCGTCATGCGCGCCTTGGCGCCGATCTGCGTCGCCAGCGCGGGCACGAGCCACGAGTCCGTCGCCGCGCTGAGGGCGATGACGTCGATCATGACGCCCGTCTCGAGGAGGAGGATGTGCAGCGTCGACTCGAGCCACTGGTCGACGTTGTCCGCGGGGATCGTGTAGGTGCACGTCCCCACCAAGGGTTTATCGTAGTGCTGCAGGCTGTCCGTCGCCGTGGCGCGGTGGACGAGGGCCTGCGCCGAGAGCGTGCCGATGGTGTCGACTATGGTCTTGGGGTAGACGTTCGCCCACTTCCCGCCGGCGGAGAGCGCGGCGTGCCCCTCGATCAGCGCGGTGAGGAGGATGTTGTCGAGGAACTCGAGCAGTTGCAGGAAGGAGGTCGCGTTGTCGGATATCCCCGTCGCCCAGTTGTACGAGTCCGGCTGGCCGCCGCCGGCTGTGTTCCAGACGTAGGAGGACATGTTGCCTCCCGGTGGTGGGATGTCAGTGATGGTGCCTTTGTCGAGACCCTGGCCCGGTTTGAGCTGATTGCCGTCGAGTGACGTGATGATTGTGCCGTTGACGGAAAGAATGCCGCCCAGTGGCGCCTGGGGAGGAATGGTGCTTGGGCCGGCCTTCTTCGCAAGCTCGATGAAGGCTTCGAGAGTGTTGCCTGCTGCCGGGGCGTTGATGCTGCCAACCATGCCGGTCTGACAATGGTTACCGGTCGTTTGGGCGCAGTAGAACCAGATTGGCTTCGTGTCGGGCACGACAATGTCGAAATGTGCGCCTGAGGGAGACACGGCCGTGGGGATGAAGCCGCTCGTGAAGCCCTTGTCCAGGGGATGGCAGGGGTCGTTGAAGCTGGACTGAACGACCGAGTGGTTCTTCGGGTTGAAGTTGTAACGGACGACAGTCCCTTGCAGCTCGGTGATGTTGTTTGGCGTGAAGGTCAGCTTGCCCTCTGCTCCGACCTCGACGCTGAGGAGACGCAGGCCGCCGACCGGAAGTCCATCGGCTGGAGACTTGCTGGTGGGAGCTGTCGCCGCTTTCGACTTGTATGCCTCAAAAGTGTTGCCGCTCGAGGGACTATCATCATGTCAGCTGTCTGCCCCGTCACTTTTGGCCGGCAGATGGGGAAACTCACGCGTTGATGGAGTGAACCATTCCTTTCTGACAGTGGTCTCCATTGGTCTGAGGGCAGTATATCCATATTGGCTTGGTATCGTTGACTGTGATGGTGAAGGTTGTCGGCGACGCAACGTCAGGTGACAAGTTGGGTGTGAAGCCGGAGAAGACTCCGCCAGCTAGTGGTTGGCATGGCTCGTTGAAGCTTGACTGAGCAACTGCGTGATTCTGTTTCATACAGAGTTAGTTCTGACTGACTCTAATCGGTGGCCGCGAGTGTAACTCACCCTTGCGAAGAACTGGTATGTTATTGTGTCGCCGACTGACGCCGTGAGCGTCTCTGGGTCGAACTTGAGCTGCCCGCCTTTGCCCACAGTTACATTATAGCTTTTGGAAGCTTCCGAGATGGACACCAGAAGTGATAACGGCCATAATGCCAGTGAGAATCCGCGCATCTTGAGGGATGTGTTTTTTCAGTTCGCTACCCTAGACGCGTTTGAGCGAATACCGCGACGCACCTCATGTGAGATGGGGTGCAGGACAATACTTATTTGACCGACCCTTCCCCAACGCCATCTTACAATGATATATCCGCCGCTGCGGCCTTGAGCAACAAGGGCTCCAACTTCCAAGTGACCCCAAAAATTCCAAAAAGTCGCTGGGGACACCCCTGCCAACGAAGAACCCTCAGAATGCCGATGCCACGTTGGCGCATGAAGGTTGCATATCGACAGGGGCCGGTCACTGGCGAGGGACGGCTTAGTACGCTATTTTGGGCTACAACACCAACAAGAACCAAACCGAGATCAGTAATTGCCGGCAACACCTTGTCAGACCAGATGGTGTGCGCTAAGGGAGTGCGGTTCTTCTCGAACACTTTCCCTCTCTCTTCCTTTGTCGCCCTCGCGGCTATTTCATGATCCAAGACCTGCGCCACACCCTGGGCATTCTATATGCTGGCACGGAAAGGCAAACAGCCGGCGGGGTTAAGAGCATCGATTAAGTCTAAGTGTTGTACCTCCGACACTGCCTTGACTGTTGCTGTTGGCCGTTTGTGTTGTTCTCGAACCTGGAGTTACGATCTGTTCTCCGGCGTGTAAGTCCGGGGCTCCAAGTCTAATTCCGCGCTGTGAGACAGCTGAACGCCCCAGCATCAAGACGAGTTCGCCTCATTTCCGAAACCTCGAGGACCGCCGTTGATGAGAATCATAAGAGTGATAAGGCCCGGCGCGATGGTTCATCCCTGCAACTCCCCAATGCGCAGGGCCTCTTATTGGTGCTGTCGTTACACTTAAGCTAAGGTTAGACTTCTAGAGTGCACTAAGGCGGGTAAGCGCTGACTGCATTTAGCATAAGACGTGTAACCCTACGAGCCAACCGCGGTGTTTCGACTTTCGGCCGCCCCCCCCTCACGTCAGATTTGGATGGTGTTGTCTTCCACATGCCAGAGCTTGGCTCTTTTGTTTCGGCCTTGCAGCCCCAAAGAGGTCCCCTCGCCTCGAATATGCATGGAGTTATTACAGATATCGGTCAAAGAAAGCCGGCCGGAAGTCATTGCTGCCGAGTGTCCCGGTTGAGGCGCGGTCCTGGATAACAAAAACTTCGCGATCCCCTGACCATTTGTTAGTCTCAGGTTCTCAGCCTCAGTTGCGACCATCAGCTGCGGCCGCTGGTGCGACGTTGAACTCCGCTTCTATCAGGAACCCCAGAGCGTCTTGACCTCATGAGTTAAGCGCTCATTAACCCAACCCATTCACCTCTCTACCTCCAGTCGCCTCTGCGACAAGAACATCAGTCTCTCTGCGACGAGAGGAACCATTCCAACTCCTTCCCCTCGCGCCGTCGAGCGCATTCTCAACGTTCACAATGGCACGAAATCAACCCATCCTCAACTTCCTGCCCTACATTTTCTCCCTCCTCTCCTTCGTCTTAGTCCTCCTCATCCTCCTACCAGGGACCAACAACTCCCTCTCGTCCCTCTACTACCTCAAAACCGACACCTCCTCCCTCTCCGTCCCGGCCAAGCTCTCCTCCTCGACCTTCCTCGCCGACCTCTCCGCCGTCTCGGGCGCCGACCTCACCGGCAGTCCCGCGACGGCCTCCTCGCTCGGCCTCGCAGACAGCTACAACCTGCTCCTCCTGACGTCCTGCGCGCACTTCGCCGGAGGCGACGTCGCCTGCGAGAAGCCGCGCGTGGGGTTCGGCTTCGACCCGGCCTCGAACCTCAAACTCGACAGCACCTCCCTCCAAGGGACATTTCCTCCAGCGTTACTCTCCGCGCTATCATCCTACCACCGCATCAGCGGCTTCCTCGGCGGGGCGTACATCGTCTCCGCCGTCCTCGTGGCACTATCCCCAATCGCCGGGTTCCTAGCAGCCAGGAGCCGCGCCGCGGGACTCGCGGCCGCCGTTCTGTCCTCCCTAGCCAGCATCCTCCTCTTCGGCGCCGCCGTAGCGGCGGTCGTCGTCTTCCGCGGCCTGAACACGCAGATCAACTCCGCGTTTGCTTCCTCCGGCATCCTCAGCGAGGTCGGCGTCGCGCCCGTGGCGCTCGGCTTCGTGGCCTTCGTCTTCACCCTCCTGACGGCGGTCATCTTCTCCATCCGCGCCAGGAACGGTGGTTCTGTCTCGCCGCGCGGGAGGGTCATCGCGCGGAACATTGGCGGAACAGAGTACGACGCCAAGGGGGGGCCACCCGGTGGTCCAGACCAAGTGGGCGGTGACGGCCCCAAGCCCGGGCTGTGGAAGCGCATCCCGACGTGGAGCAAGCACCAGTACGTCCAGGTGGAGAAGCAGCCCGCGCTGCTCAAGACGAATACCATGGGCGCCCGGTCGCTGGAGGCGGTCGTGGTCACTTCGCCCGCGGGCACGAGGACGAGGGCCGATGGGGATGAGGATGATTGGGCTGCTTCGGTGGAGGACGAGTTTGATTCCGGTGTGACGGGGGGTGGTGGTGCGCGTGCGCAGCAGCAGAAGGGGATTCCGATGTTGAGCTTGGGGGGCAACAAGAGGGAGAGGGATGTGAATACTGCTTATGAGCCTTATAGTAGTGGTGCTCGGGGGGATGTTTGAGAGCTGAGGGAGCCGGGGATTGATGTTGGAGCAAGTGTATCATCACCGGCCTTTAGGACTTATGCTGAGTTTGGCGTTTGTTTTGACATAGAGTGTAACGAATGGATATTTGGAATGGACTGAATGGCTCTATCAATGTTTACACTTGTACAAGGACAAGTAACTACACTCGCTCAGTGATACCATATTTATATCACCGCCCTACGACTTCGCAACCAACTTCTCCACCACCCCCCTCGCGCCCCCCTTCTCCCCAAACATCTCTCTCAAATCCCCCACCAACTTCTCCGGCCGCTCATGAGCAGCGAAATGGCCCCCGTCCTCATGAAACCGCTCAAACACCACGTCCCCCAACGTCCTCCCCCACAGCTTCGGCGGCACGACCAGGTCCTTGGGGAAGTAACTCAGCCCCAGCAGAACCTTATCATTATACTCAAAGATCCTTCTCGTAAAATCGGGATCTTTGTGCATATTCTCGTAATAAATCCTCACGCTCGCCGCCGCACCCGCCTTGCTGAACTGGTACACGCAGATCCACTCGAGCACCTCGTCGTCCGTCCACGGGTAGGAGTCCGTCCAGTCGTGCAGCTTCTCGTACACCCACGCCAGCAGGGCCACGGGGCTATCGGCCAGCGCGAAGCCCAGGGTCGAGGGCTTGGTGCTCTGCTCGAGGTTGTACCCGAATCCTTCCTTCTGGAACCAGGCGCTGCGCTCGAGTCCCGCGCGTTCTTGGGGCGTGTAAGTGGACACGCTGTGTTGGAGGTAGAGTAAGGGGTTAGTGGAGAGTTGGGGGGGAGTGCTGACGCGGACGAAGTTGAGGTGCGAGGCCAGACAGTGGGTCGGGTAGAGGAGGCCGATCATGCGCGTCACGGCGAAGCCCCAGTCGCCTCCCTGGGTCGCGTAGGGGTCGTAGCCCAGAGCGAGCATGAGCTTGTGGCACGTCTCGGCGTACTGGGCGATGGAGAAGCCCGGCTTGGAGGGGGCGGAGGAGAAGCCGAAGTTGGGGAGGGAGGGGGCGACGACGTGGAAGGTTGGGGAGTTGTCTGAGGAGGAAGGGTTGGTGAGGAGGGGGAGGATCTTGACGACTTCGAGGAAGGAGCCCGGCCAGCCGTGGCAGAAGAGGAGGGGGATGCTTTTAGGGTTGGGGGATTTTTGGTGCACGAAGTGGATGTTTAGGTCTTCGAAGCCGTCGACCGAGATGGTGGTTGTGAAGTGAGGCAGTTCGTTGAGCTTGCGCTCGTGGGCGCGCCAGTCGAAGCCGGACTGCCAGCGTTTGGCGATGCGTTTGACGTCGGATAGGGGCGCGCCGTAGTCCCAGGAGTCGGAGAAGGAGACTTCGTCTGGCCAGGTGGTTAGGGTTAGCTTGTCTTGGACGCGCTTGAGGGCTCCGTCCGGAACGAAGATTTCGTAGGGCTTGATTGAGGCCATGTTGGCGATGTTCTTGTCGTGCTTCCTGTCCCGTTGTTTTGTCGTAGTCGAGGGAAATTGTCAATTATCACTGAGCTTCGCGATGGTCAAGTTGGTGTTTGATGCCGGGTTTCAATGGCTTTCAGTCTATCTCTGGGCAACTCAAGCTCTTATATAGTCGGCGACGCTTCAATCCTTAGCCGCAAGCGTGCATAGAGTTGAGGTCATATCCGTCGATTGACTTTCGTGCGGATCAACAAGCAAAGTTGGGGTATCAGTAGTATCAGCGGGATGACGTTTTGTCGACCCTGCTCCAGCGCGTTAACACGTGAAGCCAACAGGGATCGGGATCATCGAAAAGCGCACTTCAGCACGCCTTATCCGCCATCATTCCCCGCCCGTTCCTTTTGTCGTACCCCAAACTGCAAGATGGTTACACTTCTCGCAGGCTGCGCCATGCGCCCTTCTGCGGCTGATGGCTGCCTGCAGGATGATCGCCATTCTTTGGGGCGTCGTTTTCGTCGTTCCACTCCCTGATTTCCCACCATCCACTTTCCCCATCCTCCAAAAGCTTATCCGTTTCACTCGATTCAGGCCGCTCCGGGGTGATTTTCAGACGATTCGACGATGGCATTAACACTCGACACCATCATCACGGTAGCCAATTTGGTAAGGGGCACAGTTGACTTATACAACCGCATCCATGATTGGCCAGAGCAGATGAAGAAGCTGGGGCGGCGCATGAAGAACCTCAACGTCTACCTCTCCGAACTGGAAGAAATCGTGACCGCAAGGCCGAACAGTGCGTTCAGCAGGCTGTTCTCGACGCAGAAGAAGCATCTCGGCGCCCTGCTGCAGGACATTCGCAAGGACACGGAGAGTATCAACGAACTGTTCCACAAATGGGAGAACGACATAGGTCCGCTGGGGTTCCAGTTCCGCTTCAAGACGGTGACGGCGGCCTTCTTCGCCCTCGGCAGCAGTTCGGACAAGGTGGCCGAGCTGACGGAGGATATCAACGAGCACCTGCAGGGCATCCGCGATTACCTCATTTTGATGGGGTTCAAGGCCACCGTCTTGATAGGCGAGCAGCAGCAGAATCCCCAAGTGCCGCCAGCCCCGGTACTGGGAAAGCCGGTGAAGCCTACCCCAGCTAGCGGCAAGAACAATGGGAAAGACAAGCGAAAGCCATCTCCATCCCCATCACCGGCACCACCGCGGAAGGATTTCAAGATCATCTTCATCGACCCCGGTAACATCGGACGCAGTGTCGTGGGCGAAGCCCTCGCCAAACTGATGAAAGAGTGGACCAAGTCAGCCAATGGCGACTGGCGCATCCAAACCATCCACTCCGGCGGCCTGCGCGTCAAGGACAAGACGGACCTGCCCGCCGACATCCCCTCCCTGAAGCGCGACATAGCGGGCGTCAAGCCCCCCGTCGGCCTCGCCCTCGACGCCGTCTTCGACAACAAGGCCTTCGACTTCCCGGCCAAGAAGGACGTGCACATCGCCATGCTTAAGAAGCGCTCCAACGGTTTACAAAAAGACATCTTCAAGAAGTACGACTTCATCCTCGTCTTCACCTCGCTCGACCACGAGCGGATGCTCAAGATCAAGTCCGCCCTGATCGAGAAAGAAGGGGTAGGGGCGGTGACGGCAAAGGGGAAAGGGAGGGTGCTGCATCTGGGCAGCTACCTCACGCTGGACGGGATACCGCGCGAGATCGACGATCCGAGGAAGACGGCTAAGGAACCGAAGGTCACCCGCGCCGACTGGAACTGGAAGACGGCGCAGATCAAGCTCGCCGTGAAAGAGTTCCTTAAGCAGGAGATGCAGTGGAAGCCGCCGCCGCAGAAGGTGTTGGGGGAGAAGCTGGATGCCGAGGAGGTGGTGAAGAAGAAGAAGCTTGAGTCCCAGGCGGAGAAGCAGAAAGGGCCGGTTGGGAATGTTGACGGGAATAAAACTCCAAGCAAGCCGGGCGTGGTGGTTGACCAAAAGGTTGATCAGAAGAAGAAAGTTGGTGGATAGGTAGGTGTAGAGCGCGAGTAAATGCCGGATGGCGAAGTGTAGTCGTCCAAACAGGAAGGGGGAGAGGCGATGAAGGTGGTAAGAACTTGTCGGCTATGTCGAGAAGAGGCCTGTTTAGAAGAGGGTGTCGGCGCAAGTGGGTGAGATGAGGTTGGTTTGATGTTGATGAGGCCGCTCAGCTGTAGCTGGACCAGAAGGAGGTGCCGCAGACGGTTTCCCCTGGCAAACTTAGTTATGTCTTCAGCAGTCTCCCGACGACGACGCCGAGAAGAGGAAAAGGTGAAATAACCGTCAAGGTGGTAGTGAAGAGGGAGTAGGACGCTGGTGAAGAGAATGCAGAAGCCTACGAAGGCGAGGGTGAGGCGGGATGGTAGATTGCAAGTGAGAACGGAACGAGAGGGCGGTTAGAATGCTGGAAGGCGGGCAACATTGCACGCTGAAAGCGAATAAGAGGTGATCTGGGCGGGATGGCAGGCAGTTGGTGAAGCCAAAGTGAAGCTTTGTTTATTCTAAGTATTCTATGGCCCCTAAAGCCAAACCGCCCGGCACAGTGCTTCTCAAGCACAGACACGGTGAGGCGGTGATGAAGACTAGACCACTTCAGCCCATCGCTCCTATTGTCAGAGTGAACACTGCTGCTTGAGAGCCCACCTCGACATCCATCCTCCTTGTTCATCTGGATCGTATATCTGCCACGGCATCCCCCATAAGGCCCACATTGGAACCATCGCGAATCGGCGTTATGGTGTCGGGGAGCCAGAGGTCATTCCTGGCGGATATGATGCAGTCCTGGTGGTGACGGCTTGGAGGAGCACCACCGGCTGCGGCGTGCTGTGTAAATATGTTTCCAACGCGGCGATGCCGGCTCTTCGATATCGATGTCCGTACAATTCCGTATTCGAGTGTGCTGTGTTTCCGCCTGAGCTCGAGGATCGCTACATCCCCCCCATCCCACCCCCACCCCCTTGGGCATCCTGCTTGCTCAACATCCTCTTCCGATTATACAAATCCGTATTCAACACGTTCAAGAACCCCCTCGCCTTCAGATCCTCCTGTATCTTGCTCACCTGCCTCCCCTCCCTCAGCCACTGGTCGACCTCGACGCTCATGAACGGAGGCAGCTTCCTCGCCCTGGGGTCGCTCGTCTGGTCCGACGGCCCGTGGTTGTGCACCTTGTGTTCCTCGTTGGGGTAGTGCAGCACCCACAGGTCCGACCCCTTCGTCGTCTCGATGAGCTCGAACTTGAACATGCACCCGCACTTCTTGCTGCTCCTGTCGGTGGTCGGTTTTCTTCGGCCTTCGGCCCGGGCCTGTTGGATGACGCTCTCGTCCACGGGCCCCCTGTGGTGCCGCGCCTCGCCGCCGCGGTAGCACACCCAGCGGACTTTCTTCTTGCCTGTTACTTTGGCGCCTGCGATGCGCATGCTGTACCCCCGGGGAATGGTCCATTGGTCGAGCTCTTCTTGCATCGTGGCGCGGGAGGTGACGGTGTAGCCTGATGGTGGCGCTTCGAGAGGGGTGTAGGTGACGGGGGTTAGCATTGGTGCTGGGGGGTTGGGGGCGAATTGGGGTTGGTTGTTGTGGTTCTGTTGTTGCTGTTGTTGTTGTTGTTGGTTTGGCGCCGAGGGCGTGACGGAGCCCGGGATGGGGACGGGGATGGGTGTCTGGGACATGTGTGGTGGCGGGTTGTAGACGGGGATTCGGAGGGCGGACTCGATGCGCGCGAGGCGCTGGTCGATTGTGCTCAGGGCGGCCGAGACATGGTTGTCTAGGGAGGTGATGGCGTGGAAGAGCTGTGATAGCTGGCTCGGCGTTGGAGGGAGGTGGTGCTGCGGGAGGGAGAGGGCGGGATCCATGTTTGCTTGTTCCATGGTCGCGGTTCTGTGTTGTAGAGGGAGCCGTTGGGTGTGACGTGTTGGAAATTGATCAATGGCTGCGCCTACGGACGCCGGCGAGGGGGCGAGGATGTTATTTGTTTGCATGGGGCTGAATCGATGGTGATGTTGAGCTTCGCGATGCGCGAGGCGGCGGAGCGCGTCACGTGGGTGCACGAATTGCTTACCCCGCACTGCATGAAATCTCTCAAAGTGGCAGGAGCGACAACAACTTCAACCTCACAACATCGGATTAATTCCTTGAAAATTCTAAAGATTTCAATTGAACAACAGATTTTGCCAGAGTTTCGATTATCTGTCTATTAAGTTGCTTATTTGTCTTGATGAGAAACCGGATAGGATGTTCGTCTGCACGTAAGGTATAAAGAAGTCCGTCATCATCTCTATCATCCTGTAACCCCAACACAGCTCCACGCCAAAGTGCCATGATCCTATATCGTACAAGTCTTCTTCTGTTGATATCTGGCAATGGCTACTGTGAGCGCGGATCGCTCGAGAGCCGGCGATGACGACTCCCGGGATAGTCTTGTAGCTCCCCAAAGGGCGTCGTCTGCGCCTGTCTCTTGCGATGCATGGCTCCTAGAATGCCAAACGAGAAGATGGAGCCCACCGTGACGAGTAGAGGCTGCTTGTCCGTGTTGTCGTCTATGCCGTCATGGTCACTAGCACCAGTCGGAGCCGTCCCCTCAGCAACCGCCTGGGCACGCTTCTTCTTCTCCTTCTTGTCGAGAACGGCACCCAGGATACCAAACGTCAGAACCGACCCGATACTGAGGAGCAGCGGCCGCTTGTTCGTTCTCTGAAGCTCCAGCTCCGTCACCCCATCCGGCGCCAGGTAAATCCTCGAGTTCGCCGGCATAAACCGCCCGGGGTTCCAGACATTCCACAGCACCGAGTTGACGAACATGAGCGTCGCCTCAAACACGTAGAAGTACCACTCGTACCGCAGGATAGGACTCAGATTCTTCAACGACTCGAAGTCGCTGAGGTGCACGGTCGTGTTACCCAGGTGCTCGACGAGACGGTAGATGCACCGCACCAGGATCAGCGTCATGCTGGCGTACAGCGTGATCAGCGGCGTCGACACCGCCCGCGCGCGGATGTTGGCCCTCGCGCACCGCAGGTGGAAGATGCCGGCGATGAGGATGAAGATGACGATCAGGGCCAGCTGGATCGAGAGCGCGGCTATGGTCAGGTTGCTGCCGAGTTTCTGCGTGCTGGGCTTGGACGACGGGTTGGCGGAGAGGGACACGCCGAGGGAGTTGAGGAGCTCGACGAGGCCGAGGAGGCCGCCGAAGATGGAGGTTGCTCGGCTGGGCGGGATGGGGGCGAGGTGAGGCACGTAGTGTAAGATGCGGCCTAGCACGTGGTAGTTGGCGAGTTCAAGCAGTGGACTGAAGATTAGGTATAGACGACCCGGTCAGCTTGTGCCTCTCTGGACACTCTCGGCGAGACCCCTGAGGCGACTCACGGGCATATAAATATGAAGACCTGGCTCATGATGTAAATGATCAGGTGTGAAGGTGAGTAGAGGTAGTTGAAGGCCGCAACTTCTCGCAAGGCATAGCCGGCTGTGAACGTGACCGCGCACAGGGGATGCAATCCGATCAGCCTGAAACATCTGTAGCGGCTGGATAGATAGCATCATGTCAGTAGCAGATCACTGCACTAGGGGCAGGACGAGACACATACTAGCATTGCCATATATGGCCAACTGCTGATATGCCATACAGAACTGCGAAGACGACGGGTGCTACATTGTTAGGAGCGTAGACGAAGAGACTCCCCCGAACTGGTGTTGGTCCTGTCAGTATGCCATGTTGAAGATGCAGCTGTTCTGGACTTACCAGGCTTTCCATCGGCCGCCATATCGAGATACAGCTCAAGCGATAGATAAGAAAGAACTAGACTTCTAGTTTCGAGACTGTCCATCGAGGAAGAGGAAAGGGGCACTCGCCCGTACTTGTACCCTCACGATCAACCGGCGCAATCCCATCACGGACACAACGGGGACGAGGCTATGGAGCCCCATCTCGAGGTATCGCCGATGTAGTGTACCATTCGATGAGACAAAAGGGCCGCGAGTCCTCGTAGATCTAACAGAACGCGTCACTGTTAAAGCTAGGCATGTGAATTGTCCTGCAAAGGAGAATGAGGTTGCCAAGATATCGAAGATGCCCGCTTGGCATACCAGCGATGCCAAAGGACGCTAGCCCTATTTGGGTAAATAGACACGCCAAGACAAGCTCGGACCAAGACGTTATTCGTCTAACCGGGAATCTGGCCCTTCAACATCTTTCCTCCTGAGAACCTCCAGCCAAGGCACCGCAGCACAACATTCTTCTACACCTCGAACCCGACATAACGGATTGATGCTTTGCCCACTTGAGCTCCCGGACTATTCTTTCAGTCCGGTTGCAACGCATCCTGTGGCGGAGCTATCTCACACTGAACCAAATGGCACTGGGGCACCTTTATGCATTTATCCGAACTAACGTCTCTGATCCTCCTCGCGGACTCCTTCTTCCTTCGTCGAGTTCTGCTTCCCGCGTCTTGAGGGAATATCGGTATCTCCTCTCGTCTCTTCAACAGATTCTTTTGTTGTGTAACTGATCTGCCAACCTACCTGGAGCCTCTTCTTGATACAATAACATGATCGCGCGAAAGCGTAATGACATGGACAATGCGCCGAGGCGTCACTGCTGGGAGTGTCGTAGGCGCTGCCTGGTCTGTGACTTTACGCGCCCGGCATGCAAGAGATGCACCTCGTCTGGGGCCCTGTGTCCCGGATATAGTGATACCAAGCCACCGCAGTTGAGATGGTTGGCCCCCGGGAGGGTGACGTCCCGAAGACATAAGGGCAGGAGGGCTCGTTCAAGCGGTACAGACGCGAGCCGGCCGAATACGAGTAGCCCTGGGGCAACTACAGTGGCCGCTACTGCTCCTCCTTCGCCGCCCGAAAGCCACCAGAAATCTGTCGTCGTGCCTATTCCTAGGCTAGAGCTGATGACCGAGGTACATGTCATTTTCGAAGCCGTAGAATATTGTAAGTTTGCACGAAAGAGCACCCGCAAAGCACATCCTAACCGACTACCTCTCTCAGTCAACACCTGTATCTACCAAGACCTGGTACCCCTTCGGGAATTGGGGCCAAATCCCACCATTTACCCCATTCTGCCTCACCATGTGGAAGCCTCGGCGTTGTTTCCGGACTACATACGGCTGAGTTTGATAGCCACGACGTTAACTCACCGCCTCAACCGAACAAGAGACGCCGGCTTCAGCAAGAAGCTGATGGAGACATTCTACCTCTACCGTGGACTTGCCCTTCGCTCTCTCCGGGAGGACATCGATGTCGAGCATAAGCGGACGAGCGACGTCGTCTTGGCCGGAATTATGAACTTCCTACTTTTGGATGTAGGGCTGCCCCTTCTGCACGCGGACGACATCGTAAAACCCCAGACTGACTTTAGCCCTTGGCAGGTTCAGCAGGGCTGTACGTCGAACTGGCGGCATCATCTGGACGGAGTCCAGAAGCTGATCACACTCCGAGGCGGTATGCGTGGTGTCGCCCAATCGAAGCCGTTGGAAGCAAGCCTTCTTTGCTTTGTGCTGTACGTGACTCCTGAGGAACATTCTTGGTCTAGTTTTGGGACGGCAGAGAACTAACATCATCTAGCCTTGCGGTTATCGGAAACACGACCTGCCCCGCATCGGACATGACCACTTCACAGTGGCACTTAGACCAACTTGACTTCATACTCGAGCGGTACGGCAGCAAGATGTTCCCTTTTTTGACGTGCCCTCCACCCCTCTTCGCGGAGATCGTCAAGGTCAACCATCTCCGGATGCGGGCTATACAACAACAAGGCCTGGGAACCACGGAGGGAGTTGAGATCCTCCATCGCCTCGACCTGTTCTCCGCCGAAGAATGGGCCCTGTCCAAGCCATACTCCATCAAACCCTGGTTATCAATTGGGAACGTCTACAAGGCCTCCATAACGATATACTGTATCCTATCGTTACAGAGCTTATCGGTTCTACCTCAGAGCGATGCGCTGAGGGCCCGCTGTGCGACCGAGGGTAGGAATCTCCAGTGGTTTCTCGCCGAGGCCGCATCAAGTCCGGGCATCGGGAGGTTCATGCTGTGGCCACTCGTTATGCTCGGCGTGGAGGCTGTTAACGGCCCCCAGCAGTTGCAGCAATTCGTTCAGCAACAGCTACCGGAGATGAGCCGCCATGTCGGTTCGTTTGCACCGCTGACGGCGAAGTCTGTTCTCGAGAAGTTCTGGGCGTCCGGTCATACGTCTTGGGATGCTTGCTTCGACAAACCGTATGCGTTCGCGACGCAGATTGCGGTTGATATGAGCAGGATCACGCCGGTCTGAAAGTGCTTGATGACACCAAGAAACTGGCTTCTTCGGGGAAGACATCTCTTATATAACCTCACATTCCGCGGACCGTGGCGTACGTCGATACCTCCAAGATGTCCAATACCTCTGCCTAAGAACATAGCCAACGTTCAGCCTCAGCACGGCAAACCAGACCGTCAACCTATTTTCCTCCCGGCACACGAGCACTAGCAATGATCGAAACCCAAGTGGCATCCCACCCCCTACCGCCATACTTCTCCCTCAGATGCTCCCGCACCAACCCCTTAACCTCCTCAATCCCGTGCTCCTTCCTCAACTCCTCGCTCCACTGCGAGTTAATCACCCACTTGAACATCATCTCGAAGCAAGCAACATAGTCCTCCGCGCCGTGGATGCGCTGCAGAGTCGCCAGCACGTCGACCTTGACGTCCTCCAACCCGAGGTCCTCAAGCGTCCTGCGGATCCAGTTGACGTCGCTCCATTTACCCCACTGGGTGGTCTGCATGCGCATCTCGAAGGGGGCTTCGAATGGAAACGACTCAAGGGCGCTGCGGAAGTCCGGAGCCCAGCCGGCGTTCTGGTCGTGCCAGGTCGTGAAGCCGAGGGTGCCGCCTGGTTTGAGGATGCGGATGGATTCTGCATCCTCGTCAGTATCGGCCACCGGTTGAAGGGGGAAGGGGGCCAGGGGCGTACCTTTCAATGCCGCCTCCGAGTCGGGCACGACATGGAACCCGATATTCATCGTCAAATGACTGAACTCATTGTCCGGAAATCCCGTTTTCTGTTCCATACCTCTTGTCAACACATCACCCTCTTCCACCACCACAGCCTCAACTTACTTGCGCATCAACAATCCTAGCCTCCGTCTCCTTCCATCCCTCCTTCTCGACCAACTTTCTGACAAACTCCACCGCCGACTCCGAAAAGTCCCCCGAGATAATTTTGCTCTGGGCCAGCACATCCCGGTCGACCATCCTGTGTATCTCGGCCGCCACGACGCCCAGCCCGGCGCCGTTGTCGAGCAGCTTGAACCCTTCTGTCCTGGTCTTGTCGAGTCCGATTTGCGTCAACATCTTTGACGCTAGGGGAGCGCTGACGGTGGCGACGAACTCGAGCATGCGCGGATCCGAGAGGGCGTCGACGCCGACTGTCTTGAAGATGGACTGGAGGACGCGTTCTTGGTTGGATTGGGACATTGTTGCGAGGTCGCGGGTGTCTTGAGAGAAGAGGGAGATGTTTCGGGAAATGGAGAAGCTAGGCAATATTCGGACAGCGAGGTTGTTGGACAGAGTTTGCCCGGCGAATAAGGTGGAGATGAGTGTCACGGTTCTGAGAAGCATTTAGTTGCAAGAAGAACAGAAGTAGGGTGTAGAACCAGTGTTTGATTGCCTGGTTTATATACACCCCATATGTCCCCGATATGTCCCCGCCAAGGCAAATGGACTTTTTTGTTTTGCGCGCCCTGAAATTGGTGACCCGTTAGTTGTGTCTTCTCTCTGTGGTGTTTTGGTTCCGAAAAGTCTCCGTCTAAAAATGCAGTCAAATACACAACGGCTAGTGGATAACATACCTTGCTTCCGTACCATCCAACAACAGACCGCCGACAAGTCATTTCTTCTTAGAGAAGGGGTTATTAATGACCTTGCACGTCTTCTCAATTGCTGAATGACAGAGCGAACCTAGTCCATCGCTGAGTTTACGCAAGCGCGGCACCTCGTCGTGGTCGGGGAGCGACGACATTTTTACCGACTTGGCCGTCATCCGGTAAGGTGGTCCGGGGACAGGGAGACTGCTCGTGGCTTTGAGGGGGTCATCTGGGGGAGTCTTGGGTTCCTTATTGGGAGACGACTTGAAGCTGCGTAGGGGAATATCTTCTGCCATCTGGAGATCTGTGGTTTCGACTCAGGTATCAAAAGTATATGATGCAGCTAGAGGGTAAGCGAGGAGAGATTGGAGAGATAACGAGGACTGTGGTTAGGGTTGAGGGAGGCGATATATGTGCCAGACATATGTAGGCACGAGTTCGTCATCCCTTCAACTTCCTCTCACGGCCGTATGGCGCAATTCAGCCTTGGTGAACTCTGCTCTCATTTTCTGCAGGACTGAAACTCATCCAAGGCGTCGGCGAAGCATAAAGGAGGTGATAAACAAACATCGTTGGCGGTCCGGTCTGATAAATCAGTCGAACCTACGTGTAAGGAGTTCTTGCACTTGGCGTTGATAAAATATCGGATTCCCGAATGCCAACTGTAGGCCTGCCTCAACATGTCGCAAAAGTCTATATCTAATCCGAAAAGATGAAACGCAACTATGGACGCCAAGATGATATACAAATGCACGAACATGACTCCTGTATCTTTCCCAACCGGTCGCGGAACTCTTCCGTCACTCTGTGTCCAACAGAGGCCGCCGTTTTGATTCCCTGTTTTCTAGTACTCCAGACAGATAACAACAATCCAGTGTTTATACAACGTCCCCAAGCAGAACATGCCTTCGCCCACCACTCCAACAGACACTCAAACAGCAGCCCACCTCGTAGCAGCAGAAGTAGGCCCCTCCTCACCCCCGTCGTACGCAACCGTCACCCTGTCGGTAACCATAATTCCCCTCCCTCCATCGGTCCGGTCTCCTCCCCTCTTGTACGTCCCGCTGGCGCGCTCGGACGAGGCGGTGGACTGCTTGTCCTGCGCCGGGTTGTTGACGATGTTCTCCTCGCTGCCTTCTTCCTTGGCGTGGATGGTGAAGCCGTAGGCGTCGACCTTCTTCTTGGGGCGGGCGCGCAGCTCCAAGGGATCCGGGTGGCTGCCGCTCTGCTTCGTGAACTCTTTGTAACCGTGGTTGGCGTCGGAGCTCTTCTTGTTCGACCCGCGCCAGATGCTGCGGCCCTTGACCTTCTCGAGGAGGGGCTGGAGGAGGGGGATGCAGGCTGCTATTATTATGAGGTTGCCTTCGATTCTGGATGGGGGTTGGGGTTAGCTTGTAATGATGGGGAAGAGGGGGATGGGGGAGGGGGAACGTACGAGGTCCAGTAAAGAGGGTCACATAGGTCGACTTTGCCGGAGGTTAGTATTCATTCGTCGGAGTTGGTGGGCTTGATTGACGACTTACAGCTCACGTCTTGACTGGACAGCGTCGGTACGCCTGTGGCCTTCACAATACCGACAGCCCCGGATCTAGTACCGTTGTTAGTCTGGTAAGTCTGACAGTGATGGTGGTGCTATTACTTACACAAGGCCCATACCGAGAGCACAACTGAGAGCTAGCTTCTTCTGGTAGGGCATTTGCAACTTCCATAGAACCACAGCCGGGTATATCGCCAAGTAGAAGTCGAGGAATGCGGAACACGCTGTTCACAATACAGTTATTAGTCATTGCTTTCCTTTGATTTCAAAAAATGGTCAACTAACTGCTCGCCCAGAAGGCCAACCCTTCTAACACGCTCGGGTGAAGACAGTTATGCGGCAAGGAAAAGGTCCACAGGGCGTGGGGTGGCGTGCACTGCAGAATCAACGTCATGACCATTGCTGTCAGGGAGAGGCAGCATATGATGCCCATCGTCCACAGGATGATGGTGTGCGTCCTGCTGGGCGCGAGCAGGCGGACGAGGAGGTAGATGACGGCCAGCTTGGGGAATCCGAGGGTTTCGATTCCCGGCACGTATGCTGCTATCATCCATTTGACCACGTTCTGCTTCTGCTCCAGGTCGAGGACGTCGAAGTGCTGGCCATTTCCCCAGTAGACGGATATCGTCACCAGGATGTTCGAGAGGACGGCGCAGAACTTGTATGGTCAGCAGATAGGTTCTCAGGTGCTGGTTGTCCAAATTGAATGGTTAGCAGATTTACTTACCGAGGAGAAGATGATCATGTAGTCATCGGCAGCCAGCTTTTTGTGGATGACCGTCCTGACATAGAGACGAGCCGCGACGAAGATGAGAGCGAGGGCTGTAAAGATCCAGCAGACCGCAATGATCATAGGCCCCTTATCGTCGGTCATCTTGACGGCGAAGGACGGAAATCAGAGCTAAAAGAACGCCTTGGGATACCAAACTGAAAATTGGAAGCCCGACCAGAGATTGGAAAGAGAGAGTATGGTTGTTTATCAGGGCCTATGCATCGCCGACGGTGTTGTCTTGTCACCATCGAAGGCGTAGATCTTGTCTGGTTTTTACGACCCCTGGTAGAATACAAAACACTGCCAACCGGCTCCATTCAGCTCTCACATGCAGAGTCGAAAGATTTCCTACTGGCATTGACTGCCGTGTTATCTGAATTCCAGTGCAAGGGTTGCATCAAGATGAGAGCAGATGAGAGGTGGCGTTTGAGTGGGTTAATGGGGGTATGCGCCGACTTTCTCGCCCAGGAGACCGGGTTGTTCCCCGGTGCCACACCGTTGAAGGATCCGAAGGACCCCCATGGTCCCATGGTGCGGAGAGCCATAGCCTGTCTTGGTAACCATTGTTGGCGATCTAACAGTACAATTTGTTGGTAGGATTACGCAAGCCTGGCATGTTCTCACCATGATCAGTTATCAGAATCACCTAGCCGTCGTGTCATGCAGGCTACTTTCCCATGCGCATAATGACTCGGGAATGCGACTGTAGATGTAGCACGATTACCGCAATGAAACCCTATTGCTATTGTCTTGAAGGGGAGATATCCAGAGACAGTTCCTGGTTCCTGGCCAATGGTGGAGATTCTACACAGACAAGCATGTATGTTTGTGAGGCAACAAATCAGGACAGAGACTACAACTACCAACCGGACAGTAGAATCCGGTCAACCTAGTACGATGTTTGGTTCACACGATTCTCAACACAACAGGGCCCTCACCGCTACTGTGGTAAACATTGGATTGTTCCTGCAGACCCAAGACCCAAGACCACGAAAAAAGGAAAGACACAGTTCAGAGTGTGTGGGACTTGCCCTGCGGACTCTGCCTGCAATCAAGGATCGAAGTTGATGAGTGGGTGTTTCGAAGCATACCCCTGTCCATGAAGCACAATAAGACCAGGGTCCACTATAGCCGAGTTCCCTAACTTGTCTAGGCCCGCGCCGATCCCGCCATTGTCTGGGCCGACCGAGCGGGTCTAACGGTCACTGGTCAGCGATCGACAAGATAGAGTTCTAGACTTCTTACACTTCTTTTGTGGCATTACTGACCTCGAGATGCCACTGATGCCTTGTCCTTGTGCCAGAACGCGAGCTGCGTGTTTCTAAAGCCTGGAGAGAGAATCGAAGAAGGGCAAAATAACACCCAGGAAGATGAACATTGGCATTACGACAGCGTTCACACCCTGAACGAAAACTCCTCAATTCCCGTCTCTAGTTGTGTCGGAGGATTCTTAGCGGTTCTTAGCAGTGGTATTGTGCGTGGGACGGAAAAGGGGTACCATGCTGGACCATGTTTAGCGTCCACTTATCCGTTGCCCTATCCCCCAATGAATGCTGTTGCTTTTTGGTATTAAGTCTTGGAAGGTTAGTTCATCTATGCATGCCCTTGAAGACAAACTCTTGGATGCGGTGACCACTCACGCGCGATAACCGTGGGAAGAGCCCGGGTAACCGAGTGCATGTCCGGGTAGGAAAAACATAGATAAAGCGACCCCTGCCGTGACTGCCTCTTCTGCCGTGAAAAGCAACCTTCTTGTGTGAATTCGAAGCAAAACAAGACGCCCAACATGTCCGGAACAGTCGACCTATCGATCGCCACTGCGCCGAGTAACGCAGATGCCGTGCCGGCTCTGATTGAAGATATCAATGCTCTGAACAAGAGCTGGAAGGATGACGAGGAGACTCGCCATGCACTGGTGGTTAAGACCAGAAGTCTTCTCCAGTCACTGCTGACTCCCCGCGAGCAGATGGTGCAGCATACCTGGGCCGATGTAGGTGACAATCCCACCCTCGTGCCATGGAAATCCCGGTTTGCCACGTGCTGAACTTTATGATACATGACAGCCCGGTCTCAATGCTGCTCTGATCACCGGCGTCGACGTTGGGCTCTGGAAGCTCATGGTCAAGAATGGTGTCGATAAGCCACAGAAGGTCGCCGACCTTGCCGGCCCTCTGGGAATGGACCCTGTGCTCCTCGGTCAGTCGTCTATTCTTGCACATCATATGTGCTACACCTATACAAGTGCAATACAAGCTTACAATTTATTGTACAGGTCGTCTGCTTCGTCATGTCTGTGCCATGGGCCATCTCGTTGAGACGGCACAGGACGAGTATAAGCTCACAAACTTCACCAAGTCCCTGAGCCTCGATGTCATCGGCGATGGCTATGTTGCTCTGTGAGTAAACTACAGTGTGGTGGTTTTGCGTTGGATTGACTGACATGTCCCAATCTTTCAGGCTCGGAGGAATCGGTCGTAGCCCAATCGAGTTCTACAAGTTCCTCCGCGATACCAAGTACCAGAACCCTGTCGATGCAGCTCACACAGCTATGCATGCGTCCTACAACACCGACCTGCCAAACTGCTTCGAATATCTCCGATCTGTTGGTCTAGGCCCTCACACTAACCATCACAGTGAGTACCAGACAAATATTTAGTCAAGACCTGTTCATTGTTAACCTTTCTTACCTCAATAGTGGGTGGCTACAGGCAGGGCCGTCTGCCATGGATGCATCCCAGTCTGTATCCCGTTGAGAAGACACTCTTCGAAGGTGCCGAGACCTCACCCGATGCACCTCTCGTCGTAGACGTTGCCGGCGGTCTCGGGCACGACATCAACGAGTTCAAGAAACTCTACCCTAACCACCCTGGCGTTAGTACCTTCGTGTCTCAACCAACATGACATTATCACTGATCACTCTTCTTTCACAGAAACTCATCCTCCAAGACCTCCCCGTCGTCATCAAGGACGTCAAGGGCCTCGACTCCGGCATCCAGCTGATGGACCACGACTTCCTGACGGAGCAGCCCGTCAAGGGAGCAAGGGCCTACTTCATGCATTCCATCATGCACGACTGGCCGGATGATGTGTGCCAGCAGATCCTGGGTCAGCTCGCGAAGGCCATGAAGCCCGGATACAGCAAGCTCCTGATCTTCGACGTTGTGATCCGTCGACCGGCGCTTACTGGGAGGCTACCGCTGGAGATATCCTCATGATGACGCAGCTGTCGGCTCTCGAGCGTACCGAGGACCAGTGGCATCAACTGATTGAGGGCAGCGGATTGGGCCTCAAGATCACCAAGTTCTGGACGAGCGGACACTCTGATGTTGAGAACGTGATCGAGTGCGAGCTGGCGTAGATACCCAGTGTGCGGAATGCCCAAGCAGATATGCACCTCGTCTATAGAGGAATAAAAAAATCGAACCATTATAACAGCCATGGACATAGGTAGATTAGACCCCTCGGCGGCGTGATCCTTTTTAATGGTCTACTTCCAGACAAGACCAAGCTCAACTCCTGCATATCCAAACCGCACACCACAACGCCGTGCTCAAACACCTTATCATACATCTATCCTCCCCACGCAGGCACCAACATCACTCAGCAACCTTAAACAACCAAACTGGCACCGCAACCCCAAACGTAGCAATACTACTAACCACGAACCCAACCTTCTTCCCAACCCCCCACATAGCCCACTTGAACGACAGCGTGTTCTTCCAGCCAAACCCGTAGTCCACCCCCTCAAACCCGTCGAACTGCCTCTTACACCCCCGTAGCAGCGTCTGAAACCCCTTCATGTTCGCCGCCTCGACGAAGGCCGCCGTCTCGGTGCAGTCCGGCCCGCAGCAGCAGGGGAGCATGCCGAACCTGCCGGCCGAAGTGTCGCCGAAGGCCGTCGTCCAGTTTTGGGTGCCGATGTCGCAGACGGGTAAGGTGAAGGTGCCTGTCCAGCCGGGGCCATCGAGGAAAGGGGAGGTGCTGTTGGGGGAGGACATGGCGTTTGATAGGGCGGCCCATGCGTCGTCTTCGGTGAAGTTGAAGGCTGAGAGGCGGTAGGCTTTTGCGGAGGATTTGGTTATGTCCTGGGGGTTGTTAGTGGAAGGGGAGATGGGATTAGGGGGGTGGGTGCTTACAACGCCACTTATGCCGTAGGTTTCGTTCATCAGGACGTCTAGACCGTAGGGTTTGTCGAGGTACCCGGACAGCGTCCCGCTTTCGGTGTAGAGGTAAGTGCAGTACACCCCGCCATCCTCGGGCGAGTACCACATGGTCTCATTCGCACAGCCTGTACTAGCAGGGTCGTCCGTCTGCTGGAAGATGGTGAAGATTTTGGAGTTGTTCCACTGCGAGTTCACAGTCGAAGCAACCATGTGCCTGAAGTAGAACTCCTCAAAGACCGTCGCGCTCGGAATGCTGGTGACGTCGACCCAGCCACCCCCCGCCACGTAGTCGAGTATGGTATGCTGCATATCGTCCTCGTATCCCCAGAACGTCGTGTTCGCCCACGTGACGATGGCGTCTTGAGCTTTCTTCGAAACGTCGCCGACGAATGTTTGCAATGCGGTCATCGTGAGCGCCGTTGTATCGGCTCTTGATCCACGCCCTCGTCAGCTCACGAGCAGTAGCCATTTTGGGCAAGAGGAGGGGACCTACGGCACAGGCATGAAGGTGTTTGCCACACCCAGGCCGCCTTGGGCAAAGCTCTCCATTGCAATCACGGCGGGTGCGAGCGCTGGAACTGCCATACCGAAGAGCGGGAGGATGGCAACGGCAAACTGGATCCATTTCATCACCTCGGAAGGGTTCATTAGGTTGTACTTGGGGAAGAACTCCTGCGACATGTTGCTGATCTTCGAGATGTATTGTAGTTGGCCGTTCGTGATGCCTGTCTTGATAGATGTTGGCGGCTAGGTTCTTGACTTTTAGGACAGTGGGGATGCTATGTCCACTTACATACATGTCGTTGAACGTGGTGTCAAGGTTCGCAATGGAAAGAAGTGATAGGTATGACCATGCCGGATCGTTATTGTCGACGTAGGCTTCAATCCGTCAGCAGGGGCTTCCAGAAGCCTTCAGGATGGAAGATGTACCCACCATCACAACCAATCTGTGATCCGCAGCTCCCTTGAAGTCCAATACCACACATGTAACCTGTCGGCCCGGACCCGAACGACTTCGCCAACGTGTTTGTAAACGGTCTCTGGGGGTTTGCCTGCCATTCTTGGTAGTAGTTTCGCAGCTGATTGTCAGTATCAGCAGCTGTGTAAGCCGCGATGGTCGGCTGCCATGCCGGGTCGGAGCCGCACGCAGCACCTCTGACGGAGAGCATGATGCTGCTGTAATGTGGTCATGATGCTCGAGTGCCAATGTTGGAATGACAATCTTGAAGGCCATCAGGCTTTGATATAGCATCAACCCGGCAAGCCCCTGGGTTTGGAGGGTGGTTCAGAACCGCCTTGCCATCGACGCCACCACCATCCGCCGGATCCAGCCGCATGCGCGACCTGAAATCTTAGCACAGTGGAAGCGCTCGGATCACGACAATCGTAGTAGGATTGATGGCAAGCCCAATGATCGTTTCAGCCATCGCTGCAGTGGCGTCGATAGTGCTTCCATTGTCCATTCAGCTGGGAGCCCTGCGAGGCTTGGCACGTTCAATAACAGTGCTGGCCGGCCGCGCTCTGGCCCTGGCCCGTTATGCGTCTCCCTGTACGCATCTGAGGCAGTGCAACACATATAGCAGAGCCTTGTGGTGATGGTTGCAAACTTGTTGATTTCCGCGACGAGGCTCCGGGTTGGGCTTCCAACCTTGGGGCGTGTTGCTAGCGGTTGGAATTCCGGGAACATCTTTGATTAGGTACTGTAACCGTGTTAGTAACTCTCGCCTTGCGTACGGGTTGTAAATGGACTGACCTTGATATCGAGGACTCGATTGCCCTGTCCTTTCAACAGACACCGCCCAGCTTTGAGCCGCCTCTCATGGTACGAAGCTGAAGCCCAATAGCCGCGCTTTCTAAAAGTGTGAGCGGGCAATATGTCCAAAGGTAGTACTAGCTAATTGCCCCTGGGTGATATGCCGGCATTTTAACGTTGCATGCAGCTGGCGGGCACCTAAATCGGCCGACATGGAGACGGGACTTGACGGGAAAACATATGGAAGACTCCAGCGAGCCATTGACGGGATGTCGCTTCCCCGCATCGGCATAGCTGTTGGGTCCATGGACTGAGATCATTTGGACCTCAGGACCATGACGGGGAGAACCTGGTTTAGCCAGGGGCACCAGCAGCACCAGCGGCAGGGGTCCTCAACCGACGAGACCCCAAGGGCCACGTAACGAGGCTTTTAGCCGTCCTTTGACATATTTCGGTCACTCGTCAGCAACCTTCCGTAGGGAAACAACGACTAGACAGCAAAACTTTACCAATGGGTGTGAGCCGGTGCTGAAGTGAGAAGGAACTGAAATTGACTTACATGAATTAAGCATCAGCAATCACAGACATTGTCCTTGCCATTGGTCCGAGTAATTGCTTTTCATTTGCCATCTACAGCAAAATGAGGCCATCGATAGATATCAGTCCTATCTGCGGTGATGGCCTCTCAATTCACTGGCAGACCAGGCCGCGACAGGACCTTAAAGGGCTCAACGCCCCGCAGAGAGTTGACATGTGCGACGGCTTTAGTCGAGTTCACTCCAGCGAGACACACTATGAGCTCGTCCAGCAGGAGACCCACGATGTTGCTGACCTTGCCGCGACTGACAACATGGGTCCTTGGTCTTTGTACCCTGGTTCTCGGCGCCGATCCAGCATCACCGCAAGCCTGCCGCTGGTATGTAACAGCGAAAACCGGAGATACCTGCGCAACTCTCGCCACTGAATGGGGAATCACATATCAGCAGTTCATACGCAACAACCCAAACATCACAACGTGTTATCTCACCGCCGGAACGAGGTACTGCGTCGACGACCGTGATGTCTCGCTGTCGACAACCACAGCGGTGACAGTGACGGTGTCGAGGCCGACGAGTAGTACACTGGTACCACCGATAATTCCGTCCACAACCATACGCTCGACAACGGCAACCCCGACACCGTCTGTCTCTGGCTTCACCCGAGACGGAAGATGTGGACCAGGAGGAGGTGGCCAGACGTGTATAGGCTCGGAATATGGGGATTGTTGCTCGCCCGAGGGTTGGTGCGGGAGGACCGAGGAGCATTGCGGAACCGGCTGCATCCTAGGATTCGGTCTCTGTGGCATCCTGCCCAGTTCGACAGGGAGTTCGGCATCCAGTTCCACAGCCAGCTCGACCGCCAGTTCGAATGCCACGAGTAGCAGCACAGCGGCAAGCTCCACGAGCTCGACATCGCCATCAACTGTGTCTGTTCCGACAGTCCAGACGACAATCACCGTCACGGTGCTCTCCTCAACCGTACAGACCTTCTTCTCCCTGGTTCCTTACACGCAGACGACCAACATTACCTCCACCCAGACGACCAATCTCACCCTCACCGACACGACCATGGCGATCTCGACATCCACTGCTGTGTTCACTAGAACACAAGTGGATACCGCTACTACAACCGCAACGGCCGTCGTCACGCGAACACAGGTCGAAACGGCGACGGTGACGGTTGCCCAGACGAGTGGATGTGCCGTGACCGTGACAGAGACAGCGAACCCCGCGGTTCCAACGCCGATCAGCACTGAAGTGTCCGTTACCTCAACAAACGCCAGTCAAGCCGAGACGACGACCAGCACCATCATCGTAACCTCAACGACCATTCTCACCTCAGCCTCGAGTAGCTCTGCACCTTGAAGTACCGCCTGCTCCTCGGCTCCTTGGCTCCCTCACTCACGCAACCAGGGACAGCATCCATCTGTAAGCGAGTCTGCCGATCCGGCACAGTGGCGCCTTGACCCAGCTGATACCCTTACTTACAAGGCAAGATTGGCACCAAGTGCAAGAAGGAGACATCTGTGGCAGAATTGTCAAGGAGTTCAGTGATCCATCTCTGAGTTTGACAAGTCCTGAGCACGTCACAACGCAGGGGAGGCGCAAGAGCTGGGTGTGCGGTTCGAATGATGTTTGCGGCGGGTTATGCTTTGCGTTTGGATGTGAAGTAGGTAGACTAAGGGCGTGTCGAAAATACAACCTAGATCTTGAAGTAAGAACGACTTGATGATGAAGGCTGAGACAGCCATTCTTGCATTTGTTGTTCGTGTTAGGGGAATGGAGTGGAGAGAACTACAAGTACGGAGCTGACATAATCAGCCAAGCCCCCAAGTTCTTATCTTATCGGACGTCTTGGTGGGAGAGCATCGGCGTCCTGTCCGTAAACTTTGTACCCGCGTCACAGCCAACGCGACGTCTCCTCGACATTCGAATGCTCATTTTGCGCCATACGCCCGACCTCTCTTTATACAGTACCCGCTCATTCATAGCGGTATAGCTGGGGCATAAGCCTTTCGCAGCTCCCTGCAGGGCAACGAGCATCAAAGACGCGGCATTGCGCCGTAAGCTCCCAACCGAACCCTCCAAGATGGCGCCTCACTCCAGCTCGGGCAGAGCCATGACGACGGCCGACGCACCACCAACACCGGTCGAGCCAACGGTTCCCAAAGGCCCCAACCCCGGCGACATATCAATTGCCAACCAGTATACCTTTGAGCAGAATGTGCGGCACATGCTGCGGGAGAATGGCTGCGACCCGGCAAGAGAAGACAGCTACAGGATACAGGGCGTTCAGCTGATCGACAACGTCCGGGAGGCTCTTCATCTGTGAGTTCTCATGGCTGCAATTGCTTCTGTCGGCTTTATACTGACCTGTTTCTGCCGCAGTCCCGTCAAGACCTTCGTAACCGCCGCGACATACTACCACAAGTTCAGGATGTGCCACCGAGACGCCGAGTACAACTACCAAGATGCGGCACTGGCCTCGCTCTTTGTCGCATGCAAAGTGGAGGACACGATCAAGAAGTCGAGAGAGATACTGTGTGCCGCCCATAACATCAAATACCCCGACCACCCCCTTGCGCAGGATGACAAGGTACGAGATATCCGCTCTCTGTTCTTGGGCAATAGCTAACAAGCTCGGCTTCTAGAGCTTCATCCGTCCCTCAGAACTCATCGTCGGCCTCGAAAGGCTAATCCTCGAAACTATCGGCTTCGACTTCCGCGTCCGCTATCCCCAAAAAGTCCTGATCAAGACAGTTCGAAAACTCCTCCCTCCCCAAGACGCCAAGGAATTCCTAGCGGTCGCCTACGACATGAGCATAGACATCTACAAATCCTTCGCACCCATAAAACAAACAACCTTCACGACCGTCATGGCCATCGTCGAGCTCACCGCCCTCCTGACCCGCCTGCACCTGGATCAGATCCGCTCCCTCGACCTGCACCGGTGGCACACCAACCGCGGCTGCGTGCTGGAGACGGTGCTCGACCTCCTCGACCTGTACGCGCACTTCCAGAAGTCCACGAAGATTGGCCAGCGGTTTCCCCAGGACAAGTTCATCAACGTCAAGATCGGCCTTAACAAGGAGCTTGACGACGCTCGCAAGGGGCTGACCCGCTACGAGACCTTCTGCCAGCAGTGCCAGGCCGAGGTGAAGGACATACACCCCATCACCCCCGGGTCGGCTACTTCGCCCGCGACGACGAGCTCGTACCCCGGTACCACGACGCTGAAGCGGTCGACCAAGAGCACGGATGCCACGATGCGGTTTGTGTTTGACGAGGATGAGGCGAGGAGGGAACTGGATCTGGTCAACGACTTCTTCAAGGAGGAGTACGAAGAGTACGAGGTCGAAGTGGAGGAGAAGATTCCCGAGAGCGAGCTGAAACACGGACGTACGGGACAGCAGCGGCATCACAATGGCCACGATCATGGGTGGGCACCGTATCATAGGAATCGGCACGGGCACCCTAACGACCGGTATAAGGGAGGTCGGAAGAGTCATGGTGGTTACCGTTGATGGAGGGAGCATACGGTTGAAGTCGGCGGAGCATGTGTTTCTGGGCTATGGGCTGGCAAAAACGGCGTTCTATATTGGCAGAGGTCTGACGATACCCCTTACGAACTATCTTATTGTTGCTCTCTACTGGTTGGCAATGAATGGTGACGAATCAGCACATGTGGTATCGAGACCGTGTGCATCACGATGAACATCTCTTAGAAACGTGCGGGCAGCGAAACTGTACAGCCGACGCGAGAAGCGTTGGATGATCAGTTCTGTGAGCGAGTGCGGTATTCCGTCTCGTTGCACACTCCTGAGCTACACTACAGGAGAGCTGTGCTTCCGCCTCACCATGGCTGAGGTCACGGAACGTCAGAGTCCAAAAGCACCCGAATGTGGCATGCCTAAATAGCATCATCAGGCAACAGCATCACGATCTCGTTGCCTGCAAGGCTACCACGATGCACTATATCGCATTGCGATTTCGGCGCTCTCTCCATTCGAAAGTTGGAAGGTGGTTTGCGATAGATATGTGTGCGGCAGTACAACAACTTAGCACTTCATCTACCACAGCATATATATCATGAACCCCAACCTCGAAATAGCAACACGACGCTTCTTCATAGCCATCCCCCTCCTTCTTGTTTGCTTCCGCCAACCTACCAGCCACCAATGTCATCCCCAACCTTCACCCTAACCCCCTGCACCCTCCCGGACGGCCCCTCCATCGGGCGGAACAACGTCCTCGCCTTCTGGACGGACAAGACCTGGGTCCAAGTCTGGCGATCCGGCGGCCGTACCCGCTCCCGCTCGTACGTGGCCGACCAGGCCGCCAAGCGCGGGCGGCGCAACCTCCTCCTCGACCGCGCCCACAGGCGACACCTCAAGGCCGTCGACGCCGCGACGGGCGAGGTCGTGGGGTACGCGCGGTGGGTGCTGCCCCCACAGGGTGACGGTTGTTGCGCGGGGGAAGAGGATAAGGATGATCATTGCCACGAGCTGTGGAGGGAGGCGCGGATACCGGATGTCGAGGACGGGGTGAGGGAGGAGGCTGAGAGGGAGAGTGCGGCGGCGGATTGGGAGGTTGAGGGCGGGGTGATGGATGGTATTGATGAGCCGATTGTGAGGAGGATGGGGGAGTTAAAGGTGGGGAGGAGGTATATGGGTATGTACTCGCCGAGGTACTTCTTGAGCAGGGGCAAGGGGCCTGAATGTTGCTGACGGTTCGGTAGAACTCGATTACCTCTGCGTCCCGCCGGCGTTTCGACGGAGGGGGATAGCCTCGGCGCTGATACAGAAGGGTCTCGAGGAAGCCGAGAAGCTCGGGCTGGACACGTTCGTGCTCTCTATGAGGGCCGGGTTGAGCGTGTACCAGAAAGCTGGCTTTGAGCTGTTGGACCAGGTGCTCATCGACGCCTCGGATCGGGGCGGGGATAAGGACTATGGCGGGTGGTTTTTGGAGAAGAAATGCGTTCCCAAGGCTGAGGCTTGATCATTGGGAGGAGGAGCCAAGCGCGGCCGGATTGAAGTCGGTGTTGGTGTATCAGTCTTTGAAGACAGCATCTACTCCATGCAGCCGGTCGACGGTGCAAGTATCACGGTTGCACACATATTTTTGAAGCACACTATCGCTCCTCTTGTAAAGAACACGTCCATTATCAAGGATCAGGGTACAGACTGGCGGATATTCGGGGCATTTATCAGTAGTCGGGAGTCAATCTCAAAGAGGTTGCTGGTCGATGAAACCAACGGTTATCCGGTGGCACAGGTAGACACCGTCTTCAACAACGTGTACGAACCCATTTGGCCTGAGCCTCAAATAAAGTGATGCTGCCAGTCCTACATTATCCGCAGTAGGCAAACGGTGTCGAGATGGAGTCGACAGTACATGAGAAGTCACTTTACCCGCTGACATAACCGTCAGAAGCGGCATGGCCGACATGTACTTGCTGCGCGCATTGAACGACTGCAGAGCAGATGCGGGTTTCGAATCTTTCGAACCTCAAGTCACCAGGACGAGGCACCAGATTCTTCACTCATCTTCTGAAGAGATCCCAGACTACTTGAAATGCAGTCCGCACTGGTCTTGCTGTGTTGGTGTCTCCCTCAAAAGTTGGATAAGCATCGACAGGCCACAAGTTACTGACGTGTCGGCAGACTGCGCGTTCGGTTCGGTGGTAGCAGGCATTTCCCTTCCTGGCTCTACCCAGTTTGCCTCTCCGGTACCACTTCGAATCATGCCCCTCGGCGCCTCCGTAACCTATGGCGTGGGCTCAACCACAGGAAGCAGCTACCGCAAGGACCTGCGCGACCTGCTCATCGCGGCAAACCAGACAGTCAACTTTGTCGGCACCCACGAGAACGGCAACTTCACCGATAACGACGTAGAAGCCACATCGGGGTTCGTCATCTCCCAGATCGCGGACGCAGCCGCAACCGCTGTGCCAAAGTTTCTTCCCAACATCGTGCTCGTCGACGCCGGCTCAAACAACTGCAACCAAGGCGGCACGGTGCCCGGCGCGGGCCTGCAGATCAACGCATTGGTAGACGATATCATGGAACGAAGCCCCGGTGTGACGGTGCTGCTGGCGACGATAATCATCAACACCGTGCCGGAGCAGGAGGCTTGTCGGGTCGATATCAATCGGCAGTACGAGCTGTACGTGGCTCAGGAGGGCAGGGCACAACAGGACCGGAAGAAGTTGTTGCTCGCCAACATGACAAGTCCCCGGGGTCCCACGATGTATGATCTTGCTGATGGGAGGCACCCGAATGATGTTGGATATGCGAAGATGGCGAAGATGGCGAAGATCTGGTTTGATGGGATACAGCGAGCCATCGCGCTGCGGTTCGTCACTGCGCGGGTTGAGAATGGCATCCCGGCGGACGGTGGATGAGGGAAGATGCGCGAGTCGTGCACCACGCGCGTCATTTGAAATTGCCGTCCGTCGTCAGTCTTGTTTCTTAGTTGGATCGCGCGTATGGTCTTTCTGGATCTAGACTTCAGTGTATGGGGTAGGATACGCGGGTCTCGATCCCGGTGGTATGGGTCACTCTTTTCAATGCACTCTGGTCTCCTGTCGAATGTCGATTTACCTATTTATCATCAGTGTGCTGCTCGAAGCAAACTGTCGCTCATTTGTCGAATTCAAACTGCGATCCGATACTCAAGCCTTGAAATCGCCACTCCTTATATCCCGATGCAAGATGATGCAACTAGTAAGGAGGTCGCCGCTGGTGTCTCCCGGATCCGAAAAGAGGATCACCACCGCGCTACTGTGGCTCGCGTGGTCCGGGCCTTACGGGATGTCGTTAAAGGCCCCCGTAACAGCGACCGCTAGAAACAGATAATGCGGACGCTAGATCGAATAGTTTCTTATTATGTGGACTGCAATCTGATGCAGATCGCATCCGCCGCCTTGTCTCGCCCAGGTTGAACTGCCGGGTATATCTTGGCCAGTCCAACTCTTGTTTTCTTTCGGACATCGTTATGTTGCCGGCGGCTCGAGGTGATAGATCGGCGGCATAGATTGTGTATTCTCCTTCAGACGCTCGTTATTCCTGTCGCTCGTTTTGTAGACTCGCAGATACACACAGTCGTTACTTCTCGTCGCTCACTTGCACCACATTGTAAATATGGCTTCCTCTCTCTTGCTCCTGGCTGCCGCCCTGCCAGCCCTGTCGCTCGCTCAGAGTGTCAACGCTCGTAGCAGCGGCATCGTCCACGCCGGGAATCTCATCCACTACCCCCTCGTCGCCACGACCGGCTCTTCCGTCTTCGGCAGCTCGAAACGCCAGAACAGCGTCTCAGCCCTCGGCCAGCGCACCGGAACGATCTACACCATCAACATCTCCCTAGGCACGCCGGGCCAGTCCGTCCCAGTGCAGTTCGACACCGGCGCCTCCGAGGTCTGGGTCAACCCCGTCTGTGCACAGGCTTCAGACCAGGCTTTCTGTCTCGCCCAGCCGCGCTTCACGCAGTCCACCACGCTCGTCGACCTCGGTGTGCAGGGGTACAACGACATCGTGCGCGGTCCTGGCGGTGATGGGACGGGGTACGTCAACTTCGAATATGTGGCCGACTACGTCGCCATCGGGTCGGCCAGGATCACACAGCAGATCTTTGGTGTGGCGTATGACAGCGTGCGTCCCTCGGTCGGTATCTTGGGCGTTGGTCCCGAACAGAGTGCTAGTGGTTGGGACAGCGCCTATCCGCATATTTTGGACTCCCTGGCGACGCAGGGCTTCATCAACAGCCGCGCTTTTAGCATGGACCTGCAGGGGCTGGGAAGCACCTCCGGATCCGTTATCTTCGGCGGAATTGACACCAAGAAGTACCAGGGCAGCTTGATCAAGCTCCCCATCGTCCCGGCCGCCCAGTCGCCCGACGGTAACACGAGGTACTACGTCCGGCTCGATGGTATCTCAGTCAACCAACCCGATGGCACTGTTGTCAGCGTGTACCAGAAGGCTGCTGGAGGACTTGGTCAGGTCGTCCAGATCCACAGCGGCTACACACTCAGCTCCTTTTCCACCATCGTCTTCCAGAAACTAGTTGCGGCCTTCCCATCCGCCCAGGCTGTTGAGGGTGATGAACTGTACAGCGTCGACTGCCTCGACGCCGGCCAGGGCGGTTCGCTCGACTTCACCTTTGGCGACAAGGTGATCAACGTGCCGTACAGCGACTTTGTGTGGCGCGACCCAAGGAGCGGTCTCTGCATCTTGGGCGCGTTCGCGGACGGTAAGTCGACAGCACTCCCTTATATGCGACGTCCGTGTGTACTGACAGTCAATATCCAGATTACATTTCCGTCCTCGGCGACACCTTCCTTCGGGCTGCGTACGTGGTCTTCGACTGGGACAACCGGAATATCCACCTTGCCCAATCGGCTGACTGCGGTTCGAACCTCGTCGCCATCGGCGCAGGTGCCGACGCTGTGCCCTCGGTTGTGGGTGACTGTGCCGTGATCGAGCCGACGTCCACCTCGTCTTTGACGACTGCTTCGTCCACCTCAACCACGGAAACTTCGACCACGACAAGCGAGGTATCTACCACGAGCGAGGCCTCCACGACGAGTGAGGAATCAACCACAAGCCTGGAATCGAGTACGTCGTCCACAACTGAAGAATCAACCACCGCATCTTCGACGCCAGACACCACGAGCTCTTCCACCACCGAGTCCTCGACTGAAACCTCGACTACCGAGACATCAACCACCGAGACCTCGACTGCCGAGACCTCGACAGCTGAAACATCGACGACCGACTCTTCCTTTTCATCATCCAGTGACTCCTCCTCCACCTTGACCATCACTTCGGCTGCGTCATCGGCTACCGCCACCTCGACCGAGGAGGATCCGGACTGGTGCGACGAAGAGACAGAGACAGATACCGCAACCTCGACTTCCTCCTCCACCCTGTCATCCGTCGATCCTACCATCACTGGCAGCAGCACCTCGTCGTCCAGCAGCTCACAAATCACCCCCACCGCTATAATCACTTCCTCAAGCACAACTTTGTACACGAACACGTCATCGACTGCCACTAGCACATCGACCGAGGATGATTTGTGCGACGAGGAGACAGAGACAGCCACGGCCACTTCGTCTTCCTCCGCTGGCTCAGCTGTCGACCCGGCTCTCACGTTTACCAGCACCTCCTCCAGCACCGCAGCCTCCTCCACCGGCTCAGCCATCGACCCTGCCGTGACCGTTAGCAGCACGTCAATCACGTCCTCTGCCGGAGGTACGTCATCAGTCGCACCCATCCTGACAGGCAGCGACACCTCGTCCACCACTGCTCCAATCACCCCCGGCTCTTCAATCACCGCCCTCCCAGCGCCCATTGAGCAGTCCACATTGACCTACACCCACACGACAATCTACACAATCACCTCCTGCGGCCCCGAAAAGACAGCGTGCCACCCCGGCCAGGTAGTCACCGAAGTCGTCACGTCGCTCACCACCGTCTGCCCGCAGACCACGGCGACATACACCATCGGCAAAGTACCCGTCACCATCACGCCCGCCGTGACGGGGGGCACGCTGATCCCCGTTCCCGGTTGCACGCCGGGTGCTCCTGGCCCAACCGGTGACGTTGGCGGGACATCATCTGGCAAGCCCGCGATAGCTCTCTCCGCAGCGGCTGCTGGACCTACTGCTGCGGTCACTGGGTCATCCGGAAAGCCTGCCGCAGCACTTTCTGCAGCGGCTGCTTCCGCGCTGGCGGCTGCATCGTCCGAAAAGGCAACCGGATCTGGTGGAGCGGTGGCAGCAGTATCCGGTGAAGCCACTGCTGCTGCGACGCAGGTGGCCACCGCGACTAGCATCCCAGCCCCTAGCAGCTACTGGAGCACGGCTTTGTCAGGAGGGAACGGGACGGTGGTGCCGACGTCGAAGCCTACTTCACCTCCGGTCGTCGTTGCTGGGGCTGGGAAGACGATCGTGATGTCTGCGGTTGCTGGGCTGGTTGTTGTAGCTGGTGTGATGGCTTTTGGACTGTGAGGTTGGGGTGTAAATATTTAGGCTAGACATTGCGTGTGACTTGTTTATATTGCGGTAGACGTATGTTGATAGTAATGCAATCTTTCGCAGCCGTGGTATCTATCTTGGCGTTCGTGACCAGCGACGCAACGCGACATCCTTCAACTTCCCCCTCCCGCTGTTGACGCGATCAGGACGGGCGACGCGTAGGAGGTTCTTCTCGACTTCGCATTTCAAGTAGTAGAAGGGGAGGGACTTTCCAAGCAACACCTTTGTACTCCATGGTTACCTGCCGCCTAGTCCATTGCTCGACTGGAATACCGTAAAACGACTAGCCGCGAGAGCGTGGCCGGATCACACACGTATTACTCCGGCATTGCTTAGCGGTACAGCTGCCGTCCCTGTGACCCTCGGACGAGTCCGCAGAAGTCTCCTTTCGACGGGCCGATCAGCTCGTAATTGTCCATCACCACGGCGAGTAGCGGGCTAGGTACGGTGAACTCTCTGAAAGCTGTAAACGTTGATCCACACCCAGAGGCGCGCCGAGGGCGCCATGGCCGGCGTGTTGGGCAGAGTTTGCTAGAGTGAGGGAGACATGAATCGGGTATGGTGTAGCGGTAACATCGATGACTCTCACTCATCAGCCCGGGGTTCGACTCCCCGTATCCGAGATTCGAAAGAACATGCGTTGAACAGCGTCATCCCTTTTTGCTTGAGCTTTGCTTGGAATTTTGTTTGTGGTTGGTTTAAAGTAGTGACAACTTGGCGGGCGGTTGCATTTTTGGAAACATCCCAGGAAGCTTGACGTCCGATGGGGAAGCTGCGTGCTCGATGTAGCCAATCATGTGCGACAGCGCGCTACTCCCCGCTCTTTGCCTTTTCCACACTGCAAGTATTTCTCCACAGAAGACACGGTCTGTTCAATTCAACCATGAACAACACCAACACCAACCAACTGCCATCTTCACGATCGGCCTCCCATAACACATCTCAATACTCTAGCCACTCCCCATTAACTCAACCACTTCACAACACCGTCCACTATGGCACAGCCAGCCATGGCTGTCCCGGGCCAGTTCAGCGGCACCTTCACCGTCAATGAGGTTGGCCACGGCATACGCCAGATACCCGCGGGCTCATACCTCGTCCACAGCACCAACTGTCTCTCCATCTGGGGCGCGGGCTTCGCCCAAGAGATGTCGTACATGTTCCCCGCGGCCTACGAGCGCTACCGCGTCTTCTGCACCCAGTCGCGTCTTGACCCATCGGATCACTGGCCTCCACCAACTCTGGTCGGACACGCGCTCATCATCCCTCCCCAAGAGGCCGACACCGCCATGGGATCACCCAACGTGAACGTCGTCTGCCTATTCACCAGTTACGGCTACGGCAGACCCAACAAGGCCATAGGAAAGCCGGGTATGGACCGGCAGAGCAAAATTCTCGAGAATACTGTCGTCGCGCTGGGGAATTTCCGACGCCAACTGGAGGAGATGCGTGCCAGTGGACAGATTGGAGATGTGGTCATCTACTCGCCTCAGTTTAACTCGGGCGCCTTCCGCGTGCCCTGGGATAGGACCAAGGGAGCTGTTCAGAACGCGTTCTTTGGGTTCGACAGCACGTGGAACTTCATGACTCCTCCTGGACAGGCTTGATCGACTACTTCGTCTCAACTTCGAGTTCAACCCTTTTTTGGAGGGATAATTGCTGTTTCACCAACAATGCTCAATATCAAGCTCAGATGTCACGACAGGCCCCACCCGGGCAGCACACGCAGGACTCACTTCTCGCCCAAACCAACACCACTAATCTTCTCCAACTCCACCAACAACCTCTCCTGCAACCCCTCATCCATCGCCTGCTTCGCCGGCGTCTTCTCCTTCGAACCACGGAAATACCTCCCCGTCTTCCCCTTTGCCTCTCCCTCCCCCAACGCGCACATGACATACGTAGCGACCGCAGCCTCGATGTCATCCGGCGCATTCGGACCCCCCATCTTCGTCGGCACCCACCCCGGATCAAGACTGTTAACCTCGACCTCCCCCTTCCACCGCCTCGCAAACGCGTTTGCCAGCATGATATCGTGCAGTTTACTATCACTGTACCCAACACCGACCAACTTGCCCTCCCCCATATCCAACCTATGCCTCCCTCCACGATGCATACCACTACTCACAAAGACCAACCGCTTTGGCTTCTTCATTTTGGCCGTTAGGATATACGGCGCCAGCACATTCACGCAGAACAGACTCGGCAGTCCGTCTTTTCCGGGCACGCGCTCGTAGCCGAGGTATAGGCCGGCGTTGTGCACCACGCAATCGAACGGCCCGAATTTGCTGTCTGCTTCAGAGGCTAAGCGAAGTGTTTCCTTGACGGACGTCAGATCCGCGACGAGCACGCCCGCTGCTTTTGGGCAGGCGGCTTTGGCGTCTGCCGCGCGTTGGGCGTTGCGCGCGTGTAGCACAACGGTGTGCCCCTGCAAGGTCAGGCGGCGGGCGGTTAGAGAGCCGAGACCGTCACTGGAGCCTGTTATGAAGATACGGGCCATTTCTTTCCTGTTTTTTTCCCTTTCGGTTTGGGATTTGTGTTGGGCGGAAAGCGAAGGCGTTTGTGTGTTTGGTGTTGTTCTGCAGGAAGAACTCGTGGCAGGGGATCCTTTATGAGCCTACTAGCGTTGTGGTTTTGTTCGTCGTTTGATATCTCCGTTGTTTTCGTTCGCCTGGGAGTTTGCTCTACCTCCGTGGGCGTTGCAGTTGGTGGCCCGCCACGGCGACTGGTGAACCGGTTTGGGAAAGCCGGCATTGGCATTTTGTATGCTGGCGGTGCGGCCGCTTTTCTATCTCCAAGTGACTGACGTAGGGTATTCGGCATGCGTCTGGTGGCACCATGACGCGATTGAAAGAGGCACACTTGGTGTGCATCTGTCGCTGGGTGCGGCGGGGTAACCAGCTTGGGAGCTACTAAGACAGACAGACACACATACCAGTCAAGAGGCCAATGGGAACCAATACAGCATCCAATCCCGAGTTTAACAATGTCCCACTTAGGTTTCGTGGCAGGGTACTGACCGGTTGCCGGTTACGTTGTGTTCGATTCCGCAACCATCCTGTTTGCTTTTGGATTCTTGAGCAAAACGACACCCACCCCAGTCTCATCAAGTGATGAGGCTGTCTTCTATTTACTGGGCCTTACACGGTGAGCATGGGCGTAAGTCGAGCGGCCACCAGGGACACGCCGCGAATAAGGTTGTGCTTTATGGAGAATCCGGCCTCTAAGCCATACTCGAAGGCTTCCATTATTACGCCCCAGCATAATACCAGCACTATCCTATAGACTCTCACTGATCATGTGCGCTCGGCGCGTCTGGATCTTCCTCATACTCCTGGTCTTCGTCATCGTCATCCTCGTATGAGCAGTCGGTCTCGTTTGCCAAGTCACCCCAGTCCTCAGGAAACTCGTCTTCCTCATCTTCATCCTCAACCTCGTCCTTTTGCCCAGCGTCAGCCCCCTCTTCATCCTCTTTACCCTCGACGCCCTCTTCTTCAGTCGCCTTTTCACCCTCTTCACCCTCAACTTCGCCCTCCTCGCCCTCGACACCCTCAACCTCTTCGCCCTCCACTTCGGCACCTTCGACGCCTTCTTCACCCTCAGCAACTGCTTGATCCCCAACTTCCTCACCCTCGGCAACCTCCCCACCCTCAACGTCCTCTTCACCTTCAACAGCTTCTTCACCCTGGGCGGCTTCCTCGCCCTCAACTTCCTCGTCCTCAACTTCCCCGCCCTCAACTTCCTCGCCCTCAACTTCCCCGCCCTCAACTTCCTCGCCCTCAACTTCCTCGCCCTCAACTTCCTCGCCCTCAACTTCCTCGCCCTCAACTTCCTCGCCCTCAACTTCCTCGCCCTCAACTTCCTCGCCCTCAACTTCCTCGCGTTCCTCGCCTTCAACTCCCTCTTCACCTTCAGCGCCCTCTTCACCTTCACCCACTTCTTCACCCTCAGCAGCCTCTTCACCCTCGGCCGCTTCTCCGCCCTCGACGCCCTCATCACCTTCGACACCTCCCTCATCCCAAGCCGCTTCTTCACCCTCGGCGCCCTCTTCGCCTCCTTCATATTCGCCCTCAACTCCTTGGCCATCACCCTCGACTCCCTCACCCTCGACTCCTTCACCTTCACCTCCTTCATATTCACCCTCAACAGCTTCCCCTTCACCTTGTCCACCTTCTTCAGCGCCAGCGTCTTGTTCGCCGGTCTCGTACGTCTGCTCTACTTCACCCTCAACATCTTGTTGTTGTTGATCCCCGCCGTATTCGTCCTGGGTACCGTACTGTGCCGCTGCTTCGTCTCCCACGTCCTCCCCCTCGTACGCATTTTCCGCGGGCTGCTCCAAACGATCTACAACGTTGCCTTCAGCGTCGAGGATGGCGCCCGACTCTTCGTCTACGTAGTGTCCTTCCGGGAGTGCATCTTCCGTGTAGCCATTTTGCGTTCGACGAGGAGGCGGACCATGTTCAGCCATCTCTTAAACTAGGTATTGTTTTGGCTCTTTTCAGGATTGTGGGTGGGAGAGTGGAGAGTGAAAAGAGAGAAAAGATAGGACGGAGAGGAGACTCTGGAAGGAGAGAGCTCAGAGGAGGGATTGAGTTTTTGTCTTTTCCGCAAGAAAGTCGGCTTGCTGGCCTCTAACCACGGGGAAACTAGCGAGGTAGGTTCTATTTTAATGAGAGACCGTGAATGAGGTGGTTACGACTCTCTGTTTGTTCTTTCGGAGACCTCCCCAACCTGTCTTAGTGTCTGTCCGTGGAGGCCTGGAATACAGGTGGATCGGACCGCACCTCAGTCGAAGATAGCTGTACATGTTCTATTGGATCAAGTACGGAGGTGACACATGGTAGTGTTAAAATCTATTGCGGCCTCCTTGAAGTCTAGAACTTTCTGCCAGCTCTCAATGTGACGGAGGAGGTTTGGAGTCCGCAACCTCAGTTGATGGATTGGGTTTGGTGCCTATGCTCCGCTGATCAGGTGCATTTAATAGTGCCTGAAGCTAGTATTGACTGACGGGACACGGCACCCAGACTGGTGGGAGTTCCAGCGTTAGCGCCCGGCTGAACCTACCTACAATGCCAATAGTTCCAGCGTTAGCGGGTTCCGTTCAGCTGCCATCCTTATCACAGCCCCAAGGTAGTCCAGTGGGATCAACGTGGTTATTGAGGCGGTTCAGGGGCCTAGAACTTCAAGTGAGGTTGCACTATTAGCAGGCCTCGGCCGAGGCCGTCACTCCTGGAGGACTCCCAATATCTCCAAATGCCATCCAGAGCAACAAAGCTCACCACCCACGGAAATGTCGAGCGTATGCTCGTCCAATAGTTTCCAATGGCCGCGATATCGAAATGTTTCACTTTACTGTTTCTGGGCATCATCTCACAGCCGAGGTTCCAACGTGAAGTAACACGGACGCCTTGAAGCTTTTCGATAGTGCTGTTTTCCTCCCATCCACAACCATCGTGAAGTGGGTAGTAGGTAGTTTCTCCGTCATATCCCAGAGCCTACACCCGTACGGGGAACTCTTTGGGTTAGGATCATATATAAGCACCTAGTAACCGACTACCGTTAAGCGGTCAGCCAAAACTTCATATTCCTTGTATCCCTCGGTCCAGCCAATCCACCAGCTACACCTCACTGTCGCACTTGTTTTCTTTCTCTTTGTCCTTGGTTCCTCTTCATAACCTACCTCCTTGCACCACCAAAAACAATGTCGCTGACATGGGCTATCAACGACTGGGACAAGCAGGACAACCAGTGGGGCAACCAGGGTCTCGTCTACACTCTTCCCGAGACGGCGCCTCTCAAGGACCAACTGCGGCAGGCCGAGGATTGGGTGAGCCAGTTCGAGTCGCTGGCGGAGAAGAACAAGGCGCAGGCCAAGAAGAAGTCGTTCTTCGGACCGACCGGGAAGGACGAGGCGAAATATAGGTACAAGGCGAGGATTGCCCGGGATCATGTCGCGGCCATCAAGAAGAAGATGGAGCATCAGGCTGCTGCTGCAAAGCCGAAGCCTCCGCCAGCTCCTGTCGCGAAACCGCCAGCTACACCTGTTACAAAGCCTCCAGTCCCCGTGGCAAAACAGCCAGCACCACCAGCAAAGCCGGTCCTGAATGCGGACGCCATCAAAGACGCGGCTTTCGGCACTGAGAAGCAGCAGGCGGCGGCCGAGAGGACGGACAACCAGAAGGAAGCCTTCGACCTCGGCGTGAAGGGAATCGGCATGGGCAAAGACACCAAGGACTTGGTGAAAGCTCTCAGGACGCCCATTAAGGATATTAACAAGGGCGCGGGACTTGTCGAGGCGAGGGATACGGCAGGGTTCGGCGAACTCCAGCAGATTGTCAAGTTTGCACTGGCGGTACGATAATCCGCCCTCGATCACATCACCTTTTGTCCCCCTCTTTTGCGTATTGCTGAGGAGTACGTTACTAATCTTCTATGGTGATGTTCTTTAGAAAACACCGAAGGAGGCTTACGAAGTGGCCCTGGCCAGACGCGAGATCTACCTCCGCGTCAACGTCGTCAACGAAGCCGCGGCGAAGATCGTCGATATCGAGAGTTACTTCCCGCCGTCCTTCGGGCGGAGGACGACCCTCCCCGAGATGGGGCCTTTCACGATGCGGCCCATCGACCCCAGGAACAAACAAGGGACTTTTGCTCTCCTGGGAGGAGCCTCGGGCGACGGTATCCTGAGGAAGATCGTTACCCAAGGTCGGTTCATCCGTGCCGGCATCGCCTTTTGCGCCGAAACTCCCGATAAGAAGGCCCATATGGATTTCTCGGTCGTACGTTCACACATCGATTTTCTCTCTGCACCTTTGCTTGCATAGCTAACCATCCGGTTTTGGTTTTTCTTGTAGGGATTTGATTGGGAACCTGGTGTTTCTCTCGTTACCCAAGGCGTCGGGGGTGTCAGTGTCTTGGAAGGGAAGAAGTGCCAGGAAGCTTTCCAAAAGGCGAAGGGCAATCAGGAAGCGACACTCACCAATGGCCAACTGACGGTGTTGGTCGCGATAAACGGCCAGAATGTTGTCATTGCGGTAGGCAGGAACAACAAGTAGAGACCAGATGATGGGAGCGGGAAAGGTTTTCTCAGGCCCATCTCTAGTTTCTGATCGGCTTAGAGCCATCCAGAAGTCCGAAGTGGCAATGTGTTACATCTGTGTGAAGTGTTCCCAGTCATGTTGTCGTCGGCAGTGTGTGTGGGCATTCGGATGTTCATAGGGGCGTGCTGTTTGCCGACATGGGCCCGTCAAAGTCGACAACTAAGTCTAGGTACCAGCCGATAGCCATTCATTTTCTGTGAAAGTGTTTGATCGTAACGGCTCTGTTCCTAGGGTGAGTCAGAAGAGCCACCGCTCGACAGTGCAGTTACTCCTAGAGCATGCAACAGCGAAAAGGGGGTGACCACTTTCCAGCTGCAGTCTTTTGTGCTATTCCCTGTCCGACCACAAGCATGGAACCCTTGCGACCGGAAGCCCTCAGTCTCCAGAAAAGAAAAAGACGCCGCGTGACACGCATCCGATTCCCTTCTGTAAAGGATAGTTATCCAGTGAAGCTGAAACGCCGAGGTTCGCCGTGGGCAGAGATCCCGCAGCCGACTCAAGACTGCGTCCCCAGAGACCACATGGCCTGAACGAACGCTCCTACGTTCACTGACACCCAACAGGAAGCGGGCTGGTCGACACGACCTAGACTTGGTATGTGAGGATTGGCAACGGCATCTAACTCGATTGATTTCGTGAACAGCAGAGCACACGGCGACACGCCAGCAGCACCGAAGTTACGAACTGATCGCACAGAGATTAGAATATCAAGCCCTGACCAAGGCGATGTCGGTAAGAGTGCTGTTCCATAATGTCGCGAAACACGTCGGCATTGACGTACGTCGGCGCGGAGTTCGCGGGGTTGTGGTGGAAGACGGAGGTGTACCGCGCCGAAACCTCGGTCTGGTGGTAGACGGTCTCCCAGCCGCCTATGTGGCTCTCCGGTTCGGACAGGGCGTAGATCAGAAAGTCATACACCTTGGGCTCGCCAACGTCACCTCGCTGGTGAAGCCCGCCGTCGGAGCACTGCAGCAGGCGGCTCGTTCGACAGCTCATTCTGCCATGTCGTCCGGACTTCGGACCGGGAGGGCTCGATATCAGGATAGTCTGGATGAGCTGCGTGCACGAAGACAGTGGGCGGCGGCTGTTTGTTGGTCGGGACCGCGTAAGGCAGCTTCGTCTTGTATTCGAATCCATGATGCCGCTTCGTCTCGTCGCTGCACACCGCCACTTCGTCCGCCACGAGAAAGCAGTCCCTGCGGATGCCAAGCGGCACCTCGCCGTCCTCCACCCTGACTTTGAAGCGCGCACGTAACGCGCCGGCCGAGGCGTTAGCTAATGCACCTTCTGACACGAAGATGGTGCGGAAGTACGGCCACAGCTGGTCGCCGCTGCCCCCTTCTAGGACTACCGTCTCGGCTGTTTCCCATTACCTTTCTGGAATCGCTCCCAGGCGGCATCACCGCCTCCCTCCGCCCTGTCCCCGTCGTTGTCGATGCCGGAGCCTCCGGTCCGAAAACAAACGTATCCCGAGCAATAGTCCTCACCATTGCTCTCGAGTCCCTTCGCACAATCTCACGGATCCACCTGGTGCCCGTCCGCCTCTTGACCTGCACCATTCGCTCGACGTGCTGTCGCTCGTTGTCGGCCGCCTTCTCATCCAGCAGTACCCTAACCCGCTTGAGCGCAGCGACTTTGGCGCGCTTCTCATCCTCGCCGATGGCGGCAGCCCAAAAAGCTTTGCGAGCTTCCTCATGTCGTTAGGCCGTCTCGGTACGAAGCCTCCAACCAGCCACGGCAGCCTCCAGCCAACTGGCGAGGTCGAGGGAGTCGCTTGTCGGCGGTGGCAGTGGGGGCGCTACGAACCTGTAGGCCCGCACGAACAAGTCGCACTCCACCATGGTCAGCTGCTCCGGGTGAGCGAGTGCCTGGGCGATCAGGTCGACGCGAGACTTGCCACCGGTCTCCCGGCGAAAAAGGGGGCCGTCATCCTCGGGCGACACCCAGTCGAGATTGACGTTGATGTCGGCTCGGTTGAGCGAGGATGGATCTGCTATGGCACGGCGGTAAAGCGCATCGAGCTCCTCATTGTCTGCTTCGCTGAGCGAGGATCCAGATGGATCGCCTATGGCGCGGTGATAAAGCGCATCAAGACCCTCATTGTCTGCTGTCGATGTCATTTTCCTCGTCTGTGATGCTTACAACCTCTAGGCATCGGAGCTACGACGGTTGAGCAGCCCATCTTGTCCCTGCTCTTATCTGCCTGTGGAGTTCGGATTTTCGTAAAATGAAGCTAAGACGAATCCTTTCCAGATGGCTCGCCCGCTTCCGACCGCGTTGACTCTTCGCCAGCCAACAATACAGGCGTAAAGTCATACCAGCTGCTGCTAGTCTAAGTCTGGTCGGTCGTATCCGGTAATGTGGGGGAGAACCGGAGAAGCGCGCCGGATCAATCAACGACATGCTCTCCAGCATCCCCGAGCATCCTGTATCTCCTTTTGGAAGACTTCTTGCTTCCATGTTTAGCGACAGAGTCGCCTTGAAGTCACGATGGCACCTGAACCCGGGGAAGACATATGACATGTGCCCTGCAGAGGGCCTGCAGTGGGAAAGGAGATATCGGCTGGGAATACTGAAATAGATGGCAGGAATCGGTAGCCGCCTGTGGCCCGTCTTCTTGCTCCATGTTGCGTTCCTTGCTCGCCTCATATATACCGGACTGGTCGAGTACTCGGTGCCGTTGACGAAAGACATATGTTATCCTCTCGCTGCCCTGGGAAGAACCACCGGGGACGACGTACGCCTCCAACCACAAGTCTGCTTTCGTTTTGGGTCATTGGCACCGCAGATCCGTGTCTTTCTCTTTGTACTAACTCGACCGTGACTTTGAGCAACGACGTCGCCATCCTATTGGCCTGCCTTTGGGCGTGTTCTCAAGGTCTGTGTGAAGGAGAGGAACCAATGCCCTCCCCGTCCAGCCAACCAGCAGAGAACCTTGCCCTCCACAGCTCGAACAATACCACCGGGCCACATGTTTTCGTAGTTGTCGAGCGCCAACGTGCTCGCCATCTTTCTGGCACTCTGTGGTGGAACGACGCTGGCAGCCAGGTTACCCTCGAGCGCCTTTGCTGTCTCCCCAGGTGATGCGACCTACGACTATGTCGGTACGTTCTGCAAGCTAGCTCCCATGCACAGTCGGGACCTAGTCGCCCATCGCATCTCCACAAGCGTGCCGTCTTCTTAGGCTAATAAAAATTGCAGTCATCGGAGGCGGTACCGCAGGTCTCGCCGTCGCGGCCTACGCCTTCTCGCTGCCGGCTCTTGCTCCGGTGGAGTAGTTCCCTCCCCAGCCGCTGGTGGACTGGTCTCTGGTATCCCAACCGCAGACCGGGGCCGCAAACCGTAGAGTGCACTATGCCGCCGGCAGGACCCTCGGAGGCAGCTCCGCCCTCAACACCATGGCCTACAACCGCGCCACCAAGGGGACGTACCAGAGATGGGCCACACTAGTCGGCAGCGACGGTTACACCTGGGACAATTTCGTGAAGTACTTCAAGTCCAGCGAGCTCACCCCGCCGGACTTTGCGAAGCGGAACACCCCCAATGCCACTTTCACCTACGACACATCCGTCTGGTGTACTGGCGACAATTACGGTCCCCTGCAGGTCTCCTACTCCAATTGGTAGACCCAAGTAAAACCTGGTTCGCAGCAGGCGTCAGAACCATAGGCCTCAACACCAGCAGCATAGGCCACAACAGCGGTATTCTCCAAGGTGGCGCCTACACAACGGACACCATCGACCCAAACAACCCGCTCTTCCTCAACACTGCCACGCGCTCCTCCTCAGAGAGCAGCTACCTCCGCGCCGCCATAACCGACACACAGCTCATGATCCACCACCGCACCCTCGCCACAAAGATCCTCTTCACCTCCAACAAGGCAACAGGCGTATTCGTCTCAACGGAGGAAATACCCTTCACCCTCACCGCCCGCAAGGAAATAATCCTCTCCGCCGGCGTCTTCCACTCCCCGCACCTCCTCCTCCTTTCCGGCATCGGGCCATCCTCCATCCTCTCCCCCCTCAACATTCCCGTCATCTCCGACATGCCAGGCGTAGGCCAGAACCTCCAAGACCAGATGTTCTTCTCCGTGCAGAACGGCATGTCCGTCCCTTCCTCCCCCAGCATCCTCTCCGACCGCAAGAGCCCGCCGCCCTCCAGGCATACCTCACCAATGCCTCGAGGCCGTACAGCTCAGCAGGCGGCTACATAGCCTTCGAGAAGCTCCCCCCGGCCTCCCGCGCCCGGGTTCTCCGACCGCACCGCCTCCCTGCTGGCTGCACTCCCCGCCGACGCGCCGGAGGTGGAGTACCTAGCCGGTTCCTTGGCGGGCACCACGCCCGGCGTGACGACGGTGGGCGACCTGTCCGCCTGTCTCCAAACCCCTTTCTCCAGGGGAAACGTCACCTTATCCTCCTCTTCCGCCTCCGACCCGCCGTTGATCAACATGGGGTGGCTAACGGACCCCGCCGACGGGGAGATCGTCGTCGCAGCCTTCAAACGCCTGCGGCAGGTATGGGCATCCGCAGACATGGCGGCCGTAAAAGTCGGTCCTGAGATCAAGCCCGGGGAAGCGGTGCAGACCGACGCGGAGATACTGCAGTGGATTAGGGAGAACACGCGGTCGGGACGTGTGCTATGGGGAGCAGTGGTCAGGAGGGAGCGGTGGTGGGACACACGGGGAAGGTGTACGGGGTGGAAGGGCTGAGGGTGGTGGACGCCAGCGTTAATCCCGTTCGCGTTGCCGGGGCATCCACAGGCGACAGTTTATGCGCTTGCGGAGAAGATTGTTAATGATATTCTTGCGGGGAGGTAGGTGGTCAGGTCACTGGAGGGGGAGAGAGATGGGGTGTTGGGTTTCATTGCTCCTGCGCATGCGCATGCGCCGGGATGGTGGTGGGTGATCATGGAGGTCGAATCCGATGTTGCCATGTACTTTCTCATCGTAGATAGTGGCCGGCTTATTATTCTTACCATAACGCACCTTATGCGCCTGTTCGTCTGAGCAGAGCGACCATGTACCCAGCTGGTCAGCCTGTAGGTAGCGCTTGATATCATGTACGTGCGTTTGCGTCCAATCCGGTAGGTACTGTAGTATGTAGGAATCCAGAGTCATTCCAATAGAGCAAGAATGCATCGAAATGAAGGATCTGGAGGATCTAAGTGAGTGGGAAGTGATGTTGTTGAGAAGAGAACCAGGGGACACGGCAAACATGGAACGAAGCCCAGGCCCAGTTAAAGTGGGTCCTGATATCTTTAAGCCGCGTTGATGAAACCGTGGGACATCAGACTTACACAATCGGTTCGGCAGCTGCATGTTTTTGACCATGAAGCTTCCACTTGCTACCTATCTTATTATTGATCCATTATGTAGTGTCGCACTTGCCTTTTTGGAGTTCTTTACGCTCTTCTACCTTGTCGTGTCTCGACTAACCAGAGATTAGGTATTGGTTGTTCGGCTTCTCGAGCGAAACTAGCATGCATGTGGGAGCAGACACAGCCCCCAAATCTTTAGGACACCTTGCAATCGTTCGACATGGACCGGAGTCGGGAAGCTGTTCCTCACCGACGGAACACGAACAACCAACAACCATGCTACGTGTAATTTCAATGTGGCAGGATCTCCATCAATCTAGCATCCTCACGACCGGGAAACAGAATGACTTCTTCGCGTCGAGCATGCCACTGAAGCGTTCGATAAAGCGTTGTTCTGACAACAATTGGTTGCCAATTCCATGAGCTCCGCCCGAGATTCGAAGCCAGCGGCGGGTGGCGGGACTACCGCCGGCCTGGCTTCCGGTACTGATGCACTCGCGCAAGCCGAACACGCGGGCTTCCGAGCGAGCGCAGACAGGGCGCCGGATGTCCCACCCGTCATTCCTTTAGACATTGAGGATGCCGCTGTAGCCGCTACAGCCTCAGAGCCCGCGCCGCCAGAGAGACTGTACATGACGGGCTGGCGACTATATGTCCTCACATTCGCGTCTGTCATCGCCCCCTATCCCAACTGCTAACACCATCTTACTGACAGACATACAGCCTCTGCCTCTCCCTCTTCCTATCCACGCTCGAGACCACGATCGTCAGCACCTCTCTCATCTCCATCACCGACGCCCTGGGCGGCTTCGAAAGGCGCGACTGGGTCGTGACCTCGTACCTGCTGACTTACACCGGCTTCCTTGTCATCTACGCCAAGTTCAGCGACGTCCTCGGGCGGAAGCCAATGATCCTCCTGGCCGTCGGGCTCTTCACCGTCTTCTCCATCGTGTGCGGGTCCATTTCGAACCTGCTCCAGCTGTGCGTTTCCTCTTTTGCCTGGGTTCCGCCAACAATGGCCACCGGCTGACAAGTAACACAGCATCATCTTCCGTGCCTTTCAAGGCATGGGCGCATCAGGCATATACGCCATGGTAACGGTCATGAACCCCGAGATGGTTCCCTCCAGCCAATGGGGTACCTACGTCGCCATCACCTCCGTTGTATTCGTCCTGAGCTCCGTCCTCGGCCCTGTTCTGGGCGGAGTGATCAACAGCGGCCACGACCACTCCTCCTGGCGATGGGTGTTTCTTCTCAAGTACCTCACCCTCCATACCCCTTTTCTCCCCAACCCCGTGCTGATCACAGGAACCCAGCGCACCAACAGGCGCAATAGCAACAGCCCTAATAGCCTTCATCCTCCCCGCCCAATTCCCCTACAAGCCTACCGCCACTACAGCCCGCACGCATTGGCACGACAAGTTCACTCTCAAATCCCTCGCGCGACTCGACCTACTCGGCGCATTCCTCCTCCTGGCGTCCTCCATCCTCCTCGTCTTCGGCTTCGAGGAAGCCGGCGCGCGATACCCCTGGGGCAGCGCCGCCGTGCTCAGCACACTGATCATCGGCGCCGTCCTGCTCGTCGCCTTCGTATTCTGGGAGAAGATCGTCGCCCACGAGCGGTTCGCCCAAGATCCCGTCTTCCCGCTGCGGTTGATGAAGGATCGGCGGTTTGTCGGTATGGCCATGTACGCTAACCTCCTTACACTCCACCAACCTCTGCCCCAAACTGACAACAAGCCCACCCAGTGTCGCTCTCCTGACAGGTCCCCCCTTCATGACAGTCCTAATCAACCTCCCCCAGCGCTTCCAAGCCGTGAGCGGGAGCACGCCCTTCCAAGCCGGCATCCACCTCTTGCCGCTGCTGCTCAGCTCGCCCCTCGCTACCGCCGTGGCCGGCCAGCTCGTCAGCAGGTGGCACGTGCCGCCCTTCTACATGCTCCTCACGGGCGCTTCACTACAACTCCTCGGCCTCGGGCTGGCGAGCTCGGTAGGCGTAGGGGAAGCGGGGGACAAGATGATGTACGGCTTCGAGGTGATCATGGGTTTTTCCTTCGGCATGACGCTCATCATGCTGATTATTTACGTGCCGTTTGTCGTCGAACGGGCTGATATGGGTGAGCCATTTCCCCCTCTTTCCAACCACCACCCCACATACCTACCTGTGAACTAACAACAGCACCCAGCGGTCGGTATATCATCCATAACCCAGATCCGCGTCCTAGGCGGGACGATAGGCCTGGCCATCAGCGCGACAGTCCTAAACCATGCCCTCTCCGCCCGCCTGCCATCCATCCTCGACGCCGATCAAATCAAAGCCATATCCGACTCGGCGCTCTTCATCGGCACCCTCCCCGAAGCAAAGCGGGACGACGTCCGCCTGGCCTACAGCGAGGCCTTCAACGAGCAGTTCAGGGTGATGCTGTACTTTGCCGCCGCCGTTTGGTTGGCCACGGTGTTGATGTGGGAGAGGAGGATGAGGACTGCTAGGGATATTGAGGGGTATTGATATGGGGTCCTCCGTGTTATGATATGTAGAAAAGCTTAGAGGACAAGAGATAAGGTACCCAGCCACTTTTGCATAGAAAGGCTCCGTGTTTGTGAATCTGTGGTAGGGATGGGCCTGCGAGAAGTTCAGACGCAACGAAATCTCGACTCAGTCCATGACTCACTCACTCCCTGCGCCCCGTGCCTTCATTCCCAACCTCCCGGTCCGGCCCATCCCAAGGGCGCATAACCCGCTGCGCCCCGTACCGTGCGTCCGTTCTCTTTGAACTGAACAGAGCTTGATTCTTCCATCAACAAACACAAAACTGCGTGGCGCAGTGGAAGCGCGGTAAGTTCTGGCTACACAAGAAGTCGACAGTTCGAATCAGCCATACTAACTCTACTCTCCTCAGCCGGGCTCATAACCCGGAGGTCCTCCGATCGAAACGGAGCGCAGCTACTCCTTTCTTTTTTGCCTCTTTTTGCTCTTTTTTGCTCTTGACTTTTTGTGTTGTCGTCTGGTGTAAGGGCCGAGTGGGAGGCACGTCGACCACTTGTACAGTTCCTTTGCTTTTGCACGCCTCCGTGCATCACGAGAACACTCGCATAAAGGAAGTAGCTTGATATCATCGAACTTGACTTGATTGACTAAAGACGACCACTATGCCACCACACCACCACTACCTAGCTATGAACAGTCCAACAAACGAGACCCAACCAGTTCGCTCTTCACTTCCCTCCACCATTTTTCGCCCAACAAAAAGGGACCAAGAACTAACAAAGTCTCGCCATCCGAACAGAGAGGGCGGGTATGTTCCATCAAGATTGACCACTTCACTCCAAGGAGAAGAAAGCCAGAAAGATGACGCCGTCCGCTATGCAAGGTTCGCAACAACAAGATAGAAAAAGGAAAATTGAACAGGAAGAACAAAAGACAAGCCATGACACAGACAATAGCAGGGAAGAAGTCTGGTCGCGCAAGGCTGACAATATGGACAGTAGAAAGCAGGTCCAACTTGCACCTGGCACCACCTCATCTCGCACCTCCCAGCAGTTTTCCGAACTCTCTAACTTCGTTAGTTTTGATGCTGTACAACTTCGACAGTCACGCTGAAAGTACTCGACGACAAGGCCAACGATTTAGCAGCACGCTTGCTCCGAAAGCATGAATCCTTCAAAACCGCGCACTCGCTCCAAGATGACACGCTCGCTCAAGACGGCGTGCTTTGCTTCCAAAGGGGCAGTCGCTCGCTTCCAAAACAGCATGCTCGCTTTCAAAGCGACACAGGACATCTAAGGAGTCCTCGGCCTCTTCCAGTAATATTGCTGCAACTTGTTAGCCCCTTTCCTCTTTTACCTCTCCTCTCTCTCAGAGGTGAACATACCTTATGACTCTTCCTACAATTCCTCAAACTCGGCTTCCTAAGCCCATCGGTAACCGCGAGCCGGCGGTTCTCATCCTCGTCCATCTCAGGGATGTAATAATACTCGCTCTCGAGGGGTTTACCAGCCGCATCCTTGCCCTGTCGAGGTATAATCCCGACGCAGGGCGTCTTCTCGATGATACTCCGCAGCCCATCTTTCGTCAGATCCTTCCTCTCTTCGGGGGGAAGGTTGGTCAAGATACCCGAGAGCGGGTTGGAAGACAGCCTTGAGAAGGCAAGCTGGTTGATCACATGGTTCGTCACGGTGGGTATATCCACGTTGAGTAGCGAGGCGGCGATGGCGGCTTCTTTCTCCACGGCAGCTTCTGCGGCGGCCTTTTGGTTGATCTCCTGCCGCGAGGGGGCGTGGGCCTTGGGGCTGGCGTGGAGGGAGTTGGGGCGAGATGTTTGGAGGGGGGCGGTGCTGGCGCCCGAGCCGGGGAGGGAGGTGGATTCTTCGAGCACGGGGGAGATGCCGCGGAAGATGCGGGGGTTGTTGCCCTGCTTGGGAGAGGCAGCGGAGATCGAGGCAAGCCGGGAGTTGAGGTTCGCGCCGAAGGGGCCGAAGGAGTGCACTATGGGATCGTTCTCCTCGTCGGGATCGTTCTCTGCGTCCGAGAGGGGATCGCTGAGGTCGGAGGAGAAGCTGGCTACTTCTGTGGCGGCCATGGAGGTGTCGAAGGTTGTCGAGGCGAGGTTGGGCAGGTCCTGCTTGTCGGACTCGTCTTCGTATATGTGCACCGGGGAGGAGTGGTCTTCTTCGTTCTGATTGTCGGGGAGAAGAGAGCGGAGGCTGGAGTTGGAGACGTTGGCAGGGGTGGGCGACACGGGGGAAGCGATGCGGGTCGTGCGGCGGAGGGGACTGCCGTGGAGGGCGGCGCGGTCCTGGTCACCGCGCACTGAGCGGGGGGAGTCGTCCCATGGTGAACTGTCCCTGTCGGTTTGGTCGCGGTCGACCTTGGGCCATTGGATGAGCACACGCGCGTCTTGCACGTCGATCATGAGTTCCGCGCCTTCTGTCTCGGACGTGAAGGTGTCGCCCTTTCCTAGGTCCCATGTACGACCCTGGCAGTGCAACTTCAACCCGTTCCAACCATTGCAGACGATCTCGACCTTGTTCGCTTCTAGTGGCGTGGCAGCGAGAACATAGCGCGCCTTGACGTGGACGCGGCTGATCAGGCGGTTGGCTGAGAGTTGGAAGTGGCTGCTGTTGCTGGAGCGGCCCATGAGGATGGCATCGCCATTGGGGTCGAGCTCGACTGAGGGCACGGCAGATAGGGGTGCGCGTTCAGATACGCTTGACTGCGTCCGTTGCAGAGTCGGCCGGGAGGGCCCGAGGCGTGGTGGAGACGAGGAGAGAATGCCGGTGCTGGAGGTCGGGATAGGCGTCGGGTACTTGGTGTAGGCTGCCGAGAGGGCCTGGCGCTTTGCCGGTCGGGGCAGGCCCGGTGAGGAAGAGAGAGGCTCGAATGCTGGGAGTAGCGAGGGAGCTGGCCGCTTCACGCCGGCCGTGGAGGGCAGCGAGGGCGAGAGAGACTTCGGGTTGGCTGTGGTAGCTCCTCCCGAAGGAGATGAAGGAAGAGGTGTATTCATGTCGAGGTTAGGTTTGCTTGTTAGAGCAAGCTCATGACAGGTCTTGAAGGAGGAATTGGTCCGGCAGCGAGAGATATTTCGCGTCGGAATCCAAGGCGCGTCAATTGATGACCCCTTCTTCGCCCGATATCCCAGCTGAGGGGAAAAGCACGTGTACAGCCGCAAAGAGAGAGAGAGGACCTGTACAAGCACAGGATGCCAAAAGATTGTTAACTTGGACAGGAAGCTGTGCGAAATAGGTACCAGAATGGCAAAGGCCTCGAGAAGTCAGGCCCGACGGAAAGCTGGGTCGTGGGGGGGGAGATTTAGTATTTAAAGAGAGACAAGGAAGAGCGTGGCAGGAGTGAGTGGTGAGTGGTCGTGGTCGTGTCGACCCGCAGTCGCCAGCAAAGTGAGCAGCAAGACGCGGTTTAGACATGGATTGTCGCATCGCGTTGGCGTTTTGGCTGGCGTCCGAAGCACTGACCTGAACCACTTATGAGGCGGCCACTCAGAAGCCTCGAAGCGCCGGTTGGCCCCTCATGGCACGCTTCACCGCCCTAAATCGCGAGAAATAGTGCCAGGTTTAATGCAGACTTTATGACGTACTGGCGCGGTTGGCCGCGGTTGCTCTGACCAGCCAACACTTGCACTTGCACTTGCATCTTTCAGCTTGTCGTCGACACTGCTCTTTCCCTTCTTGCATTCACTGTCCCAAATGTTACTGCACATCAACTCTAAATCACTTTAGAACAAATGCAATGCACTTCCAGGTTGTCCGGAGAAAGTTAATCTTTTCTTGCCCAGCCTTCCGTCTCAGGGAAGTCGCGTCTTGAGATCGGAACCCCACTGACCCCACGGCCGAAATTCTGCGGCGCGCTGCATTTCGCTAAGATGGATGCTTCCACTTACAGGACGCCAGTCAAATGACGAGAACACTGCGATATTTAGCCGCCCAAAAGCAGGAGAATGCAGGGAGCCTCCCCAACCACGACATCTTGACTCAAGGAGCTGCAGAATCAAGGCAACTGAGCGTTTGGTACTCCAACCCCCGATGTCATCCACTGTTGCTGCTATCATCCGTCTCGTTGAACACGCGAGCTTCAATATGCCGTAAGATTGCGACCTGAGACAAGACTGTTCTGGCATAGTCACTTTCCACAGAGGGACCGGGAAGGGGTTAGACTCGTAGACCCTTAAACACCAGCCAAGACTCGACTTGAGCTGCAGTCTGTTATACATGCCTCCTAAACACAATGCTTCCATGCTATCACGCTCCTAGAGGTCTGCCTCCACCCTCTGGCCCCGCTTCCCCTTCTTCAGCACCCCAAAGTACTCTTTAAACGCCTCCTTCAACACCTTATCATCAAGCTGCATATGCTCCCCAGGCGTCGTCTTGAACGTCAGCCCGCCCTTCCGATCCAACTCCTTAAGTCCAATCCAATCCTCCTTGTAGATCGGTCTCGCCCGCAACGGCGTCGTCTCCGTCCCATTAACCTCCTCAAACCACGCGCTCTCCTTGGGGATAGCCACCGTATCGTCCTCAAACATGTACATAACAAAGTTCTCCAACCTCTTCAAATTCTCCACATACGTCTTATTCTTCAGCACCCGCTCGTTATTGATATCCGCCAGGAAATTCGAGTGCTCCAGATACTTCTCGTACTCCGCCGGCTCCGGATCGCGGTAGTACTGCGCCGGCACCAACCTGCTCTGCACAAACGAGCTCCACGTGTTGCCCCTCAGCAGCGCCATGGCGCCCTTGCACACCCAGTCCGTAGGGCCGCAGCTCCGGAAATCGACGATGCCGTTGTGCTGCGCGCCGAAGGTCACGAGGGAACGGACTGGGGGGTAGTTGCACCGCTGCACGTAACCCCGTAGGAACTGCCCGCCCTGGCTGAAGCCGAGGGCGTCGATGGCGGGCGCGGTGGAGAGGATCGGGTGCGCGGCGAGCCGCGCGCAGACCTGCGCTATCTGCTCCGTCACGTTGCCGAGGAAGGTGGCGGAGCGGTCGCCGTTCGCGTCGGGCGCGAGGGCGATGGTGTAGACTAGTGTGCCCGGGTTGACGGACTCGGCGAGGGCGGCGACGTCGCGGAGGGAGGGGTTGGCGAAGCTATCGCCTAGGCCTGGGGGAAACAGTTTAGTATAGGGGTGAGGGAAGGAGGAGATATTGGGTGAAAGACGAACCATGCCAGATGACGAGGGGGAGGGGTGTGTCGTCGTTGTCTTCGAGCGTCTTTTGCTTGGCCGAGGTGGCGAAAGGGAAGGGAAGAATGGAAGCGGAAGCGAGAGGCAGGAGCGCAGCAATGCTGCAGATGAGCGAGAGCTTCTTTGAGAGCGCCATTGTCGAGTTTGTTGGTAAAGTACAGATGTGTTTGTTGTTGTCAAGTCATTATCGTGGGACGACGTTGGGATGGCGGTTGCCTTGGATCATGTTATTGCCTGATTGCCTACGAGACCGTCCGTAACACAACCGAGGGCTGATGGCGACTGACGGGCTTGGAGGGAGCTTGGGGCAGCTTGGGGCAGCTTGGGGCAGCTTGGGGCAGCTTGGCCAGCTTCAGTTTGAAGCTTCCCATTGGCTGTAATGTTGGAGCTTAGTCAAGCGGATCCACTCTCCACCACTTACAACATCATGAGGGTTCGCAATGACTAGGTGACTTCGATTCTCTTCTGCTCCCATCACTCAAACTTCATCTAAACAATGTCCGAGTCCTTCCTTAGAAAGTGCTCACAAAGTCGAAAATGGTGTGATTCCGCAAGGTATGCTGTCCACTCTCCTCAATACCCTTACACCGAGTCGAAATGATTATACTTTTTGTCAAAATATGTTTCAAGACGGGATTGAGCAGCCATGCCATGAAACCAAACAAACATGCTGAGGAACTCTCTCTAATACTATGCTACAATGCTTCATTGATATTCGAGGACCGAGGCTAATAGGTTGCTGGCAGTGATAATTTACCTGGATACACGAGGGGCCTTCGGGTGCCGTAGTTGTATCCACGTCGACGTTCGCGGTCGAGCAGGAGGCTTGCGTCTGATGCCAGCACTTCCAGGTCGATGGTTTGGAGTCGTTGTAAGACGAGGCATGCTGTCGTCAGCGCCACCATGGGCTGTCCTGCAAGGGGCGAAGAAGGCTATGATGGCGCGTCGTGACGCCGTCCAGAGTAACGAAGTGATGTTGGAAGATGGTGGGGTTCATAATTTGCAGCCATAGTTTCCGGAGGTCTGCAACGAACATCGCTTCTCTATTATTTCATGTGCGGCGTTGTCTCCGTCTGGGCAGTTCTTGGGGACAATCTGACTGATTACAGGTACTTGGCGACGTTGTCGGCAGAAGTCCATACTCGATTCAATATGCACCTGTACCTCACCGGACAAAGATTGACGTCTTGCTTGATCAGCATGCAATGGCTGCAAGTTGAGTTGCACACCTGGAGTCGAAGACATTCGCTTTTGGTAGATCTATCGCCCTGACCGCCCCTCCTCAATCCGGCCCCCTCTTCACCAGCTCGACCGGAGAGGTATACGTCCTCTTGCCCCGGACGAAGTAGTAAACGACAGCAAAGCTCATCGTCCCAACAAACATGACAACGTTCCAGTTCATGGTCGACGGCACAACGACCGCCTCGACGGGGAAGAAGATGAACACCCACACGACCAGCAGGAAGCAAATGGCGCCAATGTTGACGAAAATTCCCGCGGCGCCAAGCGACCACCGGCGTGGCGGAAGAGGGCCGCGGAGCCGTCTCAGCACCAGACAGGTGAAGGAGATGATGTACGAGCCCAACAACGCGCTGAGTGCTAGCGAGCCGATGGCGTTGAAGGCGACGGTGGATCCGATGTTGATCAGGGAGAGGAGCGTCGTGATGACGAAGGTCAAGATGACGGAGTTTAGGGGGATGTTCCAGCCTGGTTTAACCTAAGTTTCGGGGAGGAGGAGTGTTAGCGTCAGGGCATGACGTGTCGTGATGAGATGTCGCTGGAGAAACAGAGAAACGGCGCTTTCCGGCTTCAAGGGAACTTACGTGGCTGAGGACTCCCGAGAAGGGTAGGCCTTGGTCGCGGGCAAACGACCAGGTCTGCCGCGAGGCAGTGGCCACGGTGGAGATACAGGCAGACGTGATGTTGACGATGACAATAGCCGTCATGATGGACGTGCCGGCCTTGGAGTTGGTAGCGTTGTAAAAGACCTGAATGAAAGGGTACCCGGTTGGCGTGTGGAGGATCGCGAAGAGGTCACCGAGGGTGAACGCGAAAGTGATGACCATCACCCAACCAAGCGTGCCATTCACAACGGCGGCCCACATGATCGCCTTGGGCAGGACAACCGATGCATTATTGATCTCCTCGGACATGTGGACGGCCGAGTCGGCTCCGATGAGGGTGTACACGGGCGAGAGCAGGCCGACCATGAACGCGAGACCTGTGGAACTCCAGCCGCCGAGGTTGAGGAAGGTGCTGAAGACATCAGATGGCGAAGCGCGCGGTGCCAGTACCCAGAGGGGTATCAGGACGGCGAAGAAGCCGAGGATGTGAATGATCAGGACCATGCCCTCGACCATAGGCAGGCGCTTGGCGAGGAAGGTGTTGAAGATGATGCAGAAGGCGGTCACGGCTATGACGAGAAGGGTGCCGTGCCAGCCTTGGGGGATATAGTCCGGATTATTGAGGACGATAAGCCCTTGTATCATTGTGCCGACTAGGAAGGCCAGGGAGGCGAGACCCGTTTGCCAGCCTAGGACGGAGATCCAACCTATGCACTTCCATCTTAGAACAGGACAACAAGGGACAGGGCACGGAAGCTTGCATACCGACGATGTAGCTGACGAACCGTTGCCAGCCTTGAGGAGCGAACTCGGATACCCAGTGATACTGGCCACCAGAGGTAGGAGCACTATCCGATGTTCTTGTCAGTGCCGCAACGCAAAGAGCGAGTGGACGGGGACTAACATCGAGGCCATTTCGGAGATGGTAGCGAAAACGAGGAGATATCCCATCCAGACGATGAAATATCCCCAGACCAACCCAGACGGACCGCCATTGATGAGGGCAAAGGTGCACGTCCTGTTCAATCACACCGTTAGCCATCACGCAGTGCGGCAGTCAGGAGGACCGAGTCCTCAGTTGCAGCGCGACGTACATGAGAGCAATCTCCCAGGTGCTCATGAGCGTACAGGCGAAGCCGAGAGTCGAGATGAAGCGGAAGTTCCGCTATAAAAGGGCGAACGCAAGTCAGCGACGGGGGCTATGAGTGATTGATGGTTTCGTCCACCTACGTTGAGCTGCTGCACACGCCCGAGCATTCGCATGTCATGGTCGTCATTGTTCGTGCCGCCTAGCTTCGAAGTCGGCTCCAACTCGTAGACCTCGTCGGTCCGCCTGCTGGCCTCGAGAACCGAGTTCTTTTGCGAGTTAGTCGTCATCTTGGTTGCTGGGATACGAGTCGGAGAAATGTAGAAGAAAGAATGATAGGAGAGAGACCAGTGACGAAGGACAGGTCCGGCCGTTCAGAGACTGTCCTTGCGACACAACACACGTGGTTGCAGAAGAATGGAGGAGGAAGTTTGGTATCAGAAGATCTGGTCCGAACTGTCGGGGACCTGTCTCTCCCATGGGCCAGGGGGGTGAGCCTCGAGCGACGAGCGTACATGCTCCAGATGCAACATTCGCCCGTCTGGGAAATCCTAGCGACCCTGTAGGGTGCATGCCATTCAGCAGTGGTCAACCAAGTCTTCGCTACTGACCCTTAGCCAAATGCCAAATGCTTATCACAAATAAGCTGCAGCACATCGTTAGTCAGTCCTGCGGACGGCAGCGGCGGGAAACATCCGAGGGACTCACGATGTCCGCCACCTCGCTGGAGATCAAAGCCACCAGAAGCAATAATCGTACGAGCAGAACCAACAGCAAAAGAACGAGACAAGCTAGAGGCCGGTATGGTTCCCCGGCAATGTTGGTGGGATCCGTGACAGGTCGCTAGTCCTCTCTCAGCAGGTGAGCATGGGTCGGAACTGTCGAGCCGCACTGTGACAAGCTTTCTTGGCCATTAATTACCACAGTAGGCGATCTGTCTGTGGTGCAGAACCCTTGTCGACGACAGGGGTTCTCTCAAACTCCAAGTTCCAACAGCAAGAATGTCAACAACACTCTTTATGGCTCGGAGGCTTTCTTGCTTATTTTTGCGAGGTCGTCCTTTGATCTCTCCCGGTTGAACAAGGAAGGCTTCGGCACAAACCCCTGGAGTTGAAGTTTGGATTAGCGACGCCTGCTAGGGGTTAAGCCTGCGAATGACAACGGCCGAAACCTCAAGCCTCGTTATACTTGGCGCCTCTTGACTTCATTGAATTGTTGGTACTGGATGGCGATGTCACGAGGGAAGATCATGATAGCTGTGTGGCCGGAAATTGGGAGATCTGCTGGTCGTGGGCCAGTTGCGATCGGAACGCCTTCTCAGCGCTGCTCATGACACAGCGGTGGCTACAGGAGATCACACTTCGTGGCTATGAGGATGAGGTCGGTCCGCGTCGCAGCTCCGTGTGTATGGACAATGGAAGGATTCTACCGTACACGGTACAGGACAAGAGTTCGTAGTACTCCCACAAGGGAGGTCGCCTCACGGATCGACCATGTTCCACGTTTCTGACGGTGGCCTTCGGCTCGTTTGGTTACTTTCGAAGACCCCGGGACCTGGTATCGTACCATAGTACGTACCGGGTATTCGATCTCTTGAGCACACCTCTGCGCCAGATGGCTGTTGTGTCACACATCCTGTTGGCGACACTCCGCCCTGGTACCCCCTGGCGACATTGCGGAAAGAAAGCATGATATTTTGAGCCAGTGTCTTTACCGTGGAAGCCTGATGATACCCTTTATGCTGAATGATCTACCTTCATAGCAAGCTTGATTTCCGCTGTCTTCTCCTTCATCTACCCTCGTTGCCTTGCCATCTCCTGAAGACCCGTCATCATGGATAGTTCTACAAGTCTTCCGGAACCGACACTCCTTCCCGGTCAGTCGCCGCCGTTGACAGTCATCACGTCCACAGACCAGAGCGGCATAGTGATCATTGCAACGGCGTTGGCTCTCATCTTTGCCTTTGTGTCGATCTTGCTTCGGCTCTTCATCCGGGCAGAGTTCCGCCACCGATTCTTTGGAGACGATGTTGTGTCCCTCCTGTCCATGGCAAGTTTGCTACGGATCCTCGACTGGAAGGAAAGCCAAGTCTAACTACTCCCAGGCCTTCATGTTTATCCAGACGGGTCTCGTCTTTGCCAGTGTATCCCATGGTTTCGGGAAGACCGGCGAAGATGTCTCCGAACCGGAGCTTATCGCCTGGCAGAAGGTATGACCCCTCTCGCAGACGGAGATCCGGGGACCCTGGAATTGACAAGTGTTTTTTTTGACGCAGTACTCCTATACAAGCGACATCTTCTACGTACTGACGCTCTGGTTGACCAAGCTCTCGGTTGGTCTTCTGTTCATCCGCCTGTCGCCGGATAAGGCGCACAATCTTGCGTCCCATGTCTTCATGGGAATATCTGCCGTGCTAATGACGGCCTCCATTCTCATAATATCCTTACGCTGTCAGGTTGCGGAGCCTTGGTTATTCGTAGGCCATCGGTGTCCAGGTCTGGTACGTTTGCAAATAATTTGATCGAAGCGTGAACTGACCAATTTCTAGCTTGCTCGCTGGCAAACAATATTTGCTTTTGATGTCCTCTCCGAGGTCTCACTTCTGTTTATTGCCATATACATAGTGTATGGCTTGCGGCTTGCGCTGCGCAAGAAGTTGGTCGTTATTTTCGCCTTTGGCCTCCGTATCCCGTTCGTTTGAACTTTCCCCAGTCTCCGCTGTCCAGCGACACCAATGCGTGTGTCTTTCTAACGGGCAATTTCTAGGGTCATTGCGGCAGCGGCCCTGCATCTCTACTACAAAGATATCGCGCTCGTCGGTTCCGACCCGTCACTAGATGGAGTGCTGGCGACTGTGTGCGCCGAGATCGAACTATGCTACGCCATCGTAGCCACGACAATCCCCTGCCTCCGGCCCTTCATGTCAGCCCTGAGCACCAACTACGGCGGCCCAACGCACACGCGGAAATCTCCAGCGAGTACCGCCAGACCTGGATATGACATTTCATTGGGGTCGCTCGCCACTTTGTCTAAGCTAGGCAAGCCGGAGAACAAGGATGCCTCGGTGCCCGCCGTTCGCTGGGACGATGCGGAGTACAACGTTAATGTTGCGGCGGTGGATCAGGGCAGTATGTTGAGCAACGATAGCAGGCGCAATATTATATCGAAGAACACGGAGTGGGTGGTCGACTACGAGCATCGCAGCAAGGATGTCTGACGCACGGCAAGCTTTTGACTGTTGGGAATGTCAAGACATCGCGTAGGAGCTGGTGGAACGGATAGACTCTGTACGACTGGACATCCGACACATTAGAGTTAGACTAGGTAGATTTGCTGGCAGCCATGGGAGCCTTCAATGGGACACTGTTCAGCTAGCTAACTCAGCCTGGTGGCCTGGTTGCTTTCAACCGCCGAGGTGTCCGTCCTACATCTGCTGGGAGATACATCAAATGAAACAGGGACGTCGAAAGTTGCACACCAGTACTGTCGGCTCTACGACCGCGAGTTCAATCATATGCCCAGTGAGCCTCGTGGTCTTCGAATACTTGATCTGTACCCCCCACGTTAGAATAGGCTGGTGTATCCTGTCTGCCACCATGCAGCTTCATGCAGTTCCACAACTCCGCACACACAAACACACTGGAATCGTGAGATAAGTTTCGGAAAGCAGTACGTACTGTGGTGAAGTTCAAGCTTCGACGAGTGGTTTACCCTGCATATTTTGAAATGAGCCAAATGTGATAGAGGGGGACAAATGGTTTGGAAATAAATGAGATTGTAACCCCTATCATTGAAGGTGGTGTCCCATCAATGGCCTCCCAGCCGGGCATGCAACTCGTTCTGCATGCATGTCGAATGTTACCATTGGATGCCACAGTCACATGCTATCAGTGGCTGCATAACAGCTGTCTTAGTGGTCTGGTCTCGCCCGGCCGAGATTCTGCATGGCCAAAGCCGTTATTTTTGGAAGAGTGATCCCTGGTTGACCGGCCATCCATTTTGTCTCTCGGCAGGTTGGTCGTAACAACTGGTAGCAGAATCACGAAATGGAATTCAACCCATCTTTCTTTGCTTCCTCTGTCCTGGTGGCCTGGATCGTCCTGCAAGTCAGCCAACTCGTCTACAATGTGTTCTTCCATCCCCTGAGGAAGTTTCCTGGCCCGCTGGTTGCCAGTCTGTCGACATGGTGGAAGACGAACATCGAGGTATTCAAACAAGAGTCCATGATTGATGTGCTCGTCAGGCTCCATGCGCAGTATGGTACGTGTACATCGTGGCTCCTCAAGTGACATGGGAGAATAGCTAGCAGCCATCGCAGCGACGGTCCCCGACGTTGACACGTGCTAACATGCTTCTAGGTGATGTAGTTCGCGTCGGACCAAACGAGGTAAAACAGGAGAGGCTTCCCTTGGTCATCAGAACAACGTGTTAGACTTGAGGCATGGCTGACACCGTCTGCAGCTCCACTTTGCAAAGCCATCTGCGTTCAACGAAATCTACAATGCCTCGCTGCGTTGGGATAAAGAGAAGACGCTGTATGAGTCTTTCGGCGAGGATCACTCGTCATTCGGCTTGTTGAAATACGCGGACGCCAAGCAGCGTAAAGATGTTCTACAACCACTCTTCTCTCGTCGTAGCATACTCAACATGCAATGGCTCGTCAGGAAGAATGTGAGTATTAGGTCGACCTCTTCCAGGGAGATACAAAGTACAACACTAACATCGCCATAGATGGACCATCTGGCTGAGTCTCTGACCAAGAACAGCCAGCAAGGGAAGTCGGCGGACCTCCTCTTTGCCTTCCGATGCTTTGCCATCGACACCATTACAACCTACTGCTTCGCCAAGTCTGTCGATGCCATTGACGAGCCAGGTTGGCAGGCACCCATTGTGTTAGCCATGGACAACTCCCTGCCCACCTTCCACCTCTTCAAGCACTTTCCCCTATTCCGGAGACTCATCTTCTCGCTGCCGCCTTGGCTTGCCATCAAGGTCTCCCCAGAAACTGCTGGCTTGACCCATCTTCAAGTCATACTAGGCGAACAGGTACGCGACGTCCACGCCCACCCAGAGCGGCTGTCCGAGTCGCCCCATCCCACGATCCACCACCGCCTGTTGGACCCGGACGCGCACAAGGGTCGCCCAGTACCTAATGCCACGGCATTGTACGAGGAGGCGCAAACCATGATATTTGCCGGTGGCGTCACTGTCGGGGACGCTCTCGCAGTCGGCTTCTTCCACGTCCTGGACCAGCCTGACCTGCTGCAACGTCTCCGTGCCGAGACTTACACCATTTGGCCCGATCTAAATTCTCCGCCGAAACTCGAGGAGCTCGAGAAGCTGCCGCTCCTTACAGCCACAATCAAGGAGTCCCTGCGCATGTCCCCCGGTGCGAGCTCGCCTCTCCTGCGCATTGTCCCTCCCAACGGCGCTACCATTTCCAGCCGCGCCATTCCGCCAGGCACCATCGTTGGCATGTCCACAGTGCTTGTGCATATGTCGCCGGAGATCTTCGAAGAGCCAACGAAGTTTAACCCGGACCGATGGCTTGCTCCCGGTGCCGAGAGCCTAGAGCCCTGGCTGGTAGCGTTCAGCAAGGGGCCACGGAGCTGCTTGGGGATCAATTTGGCTTGGAGCGAGCTATACATCGTGTTCGCGACTATGCTGCGTCGGTTTGAGATGAGTCTGGATGGCACAACGGCCGAGGATATGGTCTGGAGGGATTGCTTCACGCCGCACTTCTCGCGGAGGCACCTGCATGCTTGGTGCAGCCCAGTTGCAGTTTGATTAGATATAGGAATGTTTGTCATGACTCGAGCGGATGGTTGCTGTGACTGGATCACGATTACAAGCGGGCGTGCGAGCTGGGAATGCAAAGGAAACCGAACATTGAAGTTATAGGGTAGTGAATGTGAGCGCAGCACTGGTGTAGGGTAGGCCATCAGAACTCGATTCAAGTGTGGAGACTCACGGCAGGCGGACTTCCTCGTGGCTTTCGGTCCGTCCCATCGTTCCCTTGAACAACAATGTACAAAACCACACCTGCCACATAAGTTTTCTGGCACTTGTATTCGATAGCGCCGCCGCAGGTGCGTCAGCCTGGACTCTTGCTTCATTGCTACAATTCTTCACCTTGGTGTTCAATATGATCGTCGGAGTATGTGCCGTGGCACTCAGCCTCAGCGAGCTATTGAATTGCTAAGCCTGCTTCTGGACGCCTGCATCAGGGGTGAGGCCGCCTTTTCTTTTCAGTTCCATGGCCTGGCGTTCAAGACAGTCTGAACTCTTCAACATAAACAATGCTCAAGTCATTCAGGATCATCTGTCGTTAATAAAAGCCCATTCGTTTGTCCGCCACTTACAAAGGTCATGCGCTTAATATGGAAGACCAGGACACTCAACTCGTCAGTCCGGTTTGGTCACTCTATTCGTCGCCAGTCGGGCAACACACACGATCCATACTCCCACCGGGAAGGTGATCTCTCTCATCTCAGAGCGAACCCGAGCATCTTTACGGAATGGAACAAAGTCGGACAATGGTCGGTCGCTCAGATCACATCCAAGGGCCTCGAAGGCATGGGACTTCATGGACCAACCCCATCAGGTGGAAACGCGGCTGCCGGAGGAGCACAAACTGCTGGACGTGACATTGGAGCCGATGGTCGACGGGTATGGGACACGCTGGACTATTCGCCTCTTGCCTCTGGGAAATCGATTCGACTCCTGACTCTGCACCCCGGACAAGATGACGAGCCATTGCAAATGTCTCTCTCGCATCATGTCCTATCTGATGGCGGAAAAGATTCCTTCTCTGCCCTCTCATACGCCTGGGGAGATGCAGCCGATCTGCAACCTGTGTCATGCGACGGAAAGACCATCGGTATCTCGAAGAATCTGTCCGCGTGCCTCAAACACATCAGGCTTCCTGATATGGCAAGAGTGATCTGGATTGACGTGATCTGCATCAACCAGGAAGATCTCGAGGAACGAGCATCGCAAGTCGGCATCATGGGCGAGATCTACTCCAAAGCAGAAAGAGTCCTGATCTGGCTCGGTGAAGGAAACGACGACACCAAGAACGGCGTCTTTTCCCTGGAATCCATGGCCAAGGCATGGAATCCGCCTGTCGACGAACGCGTGTCGTTCACAACCGTTCTGGAATTTGCACGTGCTAGTCGCATCCGTAGGCTGGACTACTGGGCACTCGGCAGACAGCAATACGTCCGCTCCATAAGCGACAGTCCGTGGTTTACCAGAGCCTGGACGTTCCAGGAGGTGGGCCTGTCTTCCGACGCGGAAGTCTGGATCGGAAATCATCACATGCCCTTCAAGAACCTCGTCTATGCCTGGCTTGTCTCACTGCATCACAACTTTGAGCGGACGATTTTCCTCAACGGCTACGGAAGGACAACTGATACGGGTCGGACATGCATGCATGCCATGTTTGCATACTGGTACCTGCAAAACCATGGGAGCGCCGAGGAGGTCCGAGAGTGGTGCCAGCTGCCCCGGCTTCTGCGTCTGAGGCAGTTGCACGAAGCTTCTGATCCTCGAGATCTCGTCTTCTCGCTGATTTCTCTGTCTAAGACGGACCGGGGCGAACCCTTCCAGGCCAACTATAGGATGCCGGTTGAGGGCGTGTTCACACAGTTCGCTACAAAGGCCATATTGGACAGTGGTGACCTGTCACTTCTATCTGAACGCGAAAGGCAAGGATCAGATCCGGCACTGCCATCCTGGGTCCCAGACTGGCGATGTCCACCGGCTACCACTCCCCTTAACGCCCTGCTGCCAACCGCGTGGAGGGAATATAGTGTTGGCCGAGGTCGCCCAGAGGAGTCTGGCCGCCATACCAACATCAGCACTCCGGATGGGAATCGACTGCGTTTAACCGCAACCCACATCGACACAGTCAAAGAATCGTACCCCCTCAACTACGCAATGCTGCATGTCCCCGCTGAGATGCGAAGTATGGACTGGTCCGAGACCACAAAGGGCCTCTGGTACTTCATCAGGACCAGACTGGGCCGGGACTACGATTCGATCTACCTCCCAACAAACGAGCCACTAATAGTTGCTCTCCTGAGGACTTTCTCTGCCGACAACTTCCCGACATCCCCGGCCTTAGATTCCGACGAAGCTGCCCACCGGTTTCCGCTCCACTACAGCCTCATCAGACACCCACAATGGCTTACACTCTGGGGCCACATGCTGCGTAAACTCCGCGTGTGGGATTATCAGGTCCCTGAGACGCACGGCCTCAAGATCGGACTGGACCCGGATGCGATGAAGCACGCTGTCCGCGCTGCTCGTGGGCCGGACCCCCCGCTACCGTATCTGCCGTCGTTTCTTCGGGGGTTGATCGCTCGGTACAGCAAGTCCGTGGGACAGTGTCCCTACGTCGGACCCATTCAGCGCGGAAATGGAAAAATGGACCCCGAGGTCTTGAATAAGTTCTACGTCAGGATGCTGCAGACTCGAATGCGACGGCACTGGTTCAGCTGTGTCCCATATCTCCCAGCATGGGTAGAGCAAAGAGCCAAAAGGTGGTATAAGGCGTTGGGATATGTCAAGCTCGACCTCCACCGGTCGGAGCTGTTACTCGAGCTGATGGCGAATGTTGAGAAAGCGATCAAAGGGCGGCAGCTGATTATCACTGAAAAGGGGTATTTGGGTCTCGGTGCGCTGGATGTGCAGCCTGGCGACGGGGTTTCGATCTTGGGGAACAGCCCCGTTCCTTTCTTGCTGCGACCGCGTGACGGGGAACCTGGTACTTACAGCCTGGTTGGGGAGTGTTATGTCCATGGGATCATGGATGGGGAGTTGTGGCGCGGTAGGCCTGAACTCGATAAAGGGGGTCAGCGAGCTGACGACAAGACATTGCAGATGGTTGAGATCAACCTTGTCTGATTACATGCAATGGCAGCAGACTAAGCATGCTTCATCACAAGCTTGGCGTATCTTCAAGCAAGTGTCGAATCATCCATCGAAGAGATTGAGAAGAAGTCTACGCCCCCCATTATCGTCAATCCGTGTAGTCTATTCTGAGCAGCAACAGGACGACATAGCCGAAGTCCCTGCGTAACTGGTCGTGACGGGAGAGAAGGGCTTCCTGCTCATCAACCGGCCAACTACGACATGATGAACAGTCTTTGAGAGCACTTCCCGATGTCTGAAAATGCGGCCATTTGTTTGACCGCAGATGTTGGATGATAAATGGGTTCGATTTTGGGTAATGCGCGCGGCATTACTAATGAGGATCTTAATAATCGGGGGCGAGCTGGATGGCGTCATGCCGAACTCCGAGCTAGCTTAAAAGCATGAGGGGCCGGCCATCGACGACGACGACAACACCCTCAACACTATACAAGGACGACATCTAGAAGCCAGTCTGCTCAAGTAACACTCAAAGCCCGCCAATCTCTGATGAAAACCAGCCTCATCCGAACAGCCAGACTCGCACGCCCATCTTCGCTCGCATCATCCCAAGTTCTCCTCCGGCCCCACCGGCACATAAGCACAATGACAACTGGCACATTCAAGTACCTTGACCCGACCACAATCTCTCAGAGCGACAAGCCCTTCGTCAAGCCCTGGGCAAAGGTTGACGTCGACTACTCCTCCTTCAAGCGGACCGAGCGCCGCCGCTCCGTGACCAATGTCCGGGACGCCGGCTTCTCCGCTTTCGGCACGGACGTCTCCGGATTCGGGGTGTATCACGCACCAGCACAGGAAAGGTCATTCAAGGATGATCGCGCAGTGAGGGAAGGCTACTATGCCGAAGTCGAGTCTCTTCTGCGCGAGAAGCTTCCCGGTATCAAGAAGGTTGTCATCTTCGACCACACCATCCGGAAGCACGACAAGGATTCTCCCCGCCAGCCGGTGCAGCAGGTGCATGTCGACCAGACGCCGCGCGCAGCAGAGGCTCGTGTGCGGAGACATGTAACTGACGCTGCCGAGGCGGAAGAGCTGTTGAAGGGACGGTATCAGATTATCAACGTGTGGCGACCGATCGGGCATCCTGCTAGCGACTTCCCGCTTGCGGTTGTGGACTGGCGGTCCACTGAACCCAAGGATCTGGTGAAGGTCGATCTGCTGTATCCCAAGCGGCAGGACCAGGACGACGATGACCGTGGAAAGGAAGTGCTCCCCTCACCGGAGACCCTGGCTAGTACGGACGGGTACGAGATCAAGGGCGAGACGTTCTCTGTTGCACCGAGCGACAAGCACAAATTTTATTATGTCAAGGATATGACGCCAGAGGAAGCCATGTTTATCAAGTGCTTCGATTCGTTTAGTCAGGACAGGCCAGGTGGTAGGAAGGGAGTAGCGGACTATACGCCTCATACGGCGTTCATTGACCCTGCGACACCAGCCGATGCCAAGGGACGTGAGAGCATCGAGGTCAGGTGTCTAGTGTTCTACGAGTAGCTGGCAATTTTTGGTACTGGGTATGAGAAATGTCATTGGCGTTCATAACATCGCAGTCCCTGATTTATCCCTAGACTTTCCGTCCAGCAGCGCTTTTGGGCGTAACTTTGCAATCGTAACCCATCAAAAACTCCTTCCTACTCCGGCGCCGACAATTCCCAACTCCTTAGCAATGCAACAAGTATCCCAGCTCACAGAAACGAAGCATACGTCCGCTGGTATGCGGCACTCTCCTCCTTCAGCCCGGCCTTCTCAGCCATATCGAGCAGCTTATCGACAATGTGCACAGTCGTCAAGGACCTGCCCAGCAGTCTGGCCGATAGATCGGCTGCCGCCGACAGCCAGAGACTGCTCGACTGGTACTCGCCGCGCAGGCGGTGCACCTCGGCGAGATCCTCCATCCCTCTCACAGCGTCGTAGTCCTGGAAGCTGAAAGCGGAGGCGGACGTCTGCCGACCGACCACGGACCGACACAGCTCCAGAGCGGGACAGTACTCCCCCGAGTCGAGGTAGACGTGCGTCAATTTCCTCGCCGCTCGCCTCCGTTGCGGAGAGTCGACGCCGAATTCCTGCTCGGCGGCGAGGAGGATCTCCTGCGCCAGGCGCGTTGCGGCCGCGTAGTCCGTCTCTCGGCGCAGCATGTCCACGGCCGCCAGGCGGACCCTGAGGCGAAAGGCGGCGTCCTTGTCGGAGACGAGCTGGGCGAGACAGGAGAGTGCCGTGCGCGAGACGTCTTGACTGTCCCCGTCGCGCGATAGCTGGGCGCAGATCATGGTGATTGGGTGGAGGGCCCCGAGCTCCGAGTGAGCCGCCTTGAGGACGTGGGAGAGGATGAAGCTGCGGATGTAGGGGTAGCGGGTCGTGTTGATGGGTGCGAGGGAGGCGACGACTTCCAGTGCGACTTGGGGCGAGTGGTCGATGAGCGACGATGGTGGGAGCCGGCGGATTTCCTCCAGTCCGGCAATGGCTCGTCGCGTGTCGTTCAGCTTGAAGAGGTATATGCAGTCGTGCAGCTGCATCCAGGTCTGCCGCACGGCGGATGAGGTTGGGTTGGTTAGTAACGTTGATCGGTAGTGTCGCACGCCGGATCGGGGGTCGAAGTGTGACGAGCAGAACGCCTTGAGGCTTGCGAGGACGTGCTCCATATCGAATGCTGCTGCGTCTCGCGGTATGGGTTTCGCAATGTGCGGGCTGGTGAATGTGGTGTCTCTCCTGTAGATCTCCTCGTCGCCCTCCCAGGTCGTCGTCGCGCACTCCGCGCCGTGTTGGTGGTTGTAGTCGTCACAGCTACAGGGGGGCGACGCGGGCGACGTCGACGTCCGGAACCACTTCGCGTCCGGCATTTCCTCCTTGGAGTCAATCCATGAACCACTTATCGTGGCGTCCGAAGACTCACTTGACTGTGATTCCACGCTGTCATCATACGCCGGGTTATCGGGCGATACAGTCAATTGCATCGTCGTCCGCCACACATCCAGTCCCACGCCGCTGCTCCAGGCCGGCAACTCTTGCTTTGGATGGCTTTCGTTGCCCCAACTTGGCCCGGGCGGTGATCTGGCACGAACACCGCGGGCCTGCACCTGCGTTGGCTTGGCCCTTTTCACGTACTTGGACACGCCCCATTTGTGGAAGCGCCTGTCGTACATTCGTTTTCTGCCAACAATGTAAGCAGGCATGTTACCCCTCATGCTCTCAGCATCAGGCAGCCGGATGCAGCCGGATGCAGCGGGTATGACATACGTCGCGTGGAATCCGTATTCCTTCGACATGCGCGCGCGGATGTCCTTGAGCTTCATGGTGCCGTACATGTTGATGATGGTGCGCTTGTACCGATCCCAGTCCTCCGCTGACGGACCCCTGATGTCAGCAGGGACAGCGCCATCCGCCTCAGGCGACGCGTCTTCGCCTTTCGCCTCTGCATTGTCGCTGGAGACCTTCGACGACGGAGCTGGAGCTATGTCGGACGGCTTCATGATTACATTGTTCAGTTCGCAACGAACACAATCGCGAGTCGATTTGTGTGATTGGCGCGGTCTAGACTTGGAGATGAAAAAGAAGGGAAGTCGGGACAAGATTTCGGGGGGATCTGGCGTCAGATTATCGTGAGCTCTCGTGTTACACTGCTCCACACAGCACTGGACGATCAGCGTAGGATTGTGGCTGTACCTCGACAGCCACTCCCGCCTCTTTATCTTGACCGATGTGTCGTCGTCGTCCAGTAGGAGCGGACCTGTCATCCAAAACCAGTGACGCTCTCCGGTTGCCGCGGGTGGAAACCCTTCTCTCGCATTGTGCGACAATGGGTTCGTTGAAGTGGAGGATAGATGGCCCAGGCGAGATGCAAAGCATATTAGCGGCACGGCTTGTGCTTAGTGCCACCGCATGTGGCAGGACCAGTGTCTGTAGGGCAGAACACCGCATATTGATTGATGCCTGGGCCACCAGCCAACATGTGTCCGTGTAACAACACAAGTGCTTCGCATATGAGCACATATCCTCGACGATTCAACCAAACTGTCAAGTTGCAGTACCACCCAATGATATCAGATATTCGCCATCCAACAAGAGTCAGTGAGACTGCTGATTTATGTGTACCTGACTCTACCGAAGACATTTCCCGCACAAGTACAATTGTGCAACATCATGCCATAACCTGCTCGTGATAAGCACAAAAGGGAGCAATCCCCCCTTATACTTCCACCAACCGATCAGTGAACCGCGAAGACCACACCGGTATAGGAATTCCAGAAGCAGGTGTCAATGGAGTCTCAGGGTCGCAATTGGGAAGATCGGGCGCCAGCACCTCGTCCAGAGCCCTCCTGTCCGCCACCCACTTGGCGTAGTCGGCGTAGATAACAACCAGTTGCGACAATCTACCACCCACAAATGCGGTCAGCACAGGTGATTAACCCCTCTCCCCCAAGAACGTGTTGACTTACGCAGCTGTGCCTCCGAGTAAAAAGGGAGCCCTCATGATCCAACATCCCGCCAGGTGTTGGCTAATCGAGGCGGTTAAATAGTACTCTCCCCAAGCGAGCAGAAGATGCATGCCCCATCCGATCTTGATGACAAAACTGCTCCCGTCGAAGCGCTCTGGCGTTATGGGACCCCTCTTATCCCATCGACATATTGCGGTGAACAATGCAAGGCTAATTACTCCCGCACACATGGCCTGCCGACGCATTTGTTAGTTGTTTGTCTCTTCCCGTCTTGGCTGAGCACGACCGGAGCATTTCCGATGGTGGGTCGGAGTTATTAGATGTACTCACAAGGGCGCTGCTACCCCACGCCTTGACAACGCACGCGGAGTTGCACTGGTCGTTGCGCTCTTCGAAATTGCCCATTGACTCTTGGCTCGATACGACGAAGGCGACGGCGCCGACAGCGGTGTATGCTCCGTGTGCGATAAGGGTTGCCGTATGCGCCCAGTGCCAATGACTTCGTGACATTGTAACAATTGCGTTACTGAATAGAGTATTATGCGATGTATAATAGGTAGTAGGGTTCGCTGCGACGTATGGCTGCCTTGGGCAGGAATGGTCTCTGGACAGAAATGAAGGGTTCGAGTTGGAGAGTGATTAGTTGAAGGGTCCGGTTAACGATTGAAACCAGGTAGTCGGTAACGAGTGCTGCAATGGTAAATGCAAGTCGAGGCACATGAGGATTCGTAGGTCAATATTTCTATGTCGTCTCCTGAGGACACAAATCGGGTGCCTACCGTCTGTAGGAATATTTAGCTAAGTAAGCCTAGCCATGTGTTATCTTCGTGGGTTTGACATGGCGTTCTTTGGGCTCAGCCACCCCATCGGCGCTGCCACGCGGTGTCGCAGTGGGCGGTGCTGACAACAGAGCCCAGCCCGGGCTGTCGGTAAGCCCCAAGCAGGCCGCTGTGAAACAGCGAATCGCTGCCCCGGAACAGTCTCCGGGCCTGAACACGCTTCTGGAAAAGTCGATCCTTCGGATCCTTGGTGTGAAGCCGCAAGACTCAGGGAGCTTTAAAGATGGGCAAAACCCACAGCTGGAGTCACAAGAGATATCCGAATAGATAGGCAGAAGAATAAGGCGATTCAAGTAACATTTTTCGTGGCGATATGGGACTTATGTTCCTTTTGTATTACTGATCCGATGCTCGATACCGCCAAGGGTGTCCGTGTCTGTCAATGAGCCTCCGCTTGGGATGTTCGATATATATATCTCCAGGTTGGCATATCGGAGCTCCCGTGGATAGCTTCAAGTATAAGTGGTGTCTCTGAACTCTGGTCCGTTGCAGCACATTTCTCTAGCATACACTTCCGCAGCCACATCGAACATCCAAGATGAAAGGCATAAGAGAAACAAACACCTTCACATCATCGTCTATACGGTCTCAAGCCTCTGACCCGTGCACTCAGACCCCATACACCAACAGTTCTCCGATGGTTCGCGGATCTTTCACCTCCCAGGGACCTACCATGTGCTCCAGCTCAGAATCCGAGACCGACCTGGTCTGCGGAGCCAACTCGGAGCACATCTGCGGAGGCTGCAGTAGAGTGCAAAACCGTCTCTTCGGCAAGAGAGACCGCGCGAGGCTAAACAAGCGAACAGAACGACCCTACACAGTCCAAGTCCACGGCAACTTCACATTGCTGAGCCAGTGTGCAAGGAAATGTTTGCCATGTCGCGTCTTCCAAAGGGCGCTCCTCTTAGAGCAATGCACGTACAGCGGCGTTCAAGTGCTAGAGACCAGCAGTGAGCCGGTATATGCCTCTCTATACGGCAATATGTTGTGCATCAGCATCGGCAAGGACCTCGACAAGATAGTGGAAGCACCGGTCGTTTGCAAGCCACAAGCCAATGCACTCTCCGGTCCCCTTCGACTTTCGGCAAATCCATCAGCAGACTTCAGCGCATCTTCCCCTTTCAACAGTCTCAGGAAGTGGCTCCGGGAATGCGAGGATCAACACGGTCCTTCATGCTCCAACCTCCGATGGTCCAATCAAAACCCAACATGGCTCGTCCAAATACTCTCGAACAACACCCTCAGACTCCTTCCGGCACGGAACATTCGACCCCTCGAGTACGTCGCCCTAAGCTATTCGTGGGGCGACCCAGCCAAGCTGGACCAAGCAACCTGGCAGAAGGTCCTGGACAACAAATCCAGACGCGAGAAGATGCAGCGAAGACAGGCAGGCTTCCCTCTGAGCGAGCTGTCGAGGACAATACGGCATTCCATCAAGATCGTCCGGGAGCTCGGGTTCGAGTACATCTGGGTCGACTCCATATGCATCCCCCAGGGGTCGAACTGGAACGACGAGGCGTCCCGCATGCACGAGGTGTACGGAAACGCCAAGTTCACCCTCGTCGCCGGGGCGGTCGAGAACGCCACCGAGTCTCTGCTCAGTCACCGTGCTGCATGGCAGTACTCGCGCCTCCCATGTTCGCTGGCGGGGTACTCTCTCGAGACGCTCACACCCCGTCTCGACGAGATGCGGAGCGGTCGGAGCAGGGTTCCGGTGTCGAGCCGAGCGTGGACGCTGCAGGAAGAACGTCTGTCCCCCAGGTTGGTGTACTTGTGCGGGCAGATGGTGTATTGGTCTTGCTCACGTGTCCAGCGCAACGAGCTCGCTGTTGAACGGCCGAGACAACCGACTGACAGGTTCACCAACGGACCGCAGAGATTTATGAACCTGTGCTGGCACAGAGCAACTGATAAGCTGCTGGATGAGTGGCTTGGCGTGGTGGAGGACTATCTCCAGAGAGATCTCGCGGACGCAACAGATCGGTTCCCGGGAATATCTGGCATGGCAGTCCAGTTTTACCAGGCGTTCATGCCGGCAGTGGAGAATGCGAAGCCACAGGAGGAGTATCTGGCAGGGCTGTGGAGGGGAAACTTTGCCAGACAACTCGCTTGGTCTGTCGAGAAGGCTGGCAATCCGATGAAGAACCTAAGGGCTGTGGCTCCTTCGTGGTCCTGGGCATCTCTTCCTTTGTGCCAGCCGGCGAGAGTATGCTCGTCCCCGGAGATTGCCCCCGCCTTCCAGCTGCAAGAGGAGAGGATATGCGCTAGCGCTGTTGATGCGCTAGATGCCGTCAAGAAGGGCGCAATTGTGAAGGAGGTCAGGATCCGCGCTCGGATCAGGAAGTTCGTGGGCTCCTCTTCTCGAAAAGTTGGCTGGGACTCCGTGTCTTGGAGAAGTGGCGAGGCAGAACAATATCGACTGCCCGATCCTAGCATAGCAGTGCACGCTAGGAGCCCAGAAGATGGTCGTATCTTGGTCTATGAGGGCCACACGGAGCCACTGGTAGGGCAGCTGGATTATTCCATCCCGGCAGATAAGGTCGCGGATGAAATTGTGCACGTACCTGATGGAGACGAGGGCGAGCTGGTCGCAGTGGAGGTCGAGATGTCAACAATGCTGCTGATGCAAGTTGTTGACCAACATGCTGGCACATATCGACGAGCCGGAGTCTGCAAGGGATACTGGAGAGGGTTCTTTGATGGAGCCGCCGTCAACTGGATAACATTGGTCTGAGAGCAGATATATACCCCCTAGAAGCGTTGCATTCCATATTAATCCAAGAAGCCCGCCAGTAGTGCCCCGACAACCGTCAATATGGGCGCATATCCCCAGTGATTCATTTGACCCTTGCCGTGAACAAAGCAGATATATCCGTCAGCAAACGCGACGGCACTGGCGGCGATCATAGTCCAACCCAGGGACTTCTTCGTCCCCCATATTCCAGCGGCGTAGAGTGCGAATCCCATGAAGATGTCTCGAACGCCGTAGACTGCCAACAGACCCTCAAGGACTTTGAGCTCAGCTGCCTCGACGGGTGGTTGCCATTCGAAGAAGGTTAGGGCATTTGCGGGCCGGACGATGGCATTGATGCCGAAGCCGACGAAGAGGGTAGCGAGGGCGTGAGATGCTACCTGCAAAATGGGGGATTGTGAAATAGGCATTGTCGTAAAGTTTGTGACTGTGCGATCTAGGGATTTGTTAGAAGACCTTGTCCGTAGCATCACCCATTGAGACGACTTGCATAATGATGGCCCTTCAAGGGGTGATATGGTTTCTCCGTTGGAATGCGCCGCGCTGGATTGCTCGGTGCTTTTGCCTTTAAGCCTGATATTTTCAATAGACGATAAAATGACGATATGAATAGAGAAGTTGACAGATGCGATGAGGAATTTGTGCGACTTATGTATTCCCCTTCCCGAGATGAACCGGAGGAGCTCGTCGAGTTTGGGGGCCTGAGTTTGTTGGCAACCGGACAGCGTCGGAGTTAAGCCAACTTCCTACATGCTCATTGGCTAGCTCGCCAAATGGCCCTGAAATGTTCAGCTGAGGCCTTGGCTCGAAGGATTCCCACTGGAATGGCGCGTCTTCTTGAGTCACACCGCGTTCCGTTCCTGCTGTGACGCCAAGATGCTCGCGGTGTCAGGTGAGATCGCCAAAGCCCCTTCTCCGGCTCCTGGTAAGCGAATCCGGCACCACAGGGGTGCCGAAAGAACGCGCCAACAGTGCTAACCTTCAGCTGGTACACGCAATCAACAAGGAGAGGTTGGCGACACTGAGATGCGCAGACCGGATTGATGTGAACTGTGACGTTGAAAGATAAAAACAGACCGACGAGGGGCAATACGATAAAAGCGAGCCGCAATGAGCCAACCATGATGCAGGACGTCATCCGGGCCTGAATTAGCCCGAAGAATACGCGAACTTGTCTTCAGCTGAACAACAATTTGATGGTACAAAAGCAGAAGAATTCCTCCAGTTTGATGGAGCTCTTCACCCACAAGAACATGCTATTAGAGCAACATGGCCGACGACTTGTCTCTACATGACACAACTGAGGGGACACCCTTCCTCGAGGGCGAGGATCCAGAACAACACGAACGGAGCGCCAAACCGGAAACTGCAGCAAGATGGTCGAGCTCAAGATACCAGGTCTCCTCGCCCAAGGCCATTGTTGCGTTGGTCTCGATCATCATCTTCGCTCTAGCCCTGAGCGGCACCATGGGCTTGATCCCCATGGGAAGACTGATTGAAGATTCCATATGCCGGAAATACTATGGAACTGCAGACCCTGTGGAAGAGAAACTCTGCAAGGTGGATGCCGTGCAGACTGAGCTTGCATGGCTGGGTGGTCTGTATGTTGTTATAGACTCAGCAATCGGTATGTGTTATCTCTATGTTACTAACCTAAGCTAAAACGACGGACTTGTAGGCTTCACTGTCTCATTTCCATGGGGTATCATTTCGGACAGGTGAGTTTGGGACCAGGTTACAAGCGGCCGGCATACTGTTCAACTCCAGATATCTAACCACTTAACAGACTCGGTCGTAAGCCAGTCTTCCGCTTGGCCTTTCTCAGTGTGATGATTGGAGGCATGTGGACTGTTTTGTGCATTGTCCGATCGGATATCTTGTCTGTCCGGCTCATGCTGCTATCTCCGCTCTTCACCATCTTCGGGGGTGGAGTTCCCGTCTTTGGCGCCGTGGTCAACTCTATCATTGCTGATGTCGCGGGTACAGAAAGGTAAGTTTGAGCTCCTCGACGCCTCGATATCACGATCTCGTACTTATATCTGGCGCTCCAGGACGTCGGGTTTCCTCTGGCTCTCGCTGGGTGCTGTCACTGGCGCTGTTGCTGGACCGGGCATATCAGCAAAGTTGATGGAAGCAACCAACCCCTGGGTGCCTCTCTACGTTACCGGCTGCATCGCTCCCCTTATCTTCCTTGCGACTGTCTTCTTGCCCGAAACTCGCCCGCGGCGTATCGAACTACCGACCAACTCACAGCACGACGAGACTTTCAGATCTGTTCTCCTCTCTCATGTCAAGCACACCCGATCCCGCTTGGCGGACTCCTTATCCGTGTTAAGAAGTCGCTCTATCGCCGTCCTTCTGCTCCTGTTCTTCGTTCATGCGCCGGTAACGATGTCACACGGGCAGACCATCGCCCAAACCATCAGCAAGCGGTTCCACTGGACACTGGCTCAGACCGGCTACCTCTTCTCGATCAAAGGGATCCTCATGGTGGTCGTTCTTGCCGCCATGCCTTTCTTGTCTTCTTTCCTCATTTCTCCGCGCCTGGGGAAGTACCAGTTCTCGATATTCAAGCGCGATCTCCGCTTGGTCCAATTATCGCTTATCTTCTTGATCGTCGGGAGCATTCTGATGGGAGGAGAGACATTGCCAGAGGTGATCACTGGCCTGGTCGTGTCAACATTCGCGATAGGTATCGACTCATTAGCGAAGAGTTTGATAGCATCCTATGTCGACAAGGAGCACACCTCGAGACTGTATGCGCTCACGGGAATGAGCGAGACCTTGGGTAGATTCTTCGGGGCGCCATCGTTGGCTTGGACATTTGAGCGGGGGGTCAAGTCGGGTTGGATGGGACTGCCGTTCTATTTCGTTGCGGTACTCTGCGCTCTGGCGCTTGTCGCTCTTAGCTTTGTGCGGAGGCCAGTGGTGACGGAAGGAGACGAAGAGGGAGCAACTGAGGTGTGATCCTTAGAGGAACCAGGGATCAAGACTCGGTGTCGTCATGTGCCCTATGGAGGCAAACGTTCACAGCGAAGCCTACCTACCTACTCCGGAGGAAACGTAGCACAGAGATATTCGGGTCGCTGCTGGGTCGATCTCGGAACGGAGCGACGCCATCATTGGCCACGGCGTCATTACGGCGTCCGGTCCACGTGGGTTGATATGAAGAGCTTGTTCCTCAGGTTGCGCTGCTGCGATGCACATCCCAGACAGGTTGCATTTCTCGGACTTGACCTCATTGAGTACCCGATCCCATGCTGAGGACCTATCCTGGACCCCTTACGACCGAGGCGTAGGCGGGGGACTTCCAGGCAGCTTTCATACATGCCTGTTCTGGTATGGTCTAGGCAGAAGATCGGCACTTTTGATTCGACTGCCGTCCAGCTACCGTCCTGGATTCCGGGGTGCATTGGCCGAGCCAGGGGTAAGCGTGGTGGTCCAAGGTGGCGGAAAACTTTCACACTGTACTAATTTGGGACCGACAGGGCATGATCTGCCCCTCCGTTTCAGCACTGGGGTGACTTATTCAGCGGTTATGCAGGCCCTGTCAGTCCTGTTTCTCGGGTTGTGGGGAGCGAACTGACGTCCCTTCGTCATTGACGCATGTCAACTGATCATCTCCGTCGCATCCATCACCGTCGCAGTTCGGGAAAGGCACGGAAGAGAGCGATAAGATGAGCGAAAATGGCGGTTGCTCCAATTTATACACTGAAAGACCGAGACGATGGTAGGGTGCTGGATGCGAACCCGGGCGAGCGCTCCGAACGTTCGCGATCCGCATGAAGTTATAAACAGGCCCCATCCCGCCCGTCGATATGGCTGATCAGAAGACGACTAGAGCTGTAAGTCAGTTGTCAACTTCATAATCTAACACTGTAATTATTCGAGTCATCCATAGTCAACGATGCGGCTTCTATCACTAGCTTCAAGCTTTGCACTGTTGGCAGGCTTCACGCTTGCGACGCCCTCCAAAGTTCTCAACAAAGACTTCCCCGATCCAGCAATAATAAAGGACCCCAACTCGTCAAACTGGTATAGCTTCGCAACCGCCGGCAACGGGAAGAAGGTCCAGATGGCATCTGCGCCGGCAGTTACAGGCCCCTGGACATGGCTCAACATCGACCCCTTAACAAGCGCCGGACCTTGGGCCAGAGACCGGGATATTTGGGCTCCTGACGTGCGCTATCTCGCAGAGAGGAAGCAGTTCGTCATGTATTATGCTGCTCCCTACGCCGCCAACGACAGATTCCACTGCGTCGGCGCAGCCGTTGCCAGCAGCCTCACCGGCCCCTATACCCCGACCAACGACCCCATCGCGTGCCCAACGGACAAGGGCGGCGCCATCGATGCGAATGGCTTCTTCGACGTGGCAACCAATACACACTGGGTCGTCTATAAGGTGGACGGCAATGCGATCGGTCACGGCGGTACGTGCGGCAACACGGTCGAGCCCTTGGTTCCGACGCCCATCATGATGCAGCAGCTTGCCCAGGACGGAGTCACGAAGATTGGGACGCCGTTCCAGATTCTGGACCGCGGACAGTACGATGGCCCGCTGATCGAGGCGCCGAGCTTGATTAAGTCTGGCTCGACATACGTCTTGTTCTTTAGCTCTAATTGCTACTCGACGACGTTGTACGATATCTCGTATGCGACTGCCCCTAGTCTATCGGGGCCATACACGAAGAGTAGCGCTCCGTTACTGGTCACTGGCAACTATGGTCTCACTGCTCCTGGGGGAGCCACCTCTGTTGATGGTGGCGGCCAGTTGGTATTCCATGCCAACTGCCCTGACGTGGGAGGATCTGGAAGGTGTATGTATGAGACCAGCTTCAAGGTCGCGAACAACCTGGTCACCATCACGTAGACGGTCGTCGGCTTTTGTATATAGTTGTTTACGTCAGATGTCCATATTATGCATAGCTATCACTGCATTTATTACTGTTATTCATGGGACAGCAGACTTACGGTGACCCGTCCAGCTCGTCCTATGGATACAGTGCCGGCGAAGGCTACAGTACCTGGAATACCGACGGGCAGTATCAATACAGTGGCCAGCATGATGGCGCTGGTTGTTCCAGGGCCAACTGTCGGGTACCGCACTATTAACTGCCGGCTCCAGACACTGTTGGTCTTCTTTCTCGAAGCAAAGCAAAACCCAGTTTAGGGCGTAAGTCTTCACTTACCGCTAGGGAGGACGAGTTTCGAGTAGCATCACGCCCAATAAACATGACCAAAAAGTTATGCGAGAGCGGGCGAACATACAAGTGTCGAACCCGTGAATGCTCGACTGCTTTGGGCCATTGCTTTTCAACGAGCGTGGACTGGGCCAAACAGGGATTGGAGTGACAGAATGATGCGGGAGATCTGATGACAGTTAACGAGACTAGTCGTTCTTAGCGATTGTTGAATGACAACTCTCTACCAACCTGTCTGTTCCCAAGCAACTCAATGGGAGCCTCTCTAGCCGTGTTGATGTCCCTGACCATATCACACAGAACAGTGTACCAAGGGCATACAGTCGAACAAAACACTGGGTACTGAAGATCTTTTAGTCCGCCCAACCTAACACCTTAAGAGAGTTTCCGACAATAGGAAGGCTTGAATGACAACTCACATAAAGTCACGACAGCCTTTGGCCCCTTCTCCAAGTCTGAGAGCAAACCGGAAGCCCTCCTGCATCAGATCCCCGGTGGGATCGACTGTGAGAAATCTTGATCCCGATTGGAGTCCGACCCCGAAAGATGTTGATCCAATCCAGAACAGTAGCATCTTTCTGGGGGGGGGGGAACGCGTACGCAGCAGTGGCAGTCAGGTGAGCAGTTGCGTAGTCCACAAGAGTGATGCAAGCAGTACCTGCTCGCCGCTGGTCCATGGGTTGATGGTCATTCGATTCATCAAAGTTCCCACCAGTCCAGGACATGTCCATGTTGCAGCCTATCCAATGTTTTCGGTTATTTCCGTGTACAACTGAGACGGGCCGGCTGAGGGTGATATGGAGAAGTGAATGCTCCGATTTATCGAAGGGTAGATCGTCATTACGCAAGAACTCGGCCTTGAGATCGGTAGGTCTCATTTGCAAAAAGATCGAAAGTACGCCGGACAGTTACGGAGGTTATCTAGATCGGCGACTGTAAAGACTTTCCGGAACTCCCCCCCACCACTTGGACCGCTTGGGTTGTGTGACATGGTCGCTGAGATGTTCGGTGTCTTCTGAGACTGGAAGCGTGAAGAGACCTTGAAGTTAGAATCTTGTGTCGTGCTGGAGCAGCTTGAAGACATTGTACTCCCAGTCAAAGCACTTCACCGGGGTATGGGTCTTATTAAGTTGCTATCAAGGGGTAGCACAGGATGCTGTGTACATTCATTTCGTTCACAACTACAGTCATTCTTGTAACTCAGCTGAATCTAGTCAATCGGATGCAGTGGTCGACATGATCGAGGGCAGCAAACCTTCTACTCCTCACTCCCGTACAAATGGCCAACATAATCGCCCATTGACAATTGTGGGTAGACTTCTTGAAAGGGTGTTTGCCATGAGCATCGGGCATATGCACAATGTTTCGGAGCGTTTTGCAGAGGGAGGACAAGAGGAGACGCAGCTATCTTCTTTATCGAACCTCGGGTTTCATAGGAAGTGTGTCACACTCTGTCGAGATTCCTGGACAACTTTGGGTTCGTGCAATCTTTTGGCATTCCGGTCTCTCTCTCTCGAACTCCTCCTTCTATTACCAGCTTGAATCACAATCAGAGTATGGCCTATGAGTGTTAAAGCATCAGAGATCTCTTAACTCCCACTCAAACGGAGGATTCATGCTTAGACGTTATCCCAAACAGCTTGCTCTGCTCCAGTCTGTCTGCCACCTCATATCATACTTTGGGAGCGGGTGGACCACCTCATATCACAGCAGGGCATATGCCAGCAGACGAGTTAGAACATCAAATACCCTCGTAATCAGCCAACAACACAGAACGCTTCCACACCCTTGGAATGAGGGGGATCATAGCAACGCCATACTAGAACACATATCCGCTCCAGTTCTAGCTAGAGTCCTTTTGACACTTCACCCGAGAGGACGCGCTCGTTGCAAAAAGAAAAGTTTGAGATCGCCAACGAGTCATGGCACGTATGCTCTCAGCATCGGGTTATGACCTTGGCAGGGGTCGAACCTGCAACCTCCTGATTCGTAGTCTGCCGCTCTGCCATTGAGCCACAAGGCCGAGTTGCTGTGCGGATTCGGACCATTCGATACGTAGATGTGAGAATGGTGGCCTGGGGATACTAGCGTCGAGGTGTAGAGTTTCCGTCCCGGAACTAGGTACACCAAGAACTTGGGCCAAGGGATACCGCGACCCGGCCAATTGATTTGTGTCTGTGACGCGGACACAATCTTGTGGGTTAACAAACTCAGGGGCACAATCAACAGGATGGGTGACCCGCAACTCTGCACTGTTCTTGGCTTATAGGGTATGTCAGCAGATGTCAAGACCATTGCTATACGATGTGAATGATCACGTAGCTGTCAATGAGACGTTATAAGAGTTCAGGGGTTGTTTAAAAAATATGCCGACCTGAACAGGGGACGAATCGGCGCCAATCCGATCGTCGTGAACCGCCATGCCGTGTATCCACACAAAGAATCATCTATATGCTATTCCCCATTCTGATGCTGGAGGTAACGGCGTGAGTCCTCACTGGGACATTCCTATCTTACCGGGCCGCCAAAACAGCGCGGCTGACTAGTACGCCTTGCTCGCCGCGGGCAACGTGCTGGATGTATTGCCCGAGAATGCTGGCATGCTCAGTAGTGCAGAACTTGAGGGAGCTTTGGGTGGTGGGGAGGCATGTTGCTACCTGGGCTGGCGCGGAAACGAAGATGTTGGCTTAGTGGCGGAAGAAGGTGATGACGCTCAGGTGAGAGATGAAAAGAATAGAGGGATAAGGCGTGCTGTATTGGAGGGAGCTGGTATACCCCCTAATACGCTGGAACTTGTGAGAGCATCCGTATTTGCGATAAGTGGACAACAATAAGTTCAAGAGATTGATAGCTGTGATCTGTCCATCACTGTGGCCACATGATTTCGCGCCCACCGCCAGCGTTGCGCACAGGAGACTAAATGCGTATTTGTTATTGTTTTGGCAGTGCCCTTACAATATAAATGCCAAAGCAAATGAAGAGTATTCTAGTGAAACCGTGAAAGTGGTTCACTTGTAACCTCGCTGTACATAGACTCCCAAGTTGCTCCTTGCGTGCCTGTTCAGATGATCCGGGCCCTCGGTGGCTCTCTATTTTCCAACTCCCCGGTTTCCAGCATACAACCCTTCGTCTTCTTTCCCTCCGACCTGAATCTCAGATTTTCCTGAATATCTCCCCCATCCACATCCGAACACCAACCCACTTGCCCGCCCTCGGTCCTAGCCCCATCGCCATCTGCTCGTCCATCCCCCTCTCAACAATCGAGTCACCAACAAGCTCGTACCCCGCAGCCCTCGCCGCTTCCAGTAAGTCCGCCGGCGAGTGGTTGTAGCTGACAGGCCTGATCTTCTCCCCCGTCGTCGGGTCGTTGAAGCCCGCCTGGCTCCTGGCACCCATGTCCGAGTGCATGTTCGTCACCAGCACCAGACCACCGGGAGCAAGCAGTCTGTCGACTTCTCGGAAGAAGTTTGCGAGGGGCATGTGCTCTACCACGAGTGTGCTGATCACGACGTCCATGTCCCCGAGTTGCACGGAAAGAGAGGCGGGATCGAGCACGTCGTAGGTATTGAAGTGCAGCGATGCTGCGCGTTGATCGGCTGGTAATGCGTTCCATGCTGATGTGCAGCGGTCTTTGGCGATATCTAACATTTTCGGTGAGAGATCGAGGCCGTAGATTTCGGCTCCTGGGATACCGAGGAGTTTGAGCGTGTTTCTGCCCGTGCCGCATCCCAAGTCTAGTATTTTGCGTGGTCTGTCGGAGTCTGGGGGGAGGAGTGCCAAGACTTGTGGAAGGAGACGTAGCACTTCCTGGTCGTCTACCTGCTGCAATACGTTTCCATCGCTGTCGTAGAATGTCGCCCACTTGTCGTAGGCTTCCAATGTGGAGAGATAGGTGACCTTCCGGTCTGCCCTGGAGGTCTCCTGTGGAATTGGCGATGGTGTCGGTGTTGTGGATGACATCTTGATTGAGAACGTAAAGGGTTGCAAGAAATCTGTAAACTCTGCTGTCTGTGAGGGCAGGAATAGGAAGAGAGCTAGACGATGGCGATTGCACAGCGATATATGAAGTTGTTCTGGTGAGTCATTCGGTGACTTTTGTCCGTCGGTAACCGGCGACGTTGATGAATCTCCAAAAATGGAACAGCTTTTTGTAGCGCCGCCAAGAACGTCGACAGCTTATCGCACGAGTCACGACTCACGAAGCATCTGGTCAACACAACTCCATTCTAGAAACATACCTGTTTACCTCAGAGAATAAACATGAACATCTCAGACAATCTAAGACTCAACAAGCGACTCATTCCCCATGGCTGCTCTCCTGTGCTCCGAACCGCCATCAACATCAACACCACCCTCCCTCGCCTGCTTGACCTCCTTCCGCGCAGCAGCCTGCTCAGCCTTCTTCCTGCAACGTTGTCAGTCTTAACTCCCCATATCAAGTCCAGAAATGGCTTACCTATCCAAATCCGACACAAAATCCCCCTCATGTCCCTCATCCTTAACATCCTGGTCGCCATACCTCTGCACCCCATGCTTCGCCTGCGCCGCATCAGCAACCTTGCCCTCAGCAGCAGGGACGTCCGCAATCATGGGGTCCCCATCGACGCTGGCGTGCGTGTCCTCGATTGGATTGTCCGCGTCCGCGTAGCTGGAGTTCTTCATCTCCCTCTCGTCGACGGGCTTGCCGCCGCGCTCGCCCCGGCCCATGCCCCATTCATTGCCTCCCTCCGGGTCGTACGACTCTCCGGGACCGCGGTGAGCTGAAGGGTGAGAGTCACCGTTGTTGTGGTCCAGTTTGGCGCCCGCTACTTCGGCTTTGTTGAGCGTGACGGGGTTCTCTGGCGCTGTGAAGGCCGAGTTCTCGGTTGGTTGGGAGGCGGACTCGCCTGAGCGGTATTCTGACATTTTGATTATAGCTGTTGGGTGAGTCGTTTATTCAGCAATGGGGATGAGAATGTTTAGCGAGTGTTTTTGAGAAGATAGCTGTTGGTTTGGTTGTGATGTTTGAGTGAAACACGTACTTGGTTGCTCTTGGGGAAGGGCGGCCCACCATGAACGCGTGATGACGTCGTTGGCGTGAGACAAGATCATCCCGCACGCCAACCCGCACGGCAAAAATGCACGCATCAACGCCAGATCCGATCATCGGCAGTAGCCGTCGTTCCTGACACACTGCAATGACTTTCCGCATCGGCTGTGGATTGGTGAACTGCCAGGGGCAACAACAGCTTGGGTCGACACGATCGTCACCTGTCTCGGCGTTTTCGGGCTGACAGCACGGTCGAGCCTCCTCGCACACTATTCTTCTTCTGCCCTCCCTTCATTGACGAGGGATTGCATTAGATGGCCGCAAGCCCTCGAGGCCACCATACGGTATGCTTCAAGCGACCATCAACACGACATGCGCGACAGCCGCTGACCGACACTGCGCTGTACCAACACGCCCTACTCTCGGCCTAGAATGCGATCACAGCAGTCTATGTGTGCGTGGCCTGTCTGCTGGCTTGCCCCAACTGTACGTCGACCTCATGGTTTAACCAGGAACACAGTAACACGCCGACCAATCACCACCGAGCACTTGCTGGCAGCAACGTGCAATGGCCAAAGCCTTGTCCCCCTGGACGCCAAAGAGTTTTGCTTACATTTCTTCTTTTGGGCCAACAACGCACCGCATTGCCTCCTGGACTAAAGTCGGAAGTCTAACTTGCTTTCTTTAGAGCCATGCCGATTACTGCCGTGGAGGTAGAAATGCGGACGAGAAGGTTGACGCCCGTAGGTCGTCCACCGAGGGACGAAGAGGTAATCATCTGCCTGAAGGGTCCTTGTGGAGAAGCCGAGGCTGATATGATTGTACCACGCCGCCCATTGTGCTGAGTGAATTTGTAGTCATCGCCAAAGCACCGTGAAATAGAACGAACCGGAGCCGATGTCAGCGGTCGCATAGTCAGCACCGGACAGGGTTTGTTGATGAGAGTATACGAACAAATAACTTGCCTGACTGATCAATTACGGGCGAGCAAGTCGAAAGTTGGGTGCTGCTGCTGTTGGTATAGAAGTATGGTCGAGGTATTCGCAGTTTGCTTTTGGGCTCTATGCTAGTTGGCAAGTTGACTTTTGATCACAGAGTGTTGGTGTTGAGACTTGCTCTCCCGAGTGGTTGCAACCAATCAGTGTGGTGCTGGATACCGCATTCGATCACTCTACCCAAGAGCAAATCTGACAAAGCCGTCGAGAGCAGATATACCCACGCGTATCCCAAAGTAGTACATGCTTGTACAATCCGCCGTTTGCGGCTCGGGTATCGCCGAAACTCCAATGGGTGAGCGCACTTGAAGGGGATACTCACACGTCAGCTGTGCTCGCACGACAACAGCTCCTGCTCCGTAAGATGCTCCGCGTGATACCCGGGCACATACCTATATAAGGAAACGGACCCCAAGGCTCGGCAAGATGCCAATATCCCACGATCCTCGGAGACGGAAACAACGAAAGCACGTTCTCGACAGAAGACCAGGTAGCACAAAATGTCGCTGACTTCTGCCACGACACAGACAGCCCTTATCGCGCCGAAAACAGCCAAAGAGATTGTCGCCGGTTTGAAGGGAGTGTTTCCCGTGGACGCGGCTGTCATTGATGGTACCGCCCCGTGATATGCTCCACCGCGATAATGCCGAACCTGCTGACCGATGCAACCGATAGTATTGCCTGAGGGAAGCACCTTCGTGTCAGTCCAGAAGTATGGCAGCAGTGCCTTTACATTGACGGGCAAGCTCCTAGCCCGAGACGCAGGTGGATCCGAGAAGGCGTATTTTCTGAAGGTTGGTCTCAAATCAGCCACAGTCGCCACAAACCTGGCTTCTAACAACGAGTGCGTAGGTTGCCTTCGGCGAGAAAGGCCGGATCATGTTGCGCGGAGAGTTCGAATCGTCGAAGGTAATCCATCAGCTCATGCCAGATTTCATCCCTCAGCCTTTCGGCTCCGGCAGGTACACCGCGCCAGAAGATCCCCCGACGTACTTCTACATCTCCGAGTTTGTAGATATGGACGTCATCTCCGATGTTGATCCGCCCGAGTTCACCAGGAGACTCGCACAAATGCACAAGTCGAGTGTGTCCCCAACCGGCAAGTTCGGCTTCCACGTGACGACCTGCGACGGCACCACACCTCAGCCCGTCGACTGGGAAGAGAGCTGGGCAGTTTTCTACCGAAAAATGTTTCTGTCCATCTGCAAGATAGACTTGGAACGGAACGGCCAGCCCGCAGAGTTCCGGCTGGCGGTCAAGCAGGTATCAGAGAAGGTGACCCCTCGCTTGCTCGAGCCCCTTCAAGCGAACGGCCGACAGATTAAGCCCTCCATTATCCACGGAGACCTTTGGGAAGGCAACAAGGGTATAAACTGTGCCACTGGCGACAGCATGCTGTTTGATGCCGGGTCGTACTACGCCCACAACGAGATCGAGCTGGGCCACTGGAGGTGCGAGTTCAGCTCGGCGTTCCGGGACGAGGTGTATACGAGGCGCTACCTCGAGCATTACCCTGCGGCTGAGCCTGCCGACGAGTTCGACGACCGGAATAGACTGTACAGTCTGAGGAGTGCCATGAACTACGCTGCTGGGCACCCAGAGTCTGGGGTGAGGAAGACGTAAGTTGCCGCTTGACCATGGAGAGAAGCAATAGATGCTGATAAGAAGAAACAGGGTGTATAACAACATGTGCTATCTCTGCGAGAAGTATGCACCGATTGAAGGCATCGACAAGTACGACCCTTCGATCGATCCTGCGCTCACGGGGGCGCGTATCGTGCCTCACTCGGCTGAGGATCTGGTTTGATGCATTTGAGCGATTGAGGCGCCCCAATCAATGCTGCCGGCGAGTCAGTAAGGGACTGTTCCGAGAGGAGAGGTCTACTATTCGTTTTCAGGACTCGTACTCATAGGGAGAAGGTAGTCAGAGGAGCTCTCTCATCAATGACAAAATGAATGCGAAGGTGCAGCCCCTGAGTTGCAATTGACGACCTGGAAAGTGTCGATTAGTTATTGCGGGTCTCGACGCGTTGTAAGAAAATGCCACTAAAGTCCTTAGCGCAATGCAGAACCGGCAAAACACGGTTTAATTAGATCGCCCACAGGTGCTTTGGCCGAGCCGTACTGTCCCCGCACGGTCCGCACATTACAAACCTCGCAGATTAGTGTCGCTGACCGCGCGTGCGACTAAACAGACGTCAAATTCTCACTCAATCCACTCATTCACCCATTCAGCAACGACACAGCCAGCACACCATCACCAACCATGAGCGTGAACGCGCCGAATGCGCCCGCTCCGGCACCCAGGGCTATGCTCCCTCCACCAGAGGAGCGGCTTTACGCCAGCTTCCAGGACCTCCACGAGGACCTCAAGAAGTGGACGCTGGTCCAGGGGTATGCGCTCTCCATCGACGCATCCTCCAACCGCGACGCGACGGGCATGTATCGCCGGTACAACATGTCGTGTGTCAAGGGAGGCAAGACGTACAAGCCGACCGCTCAAGGGAAGCGCCGGAGCTACAGCAAGAAGACGGGCTGCCCGATGAAGATCAAGTGCACGAAGCAGGACGGCTGGCCCTGGAACGGGCGGTGGCGCGTGACGGTCATGTGCGCCGACCACAACCACCCGCCATTCGATCCGGACTCGCCTGACGACATTCCGCCAGCGTTCCGTCACGTTGAGGGCGAGGGTTTGAGGTGGCTGCTCATCATGCATCGGGAGGCTCAGCTTAACCTTCGCCAGCTGACTATCGGTCTCCGTGTCACGTTCGGGGACAAGTACAAGTTCATCAAGAAGGCGGACGTCAGCAACATGCTCTCCAAAGTCAAGAGAGAGGAGGAGCGAGAGCTCGCGAAGCGTCCTCCCAGTGCGCCTCCTCTTCCTCCCGGCACCATGACGGCCTTCATGGCCGCCCTCCTCAATCCTGTGCCGGACCCTTATGCCAACGGTGTGCGGTACGACTTGGTCTCGGAAACATGGCCCAATGTACCGGGCTATCAGTCAGCGACATCTATTCAGCAGCAACAACAACAACAACAGCACCAGCAACAACCCTTACCTCAAGGTCAGCCGCAGTACACACAGCAGGTTTTCCAACCTCAACAATACGGGCAGGCGCCGCCAATGCAGATGCAGCCGCAGCCGCAGCCGCAGCAGATTCAGGGCGTTCCGCAGCAGTATAACAGTGGGTACGCCCCGTTGCAGCAACCGCAGCAACCTCAGCAACCACAGCAGCCCAGCCAGGGCAATGCGCAAGCAACATTCTCTGCTGGCCAGCGTCCGCTTCAGTGGAAGAACTACGGCCCGCCACTGCCGGCTCAGCCGACCCAGGCTCAGCTTCAGGTTCCGGCGCCGCAACAGGTGCCAGCCCAGCAGGCGCCACAGCAGCAACAGCCTCAGCAGATGCCTCAGCAACAGCAGCAGCAGCAGCAAGCCCAGCAGCAAGCCCCCCAGCAAGCTCCGCCACAGCAACAGCAGCAGCAATTTCAGGTCCAGCAGCCGCCTCAACAGCCTCAACAGGCCCAACAACAACCACCTCAACAACAACAACAACAACAACAACCTCCCCAGCAACAACCCCCCCGACCTCAGCAACCCCAACAATCCCAAGCCCCCACCACCGCTCCCCCACAACAACAGCCCCCCTTCGCGACCCAACCAGGACCGCAACAACGTCCCGTAACAGGCGGCAAGTCCCTCTACCGTCCCTCAAGCACTCTGCAGCCCGTGTCGGTAGCCGGCGTCCCCGGCGCCGTGGTGATGCCGAGGTCGTTCAGCCCCGTGTCGGAGGACGAGAGCGACGAGCCGGAAGGGTACGTGCATAACAACGAGGAGGAGGACGAGGATGAGGACGATGAGGATGGGGATGGAGATGGGGATGGTGATGATGAGTGATGAGCAGTAATGCTTGGTGTGTGTTTGTATGATAACACGTCCCCAGACAAATACAATGGCAGAACTTAACGCGGGGCGGGCGTGTCTTTCTCGACAGGCCTTTATCACTTGTAGCTAAGGTATGGTCAGTTACCTAATTTCTCAGTCACCTGTCCCTCCAGCAGCATCTTATCAATATCCTATTATTCCCCCCCTCCCCCCCCCCCCCCCGAAAAAAAGGGGGAAAAAGGAATGAAGCCCAGACAACGCAACCGCGGTAAGGCGGTTCGGATCCAAATACGGGTTTGAACCGCGGACCCTGGCGGTACCCAGCTCAACGCCGTCTGATAATCCGGCCGTTGGCCGAGACGCCCAAAGGGTGAAAGCTCCCAAAGGGAAAGGAGAGAACATAGCCAATCTGGACCGTCGACGGGGAATCGAACCCTAGGATGACCCACCCCCATCTGATCCCCGCCGACGAGGCCGGCGGGTAAACCGCACGACTAACGCTGCCGTTGTGTATCTGAATATCTCAAAAGTTGGTGGGCTGTTTTAGACTTATATAAAGATGCTCCGAGTATAGGTACCAAAAGGAAAAGAATGAGACAACACAACCGCGGTAAGGCGGCTCGAGTCATTGTGGGGTTGAACCACTGACCCTCCACTGTCAGTTGCCAGTCACCATATCGGTGCCAGCGCGTCCGAAGGGTGAAACTCTCCCCAAAAGGAGAAGAACATAGCCAATTCGAGGCCGTCGATGGAAATCGAACCCAAGGACCTGCTCCCGTTATTCCCCCCTGACACTGTCGAGGTGTAGGCCGCACGACTAACCTGGCCGTTGTGCATCAGATTTCTGGAACAAAGCTCGCGGTTTTAGGCAGCGATATACCCAGGTCTATCGGTGAAGGCATGGCACTGTTCCAAAAACTGTATTCGAAAAAGGGTTTGACACACAACCGCGGTAAGGCGGCTCAGGTCTCATCGGCCGGTGCTGGAACGCCCAAAGGGTGAAACGATCCGGAACAGAGCGGAAAGAACATAGCCAATTTGAGACCGTCGAGGGGAATCGAAACCCAAGGACCCACCCCCATATGAGCCCGCCAGCGAAGGGCCGACGAGTAAACCGCACAACCAACCTGCTGTTATGCATCTGATTCGCTTAGGCAACTGCGCTGGGTTCGGAGGTTACATACCTACCTTAGATGGCTGTGGGGGAGGTTCTGACCGTCATTAACAAGGTGCCAAAAAAGAGGAAATCAGACACACACAAGTACACAACCACGGTAAGGCGGCTCGAGTCCGTAAGCGGGGTTGAACCGCGGACTCTGGCAGCCACCAGTCAACGATGTGAGTTATTCAGTCGGTGCTGGAATGTCCAAAGGGTGTATCTTGCCCCCCTCTCCGGGGGGACGGGGGGTAAGAGGAACATAGCCAATTTAGACCGTCGATGGGATCGAACCAAGGACCCACTCCCGATATATCTTGCCGACAAGGCCGACGAGTAAGCCGCACAGCCAACCTGCCGTTGTGTAAGGTAGGTATCTGATTCCCGTCCTTAGAAGAAGCTGGCGGGGCTTTTGAACTGTGTGATACGTGCAGGCTGTCAGCGCTGTTTCACTCACATGTACAGTGTACCTACCTCACCGGCCTGTTACGGTTAGAAGTGGGGACATGAGGTATCCGGCACGGGCCGGGCGGGTTCAAACAAAGGCCTGGGCCATGGTCGGCTTGACGCACGGGGTAGAACAGTACTGCATTATCAACGACCATGAATGTTCGCCGCTTTATTTCTATGCCGGTCACATGGTTCAGGGCGGCGGCCAGGAGCGAAAGTGAAAGTTCAACGTTTGAGCAACCTCAGGTATCCTGCCTAGCGGTGATGAGTTCCATCCAGATCGAGTGGTTGCCGTTTGCCGAGCTACCCGAGAGGCATTAGTTGTATGCCCAGAACTTGTATATCTGGACTTCAGCGCTCACAGCATAGGGGCATTCTTAGCTAATTGGTATAATTCGACGCATCAAGCCCGACATTGCCTCCCGGTTTCTATGTTATTCAGCTGTGGCGCGCTGTCCCCGAAGTCCGTGCTCCAGCGGCTGTCCCTGCCATTCACTAAATCGCCCGTCAACCTCTCCACTTTCCAGACTCGCCAACTTCGCGACTTCACCACCTTGAACTTCGCAAGGAAACCTTGAAGCAGGTGAGAAACAGTTGAATCCTCCAGCCGCACCCAGCCACAACCCCCCCCCCCCCCCCCCCCGGCCACACACCAAACCCAGCCATTTAATCCAATTCAATCTCTCACTCTCACACAATAAACCAAACATCTGGACACTCGTAATTCGCAGGTTGGTCGTGCGGCTTACTCGTCGGCCTCGTCGGCCTCGTCGGCGGGATCAGATGGGGGTGGGTCCTTGGTTCGATTCCATCGACGGTCCAAATTGGCTATGTTCTCTCCTTTCCCTTTGGGGGTTTTCACCCTTTGGGCGTGCCGGCCACCGACTGGATTATCAAACAGCGTTTGAGCCGGTGATCGCCAGGGTCCGCGGTTCAAACCCGTATATGGTGCCTGAGCCGCCTTACCTTGATTACTATGGTCTCTGGAGAAGACCGCGTGTTCCGATGTTAGGTTCGGTTTTTGCTCTCTTTCTGTCTTTTTCGTTTTTCAGTTGGGTGATTTTCACCTGTTTGATTCTGGCACTTTGCTGATGGAGACCTGCTCGGCGTTGAATCGCCGTGATGATGTCCCACTGCAGCAGAGCGTCAGTGTATGGTATGCTGGAATAAATGTTGTTAGTGTGTCCGCTCGACCTCGCCCTGGCTCTGGCTCGGGTGAACGCCCTCACAACTGCTTCATAATAGGCCTTAAGCACACAGACACACGCTCTTTTTTGAATCCCGGGGACCCGGAAACCGGGCCTGAGTATCTTCGTGTGAGGCATATTCCAACCTCGGACCCGGGACCCTGCGGACTTCCGCAGGCTCGACCAAGCATCGAGTCTCTCGACCACGGGCTGCGGAAACAACGACCAACACTTAACACTTTTTAACACTTTTTCTGGGCCTCGACAACATCTCCACGTTGGCCTCATCATTAGTCATGATGAAAACCTCCGTAAACTAACATCTTACGCAGGGGGCTCTTTGCTCTCTTCGAACAGTGCTCAACCGGATTCATGCGTAAATACAGCCTCTTCAACCAGACTTGAACTTATCGGTCACATCAGGGCACACACAGCCTGCCACCTCCACCTGTTAGTATCTAGGTTTGTATATGACATCATGAATACCTGTCTCGAGCAAGACCCGGGGTAGTTTCCGCTCATGCATTTACAGGGTAATATACATGATTTCATTAAGAATCAAAACTGCTACTTAAGGCATAGCATCGTCACCGTCCCTGTCGTATATCGACTCGGACCTTGATCAGGCATGACACTTCGGTGACACACCCAGTCTTGCCCCTCCTTCGGTCTCTCCACTAATCTTTACACCCTATTAGTGAAAGATGTACATGACTGACCGTCCTTCTCGTCCTTCTCGTCCAGCGTTCCCTGTGATCGTACATCATTAAACGTTGCCTCCCAGAGCAACATTTCCACTCCCCGATCGTACGGTTCACACCCGGCGGTTCTCTTCCAAGGGCCAAAGACATTCCAATCCAGTACCTCACTAATCCACGTAACCACGTTCCAGTCGACCATCACTCGTCCTTATCATGGCCGTCCTCCAGTCCGGATTTGAGATTATCCGAGTAGTTCGCGCCACTCTCTATAATAGCCAGCAACTTGTTCGCATCTCTCACCTCAGCAGCCGAGAGCTCTCCAGGTGCTGAGTTCAGGTAGTGCTGCAAGCGAGTAGCAGCCTCATCCTGTTGATTGGAAATGCCGGTGAACATGCGGACGCCCCTGGGCCGGTTGACACCTGTTCCAATGTTAGTGTTGCTCAACTGACGTGCCATGGACTGCGCATACCTTGCTGCGTTACCCCGTCATCCTGATCCTCTTCGTCAAGCGACTCGGTGTCGCTGGATACCGAGGTGGAATCGTCGATACTCGGTGACGTAGACGAGCTGGGATCACCAGAAGGCGAGTCTTGAGCGGCTTGGGATGGAGAAGAAGCACCACGAGGCGAGGTGGGTGACTCGGGCGACGAAGTCGAGTTCTCTACGGAAGTAGAAGCATCAACGTTTGCTTGGGCGGTGGAAACGAGCCAGTCTGCGTCAAGAGGAGGTAGGGGCATCGTCGGGACTCCAGACCAGAGGTCTAGAGGGCGGGTCCTGATGTAGTCGCGCATTGCAGTGCGGACACTCTCAATGTACTTCTCTCGGGCAGGCGTCATGACCTTCCTGGGTAGGTCTCTATCTTTGGCCTCCGAAATCTTGTCGACGACGCCGCAGAGGATCCTGCCCAGGTCCGCCGGGGCCGCGCTTCCTGAATATGGCAGCTGTCGGCCGTGCTGGGAGACGTATTCGTGACGACCCTCGACCAAGAAGCCGACCACCCACAGGCATGTGGCCTTGGGCCAGCCCACATCCTCCGCCACCATACCCATGAACTTGTTGTGGCCCATATCGCGGAAGAAGATGTAAGCCAGTTAGACATGTCCGAGAGCCAGCATGTTCTTCCGCGTGCGCATGTCTTTGCCGTCCTGGGCGGACGCAAAAGGCGAGTCCGCTTCGAGGACGCGGCGAATGTGTGGCTTTACGCTTCCGGCATCTAGGTCCATACCGATGATGGAGTAGGGGGTGCCTCCAATGGCCTGTTTCTGTTTCGGCATCGTGTCGACGGTATGGGATCCACGTGCATGTCAGAAATGGGTAGGTTGAAGTGCAATAGACTGCTGTGAATGTCGTGAGATAGAACCATTCCAGAAGAATCATGTCTCATCGTCGCCAGGTCGAACAGTCATACTTGTCATGCTCTGGTATGATCGACTCACGACGCTTGCTTGAAGATGGACTTCACGCGTCGTGGATGAGATTGAAGAGAAATGCCTAACTGATGGAGTCGAAATGAAAGCTAACATACCTTGACTTATTGATAGTTCGAAAATGAGCGAAGTACTGTAGCGCACTTGGAGGAGGTGGTAGTAATAGAGGAGGAATCGGAGGGAGCAAGATGGGTACCGGACAAATCTTGCGGTTGAATCGTCTTCCAATGAAATCGATCAAGTTGAAAGACTATGAAATACTGTGAGATGAATTGCGCGAGTTGCGTTGCCTGAAGCTCTCCGACGTGGAAATGTAGAATCAGACTGAAAGCAAAAGTCATTCTTGATCTTCGTCGTCCTCCGTGTCTTTACTCTGGCTCACTTGACGACCGACGCCAGAGCCCCACACTTGGTTCGCTGTGATCAGGGAAGCTGATTTGAGTCTTATCTGTCTAATCGATAAGGTAGGTCTGTGATTATTGGCTGGAGCGTTGTGTTTACTTTTAAAAATCATCACGAATCAAAAATCTTGGTGTTTTGAAACATTCCCAAATCACCACTCCCAGACCACACTCCCCGCTAAACTGAAGCTGCTTTTCCTGCAATATCCAGCCTGGTTTTATTGCCACATTTTTCTGGTGCGAGTGTCCATCACCTTTTCTCCCCTTCACCTCACACTCCTGTCCCCTTGCCTCTATTTTTTGCTTCATGTTCATCAAGGAACTTTGATCCCCAGGCTCGCTGCCTCATCTATTTTTTCCCCATCTTGCAAAGCTCCGGATGCAGGCTTCTTGTTGGAATATCTCCAGTATCTGGCTGCGCAGGAAGAGGCTTACCTAAGCCATGTAAAGAGCAGGGGGCAGGACATGGGTAGGGAACTATCCTCCCACCTATTTTCTACGGCATCTGGACTTCCTCCTTATGCAAGACAACCAATCGATCCACCTGAACCACAATACCGCGTTACGAGCCTCTACTTCGTGAGGAGGCCTTACGCACCGTGATTCTAATGTACCGGTACTAGTTTGGTGATACCAACACTTCTACTTCTGCTATCAGCCAGGTAAGTCAACCTCTGCCTTTGGGGCCTCTAAGGTATCGACGTCGTCGTCTACGTCAAGCTCTTCCCCATCACAATCACTTTCTACCAACCACTCTCTAATCTCAATACTGCCTAGAGTCCAACCCATTCGACGAACCAAAGTCAAAATCCCCGTCTTCAGCAAGCTCAGCGAGCCCTCGACTCGCGCTTCCTCCACATGTGCGCGGCCAGACAAGTTCGCCGGTCTCTCTTCTTCATAAACCAACTGTTTTCTGTCCATAACTTCCAAACCAACCCACCTCGCGTCTTTGAAGTGTGTCCCGCACCTCCTCCCCCAGTGCTTCATCAAAGTCGTTGACGTCTTTACTTCACCCTCACCACATTGCCCAATCACGCCAATCACGCCAATCAGCTTTCACCTTGCTCTGGTTTTGTGCATTTGGCCCCACCCGCTCTGGGGTTCACCTTTTTCGAAATCAACATTAAACTTCATTCATCTTCAAGTTCCCCTCCGAGGCCTTCTCCTCACTTTCATCTCTCAACTCCTCCCACCTCCAAATCTTCACTTCACTCCTTGAGTCCTCTTCCTATAAACCCATTCCCTCTTCTCCCTCGTCTTTCCCAACCACCTTTACCCTTCATCAACCAGCATTCTAACTCCAAGGCCTTCATCTCCATCTTCCTCGTCAACCGTTGGCTTGCTCCAACCTGTGAATATCACTGGCATGTCAACCCATCTTTATCATCCACAACCTTCCATTATCCCTTCCGGCATCTTTTTTCAATCAAGCCCATCAATCAAGATTACTGACACCTTCTTCAACAGAAACCTCACCACCTTCAGTCCTTCGCCGGTGGAGGCCAGCAAGATTCAAACCTTCAAACTGACCACACTAACCACAGCATGAGCAGCGATTCCAGACCCAACAGAGACACAGAGAGAGAGCCACAAGAGAGCGCCTTCGCAGCGTGTGATTTCCGGCCGATTCGGCTTCCGATGATCCCAGGCGGGCACCGGCGGAGGAGCTGCGCCGGCCCCCGGAGCAAGGGTGCGCGGTGCCGTTTCGGCGAGACCGCAAGCCTAGCTTTCGACAAGTTCCAGTTTGTGCACATCACCGATCGCAACGGGATTCTCGACATTCCGCGCGTAGCAAGTACCACTTACCCCTCGGCTTGGGCGACATCTTCGACACTTCGGCAACACGAACCTTCGGCATGGACGACATTGCGACATCTCGACATTTCGGCAGCCCTCGACATTCGACACTCGACAGACCACGACCACCCGCCTACCCACGACCCCCCGGACCGGATACCTTGCCAGGTGCGTGTTACCCTTTCATTTCTCTCTGTTTTCTTTTCCTTTCCTTCAAGCTTGGGTGGGTGGGTGGCTTGACATGTACCTTTCTTTTCTTTTCTTACTCTGATACCTTACTTATTTTTCCCCTTCCCCCTATCCCTTTCCCTACTCCTCCTCTCTCTGCTTCCTATTTCCTTTTCTGCTTGCTGGGTGACACACTGACCAATAGCTGTGGGTGAGGGGGGCCTTGCCGATTCCTGATGACGACCAACGACTTCCACCTCGCGAGGTGTCCTTACCATGCCAGCTTTCCACATCCCAGTTTCTCTCCCCTCTATCACACGTTTCCTTATTCCTCTGTCTTTCCTCATACTTCTCTCCTTCCCAGCCCCTGTTCCTGTGACATGCTTTTGCCCGTGATATGCATTTCTCTTCCACCGTGACACCGTGACATGTGTTGCTCAGCTAACCCATAGGAACCTTTCCCGAGCCCCCTTCACCCTCTTGTGGAAGAAACGTGATACTGCTGACACACTAGCTGCTAACCGTCACAGGGCCTGCGGTTTGCCACTGGTCCGGCCACCTCTAGGCGAGTCGACGCGCTCTGGCCCGGTCCATGCGAGGATGGGGGCTAAAGGCAAAGCTCGCCCTACCCTGGGTGAGGGGTTTGGGATTTCGGTGCGCTCACCTGCTTGCAGGTGCAGCCTCCGTGCCCTTCGCCGGATCACCGGTCGTCCTGCTGCCTCGGTTTCTCTCTTGTGGTCTCTCTTCTCTCTCTCTTGCGGTCCAAACATCGCACTCATCCGTCTACGGCCCCGTCTGCCGGGATGAGGCTCATGCTGTGGTTGCATATCACACGCTGGGGATGTGTTGGACAGGTGAGTGTCTTCTGGTCGCTGTACTGTCATATCAGCTTACTGACCCTGTGTTTATCCAGGATGCGTTTGTGGCTCCTCGCAGGGAATGCCAGCGCGTCACGATAATGATGCCGTCTTGAGCTTATCAGCGCTCCGGCTCACACGCTTCCTTCTCATATTCCACTACGACACATCAGTGCACCATGCATTGCCATCCGCACTGGATCCTTGCCACTTCAATTTCAAGGCCTTAACGCATCTGGACATGGCAGGCCCGAGGCAATATCACCGCCTCAGGATGCGATCGACCCAACACCCCGTCCACTTCAGGCCCGGGCCTGTCCAACACAACCCCAGCTACTTACAACTCAACCAACATGTCCCTGTCCCAGATGGTACGTAGGCTTCTCACACAGTGCTTCTCCCAGGCTGACCATTTTAAAGGCATGTGGCGTCCCTCCTGTCAGTTTATCCAACTCTTCTCTCGTTCGTCAATTCCTCGTTTTTTTCGCAGCTCCGCCCTCTTGCTTTCTCGCCGGCCTTCTCTTTCGCCAACCACAGTTATCACCATCTTCGTCACCCTCTTCTTCGTGAACACTCATCTTCGTCAACTCTCATCTTCGTCAACCCTCGTTCTTCGTCAACCCTCTTCTTCTTTCACCGGTATCTCGTCAATTTCCAATCGCCAATGTCAGAATCTATCAGCCAGCGGCTCCCGACTTTCGATTTTCACCAACGCTTCCCTTTCTACCATCATCTCCCGTCCTTCGATATTCAGCGCCGTTCAAGTGTCCTCCTAATGGCGTTCACTCCCCGTGGAGTCCGTCGTCGTCATCTTGCCTGTTCGGCGAGGTTTCAGCTTCATCCATCTCCTTCCGTTTCGAGCATCGTTCCTAATTCTCAGCTACTGCCTCTAATCCTCTATGATACTCGTGATCGTATGTGCCAAAGCGACCTTAGGTATGAAAGTCTGCAATGCTTCCATGGGATAGATGAGTGGCACGGGCACAAGGCGTCAGACCAACCTCCTGACTTGATGTATCTTCTCTAGCCCAGCCCTCCTGTTTGGTGTCCCACAAATGCGTTGAGCTTTCATTCCACTCACTCACGACCATTTTCTTGAAACACATACTTGGGAGACGTCAAAGTATAATACCCTTGGCAGTCGGAGCGGGACGATCACCCTTGGCAGGGGCTGCTCCCGGACAGGCATCTTCAGGTCCAAAATTGTCGCTTCTGAATGTTTTGTGATGGCGAGCGATTGCTGATCTCCCCAAAATTTCTAGTGTCTCTCAAAGGGTCCAAACAGAATAACGCCCTGCACTTAGGGATAGTGACGAGTTAGCAGCACTTGGTTCGTGTATTCATACGACATCCTCATGGTTGCCAAGTTTGGCCAAGCTTTATGTCCCGCCGGATGCCGCTCCTGCGATGCCCCTGCCAAGGTGGATTGAGACATCCAAGCAACCGCAGCTTATACGCACAACCTCTCTCGCAGAATCACATATAAGCAGAGGCATTTCTCCTCGCATTCTGCGTTATGTTTGTTTCCGCGTCCACTGTTTCTCAAAGATCCACACCCTTGATCCTCGTACTCTGCTTCTTGTTCTGTGCTGGCCACTTTTGATCTCAACTTACTGAGCTGGTCTCTTTATTACCGTTCCCTAATATACACTCCATAATGATTTCTCACATACTTTTGGCCCTGGCCTTTTCCAGCCAGTGTCTCGCAACACACGAGACAAAAGGTGAAGGTGCCAAGAGTCTCACGACAGCCGAGTTCAAGGACGCATTTCGCTCCTCGGGGATAGTCCCTGAGATCCTCCCGGCGGCGCTGGACCCGTCCGTGTCGTTTTACACAGCGTATAGCAGCGGAGATGGCAAGGCGGCGCAGATAATCCCCGGCAGCAAGCTGAAGGTTCAAGGTCAGTGTCCTCTCCTGTACCTCTGTTGGTGAACACTAGTATCTAACACCCAACCAGAAGCCACATTCCCCGTAGAATTCAGCGTCGAGAACCTCCAAAACGCCACAAATATCACCAGCACAACCCGGTACCTGATCTACATGGTAACCTTCCTCCTCTTCCCCTGCCGCCCGTCCACCACAACTAACACCCCACCCAGCTCGACGCCGACGCCCCAAGCCGCGCCGACCCATCAGCCCGCAGCTTCAGGCACTACCTAGGCGGCAACTTCACCCTGACGGGCACCAACTCGTCCGTCCTCTCCACGGCGCAGCTGCTCTCCAACCAGTCCCAGCCGTTCAACGACTTCGTCCAGCCGAACCCAGGCCCCAACACGGGCGAGCACCGGTATATCCTCGCTCTGTACGTTCAGCCGCCGAGGTACAACACGGCCGGGTTCGAAAGCGCGGGTATGAGTACTGTCAGGACGAACTGGAATGTGAGTTATTTTATTGGCGAGTGTTGGAGGGGAGGGTAAATGAGGGGAAGAACGTTGCTAATATGTTAATGCGCAGTTGACGCAATGGCGGACACAACTTGGACTTGGTCCGGCTATTGGTGCGACGTACTTTACTATTGAGACTAATCCTAATGCTCAGAGTGGTGCGTCTGCCATCGGCGGTAGCGCAATGTTGAGCATGGTGCTCGGGGCTGTGTCTCTCGGGTCTCTGATGTTCCTCTTGTAGAGCACAAATTCAGCAAGTAGCGAGACGGGACGCCAGAACTGAATAGTCGTCGGTATATGTAAACTTGAAAAGTTTCTCGTCACCAGAGTTACGATGTTTAATGGGAAGTCCAGGGGCGGCCCCTGAGCCCGTAGCTGCATGACAAGCGCCTTGCCTAGTATCTGCGAGTCGCTATTGGAACGACGCCGAATTGCTGCATGTCGGTATGGCTTTGATTCGTCCACTGCTCAGCCGCATTGTGCAACCTCGAGCCAGGCCGTGAGCCTCAGATGACCTTGGGGTGGGAGCGGCCAGCTCTCGTCGGGATCGGAACTTGACCTATATTCAACACACCCAAGGCTGTGGGCATAATACACTAGTTGTGAGCAATCGCAAGAACCATTGTCACTCCAGAGCTCGATATCACCCGAGTCTTAACAATGACCGACCCCCTGAGCATCTGCACAAGCGCACTAGCCGTCGCAACACTAGCCTACAACAGCGTCAAGACGCTCCACGAGCTCTTCACCAGCATCCGCGACGCACCAAAGACGACGCAGGACATCAACGCCGACCTCAGCGAGATCAGCGCCGTCCTGCTCTCCTTCAACAAGGAACTCCACCGCATCAAGGGCCAACCCCAGCCTCAGACACTGTCGCCTGAACTAGAGGCATGTCTAACCGAGGTGCAACCCGCGATTCAAGTTTCCGCTGCGGCGTGCGACGCGTTCAAGACCCAGATGCAGGCCGTGACGTCGCGCTCTACCGCTCAGCGGACGAGTTTCCGCGATCGGTTGAAGTTGCACTTTAGGGATGCCGATATAGCGTCGTTCAAGTATCGCCTGGGCAGTTACAAGTCTACGCTTAACATCGCGCTTGCGTTTGCCTCTATGTAAGTGCCCATTAAGTACCCATGGCTCCTTGAAGCTTAAGCTGCTGGCTGACGCGCAGTGTGACAGGAAATCAACAGCCAAATTCGCCGACGCCGTCCGCGAGCTGGAGAGCACGATAGAGAAGAACGTCGTAATTGTTTCTATTGAACTACGAATCTTCTTTATACACAATTGGTCTAATAGGTGGCTAGATTACAGCGAGAGCTATAACCCGGAACTATCGCTCTAAGTTCTAAGCATAGACGTTAGACGAAAATCCAAAAAGCTCTTAAAGAGTAGAGGACAAAGGCTCTTAACAGGAAAGGCACGATTAGTAAGTAGTTTTCTCAGCCTCGGATACATCGGCTCGGAGAAAAGATTATAGGGCTAATCGTAGACAGGGGCGGACTACCTATTAGTTACTATAAACTTCGAGGCGTTAAAGGTCTGCCACTTTCGGTAGTCCAGACTTATCTACGCCTCATCACAAGCTTACTTATAATCAAGCTAAAGAACCAGATTCTAGCCGGTATAAAATCGGGTCGGATCGCAAGACGAAAAAACGTAAGGCGTAGGGCATAAGTATTGAGCGTTCTTCCCGATTCGTTATTTCAGTTCGCTCAGTTAACGATTACGGATTTGGCTGATTGTTGAGCAATATCCAAACTAGCGCCTGCACCGGGAGCACGAGGACGATAGGCAGAAAGCTTGCTTGTCTGTTCCTCATACGAAAAAGTGCATGATCGGAGCAGGTGTTTACAGACCCATCCCGATAGCCAACAACATCATGAGGCTTAGTTTGGAAACAGACAGGTAGTACAGCTCTCTGAACCAGACAGACGATAAGGCAGGTCAACGAGACGAGGATCTGCCTTTGACCCGCCCAACGGCGTGCCCTTCCGCAGTCCTGCAAGCTATGACGATTTGTCGAGCCGGCTTGTTCGCAGTTCAGATGACTTGGTTACCACAGATGACTCTGTCCACTCTGTTTTAAGGAGCCTATGCTGTTCACCCCGGCACCCGCATCGCAAAGCATCCATTCCGTGAGGAGGTTTGCTCGTACCATTCGGATACCCTCGTGCCGGGTTCAACAACACCCAACATGTAAGCTATATTTGGACATCTGCATTGCTTGCGTCACCGTCCAGCATCGAGACGCGGCCGTTAACCAAACCCGAGAAGACCGACGGCGGGAACCGTGGGCCTTACTCGGCTCGTTCCTGTCTCCGTCCCCACAACCCCTCTACTTCAACTTCGTACAGTATCGCACTTGCAGGGTTGCAACGCTCCGCTTCTGCCTTGGAAAGGCCTCCGTGAACTTCTTGTGGATCTCCTGCCACCGTAGTTTATCCACCTCCTTCGGCTTTATTACAAGGTCATCTTCGTCGGGCGTGATGGCAGCTCTCGCTGTGGCACCTCGCTTGGCCGGGTTCCGCTTCTTGACCGGGGATCAACGAATAAGACGACGTGGTTCCGATGCTACGGAGGTCGTTTCTGTTAAGTAGTATCAGCCTTCAGGGCCTAGCCGAGTTCAAAGCCACAGGTCTAGGTATAAGGTCCGTGGGCATGCATATACAACTGATCAAGCTGAGCAGCTACAGTGGCTTCCTTTTGCTTCGACCATCTATAAACACAAAACCGTCCTGATCTGACCGTGAACACTGGTAAGATTTTCGTGCTCGTGAAAGTGCCATCGTAGTCTGCATTGGAGCATCAGTCCTTCCCAATTTCTCTTTCGGTAGATCGCTCGATCGCGAGAAACATGGATATCCTAGCAGCTCTAGCTTGCCCTATAGCGTATTTTAAGGGTGAGGTTAATCATTTCCACAAAGGCCTTTTTGGGGAGAGTGTACCGTATTCGGCTGACAGATGAATGGAATACTTTATCGACGTCGATGACGCCGGCAGGCTTCACGTCGCGGCCGCTGTCCTACCTAACCTGCGCATCTTCGGTTTTGCCGAAAGATTCAACTGGGATATTGTTTTGGATATCTTCCGCAAGCATATGCCTGGAAGAAAGCACTGCTATGGATCAAGGGCGACCCCGGCAAAGGCAAGACCATGCTGTTGTGCGGCATCATCGATGAGCTAGCGGAAGAGAGCGGCTCCTTATCCTATTTCTTCTGTCAGGCCGTCGACAGGCGCATCAATAATGCTACAGTCGTGCTGCGCGGCTTAATCTACATGCACGCCGATCGACAGCCGTTGCTCCTCCTGCACGTGCAGAAAAGCTACGAGCATGCGGGCAGGCAGCTGTTCGAAGACGTGAACGCCTTGGTCACCGTCCGTGACATATTTATGGACGTACTGTGCGACCCGGGACTGCAAGCCCCATGTCTCGTTGTTGACGCCCGGCAACCTTCAAAAATGATAACGTTCCGGAAATGGCAACCTCCGAAAATGGCAATTCCAAAATTGAAATATTTCCTGAGCCTAACTGGCATCGCCAGAATTGGCTCTTAACACAGCTGTCTCCGGACGCTTGCGCCATTCTGTCGCCTCTGATTGGCTGGATTAACACCCCACCCCCCCCTCTGAGAGACCTGGGTGCCGGCGCCCCCGACGCATAAACTGGAACAGGCCACGCACCAGGTTCCGGTGAAAATTTCTGTACATAATTGGAGGCTAGATCTTGTTAAACCGAGTACTAAATTAAGACGAGGCCTCATTCTAGGCCTCACCATCGTAATGGCTATGCAAAATTTGGATGCTGGAACACGCTGCGGTCGCGGCTGAAAATACTATCCACCTAGTACCGAAGTTCCCTAGTCTGATGTGGCGTCGGTAAATAAGGCGTCTAAAGACAAAGAAGAGCAGCGCAAGGGGGGCTGAGCTCCTTCTGCGGGGTGAACTGCCGGACGCCTCCAGAATGCTTGGGCGTATGAGAGCGCCATCCTCAGCCTTAGAGCCACCAAAGCCCCTGGGGTGATGGCGGTGCCATCAATGCTCTAAACAGTTGGGAACCTCAGTTTTGGGAGACATTGAGGATATAAAGCTCGCGACTCCAAGATGGAAAAACATATCTTGGAATCATCAGCATCAGCTTCAGCTTGAGCTTGAGCTTCAGCATCAAATCAGCATTTGACCAGCGTCAGTTTCTTTTCGCATCATCTCACTGAAACCACCAACATCACCAGTCACCAACTCAAACTATCAAACCCCGACATCCATCCTCGCCGGATTCTCGCTACCAGATTCACGATCCTATTCTTTCACAATACCACCAACAAAATGAAGACCTCCACCGCCCTCACCACCCTCATCTCCACCCTAGGCGCTCTAGCCTCCCCCATCCCAGCACCAGTCTCCGACACCACCTTCTCAAACCATCAATACCAAACCATCGTCCTCTTCTCCGCCTCCTCCTCCTGGGACGCAACCGACTGCCTTCCCACAGCCCAGCCCTCAGAGCGCAAGTACTGCCGTACCTTTCAGTACACGCATTCCCAAGTCTGGGAACGCAATGGGCAGTGCAACGGCTTTTATGACGAGACGACCGCCATTAAGGTTGAGCAGTTTGATGCGCCTGAGTGCGAGCTCCTCGCGTACGACGGCTCCAACTGCAGCGGCAGTGAGTACCACCTCGGCCAGGTTGGGATGCTCTCCATCCCGCAGCGCTTCTGGGGATGGAAATTGGCGTGCAAGGAGGATTAAGCTGGAAAATCAGTGTCAATGTCAGGGCTAGGCGCGTAAGGAGCATCGGCAATGGTGCATTGGCAAAAGGTGCATGGGTAGCAGGGATACTGGCATTGGTTTGGCAACTTCAGGCGTCCGGTTTAAGATAAAGCAAGACTCATATTGTCCTCGTGGGCACAGTTTTAACGTACAACCTTTTCCCATCAATATTCTTTGACAGTGACAATTATACCCGCTCCCTTAGTTACTGCTCTTAACCATCGCTCTTCGACCTGGTCAGCCTGGTCGCATACATTGACGATCATCCATTCCTTGACCGTTGTCGTAGATTCATTGTCTTATACCGCCGTTTTATCCTTCCCGGTACACGGCGTACTCCGCGCTACCCGATTTGTACGAGCGCATTCCTGAATTCAAGCGCGGGAGCGCTCATTTTGGGCTGTTCATACGGGCCTTCTCCAAGAAAAAATGCAAACAAAGGGCGAACGTGTTGCGTGCTTGCGTTAACCTCTACCGGCGGCGATGCAGTCGCTCCCGGTTCCGGTTTCGCTTCCTGTTCCGGTTCCATCTTGCCATTGTAGTAGCTTGCAAAATAGGGGCAGCTGAGGCTTCAGGAGGACTTGGAAGGTCTGGTCGAGATGTATGTAACTCAGCCGCTCCTGTTCTCGGGGACGATGATTGGATCATTGTGGCCGGGGCGGTACGTTGCGAGGCTGGCTCGTATTTCAGGTCCCGATGCATGGCGCTATTGACGAACCATTAAATGAGGGCTAGTAGATGCCAGGTAAGAGGCTGTATTGCTGAGGTTGTAGTTGGTTGGCAGAGTAGAGGTTCGGGACTGCCCTTTTGTGCCTAATATAGCGGGCCCGCGGTCACGTGCCGCACCCTGCAGCTGAATGACGGAGTTAGGTTTGGGAATCGCGACATTGAGCTAAAATGCCACGAGATACTGAACCATTGTGGGGCTACACCCAATCCTGCACCAACTGTCCCAGACTTAAATCCAACCTCACCAATTGCTCGCCAAACAGGTTTTGTTTGTACCAGAGCGCCCCTTATGCCCACGACCGTGAAGTTGGGTTCTCACCCTCGCGCTGATCGACGTTAATTCCGCTTCATGAGCAGTCTATCGCACGGCCACTATTCACAAGCGGCACTCAGTGGGAGTCTCGGTCAGGAGGCCGAGGCCCAGGGGCGACCACTCGTCTCGTTTACAAAATACTCTTTTCCCTTTCCGGGGACCTATGACCATGGCCTTATTGGCCCCATCCGTTTGGAGGCTAGGGCTCTGAGACAACCTCTATCTCCTGAATTCCTTTGTCAGTTCCATTGGCGTAGCCGTCCTTCGTCCCGGAGTCCTCCAACGATTGCCTTCGCCCCTTATTCCGCGAGCAGACACAGGTGGCAGCCGTCACCGGTGCCTCCTCCTAGTCAGGGTAAGACTCAACGTGACCGTCGCGATTGCAGCCCAAACGCAGACATATGGAGCAAGTCCTGATATGCTCGCACTGGCGGCACAGCTCCAAGTCGAAAGGGATGGTTCCCAGGTCAATCTGCGTTGGGCGCCCACCCGGTTCGGCGGTCTTTGACTGTTCGCACTCCCTTCCCAGGTCTCGATCGAGGCAATGGCATGGAGGCTCCTTGCCCTCGGCGTGACCGCATGCCCATATGATTATAGCGCGGTAGCACGACCATGAGTTGGGCGGGGGCGGCCAGTTCATGATCTGGAACACTCGTGCTGGAGGGAAGGGACCTCCTAAGTGCGCGTCTGGGTGACTCATCTTCGTAGGGACTAGTTGACGGAGCGGGTGTAAGATGGTGGATCGAGCTTGATGTCTATCGTGTTATAGACTTGGCGGTTGGCGATGTGCTTGAGTGTTGTTTTGTTTATGGTATTGTTGCGTCTGTCGCGGATGGGGGGGAGGTTATAGGAGCCGAGTTTGGGGTTTTTAAACAAGCAGAGTCTTCAAGTCACTGGTAGATAGTCGAGTGTTTTTCAAGTGACTGACAACATGTCGAGATGACTCTGTAACTGTGTCGTAATCACCAGCTACTCCAGCGGAACCTCCCAGTATTTGTCAGTCTTCTTTGTTGGGGAATCCATGTACTCGTTCTGTGTAAAAAAGCAGGTGTCGAACAGTTTCTCCTCGTACTATAGCGGAGTAGGCTGGATAGTGAAAGCTGGCCGATATATTCTAGACCTCTGGTCTAGAATGACTTACGTCTTCTGCAGGGTGGGTAGTGGCAATAAAGAGTAGGAGCCGGCTGGAAAGATACAGATCTGAGATCTGAAGTATGGCTCGAAGCAGAGTAGTTGTTGCGCGGTCAAGCATCCAATAATGAGTTAGTACAGTTGTATACCTAGGCACGGTACTGCTCACCTAGCCTGTTATCGAAACTGTTCCCAAGTATCTACACCTGTGGTAGAATTTCGCATGTGAGTGCTGCAGCATGTTGATCGTCGCCTCGTCGAACATTCGTGGGGATCGCCCAATCGTCAGTTCAGTAACTACGGCTCTATTTGATTCTGTGGCACTTGGTTTATATCCAGAAGGAGGAGGTAGGGGTGTATAGCGTCGTTATGGAGGTGTACTCTGATTCTTATGCAACCCACGGAAACGTACATTGATAGCCGAGCCCGTTTCGGGCTCTATGGTAGGTTTAAATCAAACAAAAATGCAACGCTGGCATAATTTTATAGGCTTGACCGGCAAGCTCTTGAGAGGTCTCCGATAACTCCGTCCCATCATCCAGCACAATCTTCTTCGCAGCAGTCATGACCAACAGTATCCGGCACGTTCCAGACGGGCCGTTAGTCCCAGCCTGGACTATAAAACACTGACTTCATAACCTTCTCTCTCAACGGTTATGCCCGTGACCACGACCGCATGATCGATACTCTGGGGACGATGCATCGGCACCGCATCGCCGGCACACTCATAACAGGTGGGTATATATCGCTGACGACCGCAATGACGCCGCCCAGTCGGCAGCAGGGGAGGACTACTTGGGAGGCGTCGTGTGCTTCGTCGAGGAGTTCGATGGGGATTGTGTTCCTGATGTCTAGTACTGTAAATGCCGTCGCCTGGGAGCCAAAAGGGGATTCTGGGGACGAGCGTAGATTCCGACGCAAAAGAAGAAGGGGTCCGACGGTGTGTGGTTTGCACATACATGGGGCAGCATGCTCGATGATGAGCCGGCCGCTGCGGAAGAAGAACTAGATGACGAAGTTGCGTTCGTGTTGAAGACGTTGAAGACAACGCCGGGCTTGAGGATGCCGATGGCCGATGAGTGGGCTAGGAGAGGGTCCCAGTCTGTCTTGGAAGTAGACGAAGAGGAGGATCTGCTTTGGTTATTGTCTTTGGAGCCGGACATGGTGACGACGGATATTGCGGAGGGCTGAATAAGCGGTATTATAGACCAAGGTACGTAGTTGGTATTCGGCCTCGAGAACGGTCTGTACTGTCGCGGCACCAAATATGCATGTCGCGCTTCGGGCGTCTGTCGTCCTTATAACGTCCTCGCGGTAAATGCTGGATGCGTAGAAATCTGCGAGAGGTAGGTATTGAGTCTCGTGGCCGACAGGGGTCCTCGTCGACGATTCCGAAAGGGGAAGCGTATAGCTGTGTCATTCGCCAGACCGCATTTAACGTTGCAGGGATCCCGGACTTGGATCTCTCGCCCCTGTCGAAGGAAGCAGACTCGCAGAATAGTAGAATACGATATCGCCGCGTTTAAGACAAAGTCCGAGTGGTTTCCCAATGCGATTAAAACATCCGAATGCAAGTGTCATTTTCGAGTCCATGATTGGCCAGACCGCTCCCAGGAATCTAAGAAGACATTAGAGTTTCCACGAGTCCGGGAGACCGGCAGCATTCGGACCGTGACACCAGCCCTATAAGGCCCGTGTAACGACGGTCGCTGACAACAGAAGGATTTCAGCCATGGGTGCCACTACCCACTTCGAGGTCCTCATTCAGGAGAGCGTCCCAGAAACTCGGGTCGAACTGCCCTGGAGAGAAGACATCCACCTCGAACATGTCCGTATCGGGAAGCTCGGCGCCGCGGCTCGCTTTCGCGCTTGTCAGGGGCTGATGCTCCTCCACAGGCACCAGTTTAGAGAGGTACCAGGACCGGATCCATCGCATCTTATCACGGCTCATTGCGAGGGCAGACCTCCCTTCGTCCACGTACTTGCGCTTCTTCCTCCACTCTTGTGCCGCCGCATGTTGGTCTGCCTCGCGGTACACCCCGCCTAAGCGCTCGACGACCGCGCATAGGTCCACGTGTTTCCGAGCCATCTGCAGGTCCCAATCCGAGTCGTTGAGAAATAACAGCCGACTGACCGTTACGAATGAGAATGAGAGGTGAAATATACCGGAGAAAGGAAGGTAGCCCATGTCTGCGGCTGGAATGGATGTGAAGGCGTCGAAGAACATCCTGCATGCGTCGAGGCAGCACCACAGAGCTTGGGTTCGCCGTGCTCCATCAGTCACACCATTTGAGGACAATGACGATCTGGTGTATGTCACTGGTTCGTACAGTCGCACCAAGGCGCCGGTATAAATGACCGAGAACAGATCTGGTACCACGACGGTTAGCACGGCTTCTTATCTCGCAACAGCTCTCGAAGGAATGACAGTACGGTTCCCTCAAGTCCGAGGTACGAGACCACTTACAATGATTCTGTATCTCAGGGGCCAAATCCTTCTTCAGGCTCTCTATCTCATTGCGAATGCAACCCATAGTCATGAACATCGACGCATGGAAGTCTGCCTGGGCGGAGGCTTCGAACTCCGGATTTGGGAGAGCACTAACTGCCCTAACCACCAGTCGTTGCATGCGTATCTGAGCGACCAGAAACCTGTCAGACTCATACTCCTGAGCGCTCACCAGAAGGGTACATGCTGTACTCATATAGCTGGTGTGAGGAAAGGGGTCAAGCGGCGAAACAGAGTCGAAACTCTTTGTCGCCCTTAGTATTAGCAAGCGTGTTGTCGTATTCTGGCAACTCCTTCAACTTACATCGAGCAGATATAAAAGCAGCCAAGCAGCGCTCTGAGGTCCTCAAGTGTGTGAGAAGCCCGTCGACCCTCCATGCCACTCGTCCTGGTCGCCTCATCAACTAAGCTTCCGGAAGTGAAAACGGCATTTCTTGGTGGTCTGTTGAGCTCCAGGTCCATCACCAAAGCGACGGCGAGTTGAAAGAGGTTGGTCACCTGTCCCGCTACGTAGAAGTGGTACTCACCCCTGACCAGTGTCAGCGACTTACTTTATATGCGGGCAGAGTACTGATGCTCACCAGGTAATGCTGATAATCAGAGCTTGTAATAGCTCGAGACTCTTCTCCTGTCTGACGATCATGTGCTCGGCGATTTGCTCTCGAAACCATACTGTAGCTCTCTTCTGAATCGTGGTACTTTGAGGTGCTACCACCGTCATGATGGTCCTAAACAAGAAGGGTTTCTTCAAGAAGAGGTCATATGCAGACATCATCCGAGGTATTGGCACAAATGAAAACAGGACGGAGTGGTATTCCTTGTACGTCTGTAGGATGCTATCGGCCTCAGCCATGGAGACTTGGAACCTAGGAAATACCTCGACATGTTCGGCCGGTGGCGCCGGAAGAGAAAATTGAGGAGCTGCTGGTTTGGGACTCCCAATCCCAATCGGCCCCGGTACATCCTCTGGACATGGCAATACAAACTCAGGCGTCATAGGGACTAGTTCCTCATGGGTTGTCGAGACTGAGCGCATCGGAAGGTCTTCGACGGTTACTGGTGGGAGTTGCCGACTGACGCTGAGTAGTGTCACTAGGCCGTCTATCTTCTCTTCAAGCTGGCCCACGCGGCTGTCATCGGAAGTTAGTACCACAGACTAGTGCCGCAAGGGAACTGAAACAAGTGACAGGTCCGCTGGGAGAGCCAGTGGTTCCCTTGATCATTTGCTGAGAGTAGAGAAAGCCACAGCAAGTCTCCAAGGGCTCGCAACACTATACCTACGTTGACGGTCCGCGTCTCCTCCTATCGCCGAGCTCAGGAAGTTCGCACACATGCGTTAAACGACAACAGCTGCGAGATAGTCAGCCAGTCACGTTCAAGTCGGCACCGGGCATCAATGGAACACTGCACCGTTCACAACTCCGCCGGCCCGGTTCGGTGCCGGCGGGCCAGATACACCTCGTTTTCGATTTGCTGCAATACACGCATGCTCGGCGTCGTTCTTTGAGGTTGCGCGTCTCGGACATGTCAAAAGTTCAAGGTGAGATTGGGGTCTACGAAATTGCTCAGGGCTTCTTCAACCTCATCATACAAATAGCAAGCAACGTCAGATGCTGTGATACAGGCCGGTCCGAGGCAGGCCGATGATGATATGTATACGGGACCATTCTGAAGCAGATGGGCTGATACAGAGGGAAGAAAGATGAAGAAGGATTGAGGAAGGTTTCAAGACGCCAAAATTACGCGTGGGGGCTAAAAAGGAGGATCCTTGTTAGTGTTTTGACATATATGGACAGCCGAATGTTTCGGTAGTTGCGCGGTTCATAAAGTACCGCGCTAACACGAACTGATGTCTGCTACGTCGGCAGTCGGGCCCGATTTGACGGCCGACCCGACTTACATGGGCAGTGACACGGACTAGCAACGAGAACAACAGCCCAGTGGTAATGTTGATATGTAAAGTGACTTGGCAGCTATGTCTACAGTGAAATCAACAGTGAAATCAAGATCAGAAGTGTCATCTGAACTTGGCACGAAGGTTACCATTGTGTCTAGTCTGCTTTGCGTACTGGTCGAACCAAGCTAAGCATCAGCATGGAGACCCTGATGGACAACCAGTCCTAAGAGTAACCCCATCACGTTCCAGAGCTGCAGAGACATTGTACTAACGCAATGTACCTTACAGGTCAGTTGGAAACCCGAGCAATGAGAGAATATAACACTTCTCGCAAGATCTCCCCTCGCCAACCCGGTGGCCGTACCGGAGGCACGAACATCGGAGAGAACACCAGAACCAGTGGCGAAAGAAGAGACAGCTCAGATATATCCCTACGGCTTAAAACTAACCTTTATTGTCATCGGACTCTTTGGAGCAGTCCTCTGCGTTGGACTGGTCAGTCTGCTCATTTCCTGAATGATGCACCCATCATGGAATTACTCCCCTTGAGAAACTACCCATTAACAATAGCGCCTGTTCTAGGATCGAGCAATCATCAACACCGCCGTCCCCAAGATTACGACCGAGTACAACTCCCTTCCCGACATAGGCTGTTAGTACCGTTCTTTCTGGGTTTCTGGTAAGGGTCACGCCTATACCTTTTCGTATGGTAAAGCTGACGATGGTCCATGCGTTTAGACCAGTAAGATCAGATACTACGTCCCCTCAATGATCGCCTCGACAGTCATCTGCTCCATTGCTTCCGGCCTCACATACCGCTTCTCCATGGCCACATCCACAGCCTACTGGTAAGCCTTCTTCCCTGTCCGTCCCATCTCCAAGATCCTGTACTAACTCTCCTCTAACAAGGATCTGCTCCCTCATCCTCGTAGGCCTAGGGGTAGGCGTCGGCTTCCAGGAGGGCGTCATGGTAACCAGACCGTCCTGACGGGCAAAGACGTCGCCATCGGCAGCTCGGTCGTGTTCTTCGCGACGACCATATTCGGCACCATCTTCTACTCCGTCAGCAATAACGTGCTGCAGGACAAGCTGATCCGGGGATTGGAGAGACGAGTGCCCGAGGTCGAGCCGGCCGTTGTTATCGCGGCTGGAGCGAATAACCTGGTTTATACCATGGGCGAGATCTATCCGACATATGTCGACGGGATCTTTGAGTCGTACGAGAAGGCGCTGCAGAGCGTGTTCTTGATCGCGGTTGTCCTGGCTGCGGTGAGTGCGTCCGGATCGTTGTTTGTTGAGCGGAGGGGTGTGAAGCAGCGTCAGGCCCAGAATATGGGAGTTGGTGTCGAGGTGGCTGGCGGAGGTGATGGTGAGAAGAGAAATAAGAGATCTGAATCGGGAACTCAACCTGAGACGGATGCCAGAATTGCCTAATCGACTAAATGATATACTGTCAGTCTTGTATTGTCGGTCGGTTATGCCTGTTATCTGCTGGATGTTGAGATCCAGGAGTGAGCAAGTCAAGGTACGCGGAGGTAAGCTATACGAAAGGAAAAGTGGTTCGAACCTGCAGGTCAACGGAGCGAGGTGCGCCAAAGTAAACTAAGGTAGACGGAAGGAAAAGAGGGCCAACCTGGATTGTCAGCGCAGCATTCTGAATCACGACCTTTCCTCAGGCAACTTCACACTCAATCAGACTCTCAAGCCCGTCAACCGGCGTCCAGACCTTGACAATCCTCAGTCCGACGCTCTCCAACAGTTCCTGCCAATTTTCCTCCGACCTCTCCTTGGCTCCCAGCATCGCCCACAGCGTGAGGTCGAGAGACGTCACACGCCAAGAGGCCCCTGTGCTGCGGATGACATGTTCCTTGATCAGCAACTTGCTGTAGCCAGGCCTCATGGCGTCCTTGAGCCGGGCCAGGATGTCGCGGCACTTGTTGTCCGGCCAGTCGTGGAGGACACGGTGGATAGAGTAGGCCCTGGCACCTGGTGACGTGTTAACACCTCATGTGTCTGATGACAGGGCAAGAAAATTACCTACCTTTAACGGGCTGTTCTTGGAAGAAGTCATGACCCATAGCCTCAACCTTGCTCGGCAACGCCTTGACGCCCTCCACCACACTCGGCAAGTCCTGCAATACGAGTCGGCCGGGCACACCAGGATGCATCTCATTAAACTTGACGATATCACCACCCGTATTGCCGCCGACATCCACCAGAAACACAGCATCAGGATCCGTATCAGCACCCTTGACAAGCAATTCCTGGACGGGGTAGAAGGACGGGTCCATCCACGTTGCCTGGCCGTGGCGGGAGCTGGCCATGTGGCCGGCAAACTTTTCGATCGTCTCGGGCTTGGAGTAGACGTACTCGAAGAAGGACAGCTTGGTGCTGTGGCCCTTTTCGAACATCGTTGTCGGCCGGTCGGGGGAGGGGTTGTTAACCAAGCTTGCTATGTAGTTGGGCATTTGCTGCAGGCCTGGGATAATGAGCTCGAGACTTTTTGAGTTGTGATGTTAGTGACGTAAAGGGTTGAGCATATGGACGATAACCAACCCTTGGATGTATGCACCGTAGACTTCGGGGATGGTCAGAGACAGCGCGAATCTGGTGGGCTTGTACTCGTCTATGTCGGTCTGGGTGATGTGGCCCACGGCTGCGAGGTGGCGCAAGAGTCTGGCTGTAGTAGGAGGGCACGATGTAAGAGTGCGATCTTGCACTGGGGTGGAGGGACTCACTCAAGACGTCCTGGTCAATGCCAATGCTGGATGCAAGATGGGTAGCTTTCTTTGGCGTGCCGCCGTCTCTGGCCAAGTGGTGGAAAAGCCCAATCTTGATACCGCTGGCTAGGGTAGGGAGGGTCAGAGACTGCAAGATATTAATATCATGATTTTGTAGTCATAACAGGAATGCACCGGTCGGTCGACTTGCATCAGCCCATAAATACTGCAGCATAGACTCCTGAGGAGTTTCGATAGCCTGGACTAGAGCCCTGGCTTGAGCAAGCAGTTCAACTCGCTTCTCATGACGTCCACTAGCGACATCCGCGGCTAAGTTGCTGATCTGCCGCGCGAGTGTAGGGAATCTTTTCGAGTCATTCAGCGTGAGGATGAAGGACAGGGCAAGTCCGTCGTAGTGCTGTCCCTGAGAACCCATGATTGTTTCGTGTAAGTGCTTGCTGGACGATGAACTTAATCTCCAAACCTCAACCGAACAGCACCATGATGCCCTACATATGGATTTTCGGGAACCAGTCATGGCGTACCATCCGTGTCTTCTCGGTCCTTGTGCCGCCCGACACGGCTGCCCGCCACAGTACCACGTCCGAGAGCTCGAGGTACCGTGTCCGTTCGCGAGCCGTCTTGTGCGATGGCAAGATCCACCGTGCTACACAGTTCATATACTCCAGCATTGTCGTGATGCAGCATCCGCTAAATATCGGTTCTTGCATATCCCGACACGGCCTGGCGGTTGGGTGCTGTGACGTCGTGAGGTGGTGTTGGTGCGACACTTGCCCCGCCAACACCAGCATGCCGCATGAACTGTATGCATTGCCGTGAAAGAGGAAATGTATCCAGGTGCCATTGAAGATGTCGGTTGGCAGTACTCGCGAGCCGACCGGTGTCTCGTGTGTATTGTCTGCCGCACCTGGGGTTGTGGTTAGTCCCCGAGGAGTTGGCGACGCCGTATTGTGTCATGAAAGACTCGGCAGGCCATACGCTGATATAACCACCTCAGGCCGCTTCCACTGCTTCTCCAAACCACAAAGACTGGCGGCAGTATCTACCACCCCTCCTCCAGAAGTTCTCGGCTCGCCTTCTACCTTGAAGTCGGCACCATGTGTCGAAGGCCGGGTTATCACCCGCGTCACGACGGTCACGTGTGGATTCAGCGCGGAGAACAGCTCAGGAGCATAGAGGTACCTATTACCACTACCTTAGGTATTGCAGCGCATTCCATCACCTTGCTGTCGTACAAGTATAAAGCTTGCATATGGGCCCTGGCATATTCGGGAGAACAAGAATAACACGATACTCGCCCTGCTGGGCGACTCTGTCATCGATTACCGGGGTCAAGCTGTACGAGCCTGTCAGCGCATTGCCATTGAATAAGAAGAAGTTGTTTGTATAGACGAATGCAACTGAGTATCTTGACGACTGTACCCTGGTATCACGTAGTTGGACTTGATGTTATGATTTTGAACTTCGATATGTAACCCGCCGACGGATGTCAGAACCTAAATGTCCGGCCCCTGCCCGCGGCCGCCGCCAAGGCCTGGAAACATCGCTAGCGGCGCAAATATTCCGCTAGAATGGTCAGCTTCACTGCATTTTACGGATTTCAGCACAGGAGACTGCGTCCGCTACGGAGGTTCCGCGACCCCCGAAAAATAAACGCAATTTAAACGCGCCATCGCCAGTCGCGCGTTGAATACACTCACCTCCCTCACCTTCACCACAAGGATCCGGAACCCCTCTCCCACACCGAACGCCACCCTCAATCCCAATACCGGGCCTCTACCCTTCACATACCCATCACAATGGCACCCCTAAGCAAACGCGACCGCCTCTGGACATTCTGGTTCGCCACCCACCTCGCCGTAATCCTCCTCGTCGACGCGGTCCCCCTCTACCCCTCCCACCTGTACATCCCCTCCTCATCCCCGTTACACTTCCTCCACCGTCTGCGGCAGTTCTATCTCTCAACCTTCAACGACCCCATCATGTCCTGGACGCCCGACGCGGGCCACGACTACTGGATCCACCTCTTCTTCAACGTCGAGATCATCTTTTACGTCCCGACGTGCATGTACGCCGTCTACCAGCACGCCGTCAAGGCTGACCGGCAGGACGGGTTCAGGGGGTATGAGGAGATGTGGTACATGATGTACGCCTTCGTGGTGGCGTTTACGACGCTGGTTTGTCTTCATGATGTGTTGTATTGGGATCCGGAGGTGTACTCGGCGGCTGATAAGAGGATGTTTGTTTTTGGGCTTTATGGGCCTTATTGTGTTATTCGTGAGTACATTCCTGAGAAAGAGATGGTCGGGTGGTGGCACGGGGAGATTGTGGCTAACAGATGGTAGCGGCGATATTCTTCACGGATATGTACACCAGGCTGTTGAGGAGGTTTAGAGTGAGCGAGGGTGTGGAGGTGGCGAAGAAGACGCAGTAGACTTGCGTGGTCTCGGTGATGATAGATCGTCTTGAGACTGACTGGACCCTTGAGACCGGAGCATAATGGGCAGCTGCTTCACGTGAGGCAGTTTGCTGGACAACTATTCGTACAGAAGCAGCTAACGCCAGGTCCAGCCGGCTCCTAATCCTATCATAGCATCTAAACCGATGCCGATCTAATCCCATCAAACTGGACCATGAAGAGAACCGTAAAGCCTGCGTATCACTACCAAGCACCTCTAATGAAAACATGACTCTCATCATATCATGTCTCTTGTTCTAACATCAGCCTGTCATCGACGAATCCATCATCCCAACCAAATCTGAGAGCCATCTCATCAGTCAATAGCCCTCTTCTGATAACCCCATCCATTGCCCACCCCATTCCCCAGTCCATGTCCCAGCGGCGTCGACCCTCCCAGTCCCCGACCCCTCAACCTCTTCGGCAGCACGATCCCAAAGAAATACACCCCCGCCGCCACCACACCCGTGATGAAGCTCACGATGCTATAAAACACGGTACTAGCGTAGATATGCCCCCCCATGCCCTGCCACTCAACATGTCCCTCCGTCTTGGGCAGCGCCGGCGTGGGGAACCACCTCACACTGAAGCTCAACGGCAGCGGATCCCCAATAACCAACTTCCGCGTGAACGACCCTGCCATATGGCTCAGCGGACTGGTGCTATACGCTATCCCGCTGTCCAACACGCCGCTGTCATGCGGTTGGACGTGGTGCTTCGGCGTGCTGTGCAGCAGCACGTTCATGTGTGTACTGATGTGCAGGTGGCTCAGCTGCAGCGTCCCCGCTACGGCGAAGACGAGGGGGATGTACTCCATCTCGTACGGCTTCTCGCCGATGACCTCGACGTGCGGCGCCGGGCGGGCGGGGAGGCGGCAGGACATGGGCGCGTCGTGGTGGATGTAGAACTCGAGGAGGTGGAAGAAGGGGTCGGAGACGAAGGGGATGGTGCAGTTCAGCTCCGTCTCGATGCCGTAATGGAATTCGAGGGGGGCGCCGGTCTCGTTGCAGACGGGGAAGGGGGACCATTCTAGCTCGTGCGCGGCGTTTTCGACGTGTTCGCCTGTTTCACTACAAGGAACGTTAGATGCTGGGAAGAAGGGAGGAGGAGGATAGGTGGGGGGAGAACTTACAAGTTGCGATTCATGCACTCTACTGTTATGGGTGCGCCGTAATGATATGACGGAAGGGCGTGCTTGGGCTGTGCTTCTTTTGCGTGGACGCCTGTAGTCGTGCCGACGAGGACCGCGACGACGCCCGTCAACAATTGCGCCGCGCCGCGCATTGTGTAGAGTTGCTGGCTCTGGGCGAGCGGTATTCGCAAAGATGCCAATTGACTATGGTCTTTGGCGGACCATGTTGTGAGGCCTAATGGTGGCCCTGGACGTTGAGTGAAGCTTGATGTCGATCGCGGAGCTCAAGGGTCCCAGCTTAATGATGCAGACCGCGATAGCTCGACGTGGCATGTGGAGAGCTGCGAAATATGGCTTATGTCAGCGGCTTATCGTGATGCTTATCGCAGCTTCCCTTTGTCTGACCTCAAACCTCGCAACCTTCTCCATCTACTTTCCTAATACCTTGAGCGAACAGACCTTACTTTGCCTTCTTATGCCATTTGGGGTCCTAGGATGGCCAATGAAGGGTTGGTTGGTCTCGGTACGAGTATGGTTTGTATCGGCGCATCATGGTGCTTGACGCAGTTTGTTAAGGTCGTCATGGAAGATACCCGTGTAAGTTGAAAAGACACTGCATTGGTGGGAAGTCATTCAATACTACCTTACCCACTGGATACACGATACACTACTTTTTGGCAGGAAGCTGTCCGTAAGTGGCATCGACCGCCTCCCTCTCTCTCACCAAGAACTCCTCAAACGTGCTCATCGGCACACCATACCCCCTAACAACATCCAGGTCAACAACCCTCCCCAAGTCGCCAATAACCTTCTGCGCGTCTACAAACACATCCTTCTTCCCCGCCTCCTCCAATTCCTTGCCCTCCAATACCTCAACCCTCATCTCCTTCCCTGACGCCCTCCGCAAAGCCTCCACCACCTCCCCAGGCGTGCGGTACTCGCTCGCCAAATCCACCTCCTGGGGAAACCTATCCGGGTCGAGAAACGCCTTCGCAGCAAACCGTCCGATATCCTCAGTATCAATAAGCGGAATCGGCGTCTCCGCCGGTATACCAGTCACCCAGACCCCGCTCTTCAGAAAATCAGCGTACATAAACCCCGCGCTGGCACCGACAAAGTTCTGCATGAAAAACCCTGGCCTCAGAATCGTCCAGCGCTGCTCGAACCCACAGGCCTTCTTGACCTCCTCCTCGAGCAGACGCTTGGCGTTCGTGGTCCACCAGACTATGCTCCCGTCTTGCATGCTCTTCAACTCGGCCATGTGCGTGGTGTACACGCTGCTCGTGTAAACGACGTGGTCGATCCCGACCTCCTTGGCGATGCGGAGGATGCGCTTGCCGGTGACTAACTCGCTGTCGAGGGGCGGCGGGGAGAGCATGAGATTGAGGAAGAGGTTGGTGCAACCTGTCATTGCGGCGCGGAGGGCGGGCTCGTCGTCCCAGCTTGTGGCCTGGGTTAGGACGACACCGATGGAGGAGAGAGCGAGGGCGGCGGGGGAGGAGAGGTCGCGGGCCGTGGCGTGCACGGGGTAGTTGAGGGCGCGGAGCTGGCGGGCTAGGGCGCCGCCTTGGGCGCCTGTTGCGGAGGTTATGAAGACTGCTGGGAGAGAAGACATTGTGGTTTGTTGCAGTGAGGGTGTTGAAGTGTGTGTTGGTGGTGAGAGGAGTACGAAAGCTCTGGGCTTTGGTCGTCTCCTTATAGACTGACCACGACTATGACAACAAGAAGCTTGACGGACAGTAGTTCCGCCGACTGAGTGGTTATGACAAGCGGACAAAAGACTTTCTCTCCGAGCTGCATTCCGACCATATCAGAGATACGGTGTTTACGGAGGGTGTGCAGTTAACTCCCGGGGGGAAGCTGCCCCCTCCCAGGATGGTGTAGCGAGCCATGGAGGGAGAGACTAACATAGGGTCGGCTAGCAGATACACGAGTCGTTGACGTACTTGGGATGGTGGATGCACACGTCCAGCCACTCGTGATGGTTGGCATGATGGTACGGACGATGGCCCCATGTCGGGTGTCTCACCATCCAGTCTTTTGGAGAGACCCTAAGCGGACAACCTTTGGCGGATCGCTACTCATCAGCTGCTTGGGACACCAGCTTGGTTGGATGCTAAGTCTAATATCGTCCGGACTTAACCACCAACGGGCGTCTTGAGTAAGCGGCGGATGATGCCATGCAGAGCTTCGTCGACGACGACATCATGTGTGGTAACCATAACTACCATGATGGCAATATAAGGTATATAATACTGCCGATACATAAACCATGACGGACATGTGGTAGTATCTATTGTGATGTGGTGTGGTACTTCTGGGCATCTGAATCAACCGATGGCTACCTTATAGAAACGAACAAGATCTATGAAACAATGGTCCCTGGAGAATAATGCAGTCCAAAATTCGACTATAATATCATCCGGTTCGTCGACTGTACGGTGCTGGAAAGGAGGCCAGGTGTTGCACTGCCGCACCAACATCACGACTCGAAGCGGAAGGATTGTGGAACTCCACTACGTACCTTAGTTCAAGGCGGAATTCCGACCTGCCCCTTCATCCTTCATCGACAACTCACCAACGATACGCGATGCGTAATTCGATTTCGAATCACGACATTTGGGAACCTGAAATTTGTGATTGTTTGCCGTAGACGAGGAAAATTCGTGAACAGCCTACGGGAATTATCACTCCCGGCCATTGATGAACTCGGTATTGGACGCGAGCTTGACCAGAACTCATCAACACTGCATTTCGGAGACTTACAACGCCTGTTTATAAAACAGACATTCCATTATGAATTCATTATCCGCCATCGAGCGATCCAACCCTCCACCTCGGCGGAAGTCCTGCCAGGCCTGCATCAAGGCAAAGAGGAGGTGCGACCTGGGTCAGCCGGCGTGCATCCGCTGCACGCAGAGGTTGATAGAATGCCGCTACACTCCCAACAACGCCTCTGCTCCTCCGCGGAGCCGCCTTACGGCTACCATGGACAAACGCCAGTCAGCTATCTCAGCCGACCTCGTCTCTATCCCTCCCTCGGCCCTACACCGCCAAGAAGAGCCACAACCGCCGGCCACCCAAACGGACTGGGACAAGGTCATATTAGATCTGACATCAACAACCGACCCGGCCGCCATGGACGCCAACTTTGACTTCCTCGACAACGACGACATGGACATAATGCAGTTCATCCACGACACACCGGCAGCAGGCAGCGGGGAGGACCTGTCCTCATGCACCCCGGCCTTCACCATCGAGAGGCCACCATCGCCACAATACAACAAGGTGAACTTCATACTCCAACACCCCCGAAAAGGCGATGACCTAGAACTCGCCCTCCTCCCCGTGCCGGAGAGATGGAAGGCCAGCCCCCTATCGTACACCATAGCCCACCGCCTGCAGTACTCCATCGACATGGTCAAGGACGCGCCTCGGAGGATGGTGATGGAGCTCCAGACGCCGTGGTGTCATCCCGAGCTGTATCGCGATAACATGCCCATGTCTATGCAAGGTACCTCCCCCTCCCCCCTTACCTCCTCCCCCTTCTGCCGCCGCCCAACTAACAACCCGCCAGACGCCCTAGCCTCCTCCGCCCTCCACCTCTCCAAAACCCCCCGCAACTCAACCGTAATCCTACACTCCCTCCAATCCCGCATCTCAACCCTAATCTCCTCCCCCCCATCCTCCTCTTCCTCCCACCCCTCCCCCCTAGAACCCCTCTCCCGCACGCAATCCCTCCTCCTCTACCTCCTCCTCCTAATCTTCGACACCAGCCCTCTATCCCGCACCCTAGCCGACTCCCTCATCCCCCCCCTCGAGTCAGCCGCCGTTTCCCTCGTCGGTCTGTTCGGGCACAACCCCTTCAACCCTGCTACCTCCACCAACCACCCGCCGCCGCCGGAGGTGTTACCGACCTACCCGATGGCTGAGACTCGGGAGTTTTGGAAACGCTGGGTGGTCGAGGAGAGCGCGAGGAGGACGTACATGACTGTTTTTTTCGTTGTGCAGATGTACTTGTTGTTGAAGGGGGATGTGCCGAAGAAGTGCGATACGAGGTTGTATTTGTGTCACTTCTGGACGGTTAATGCTAGGCTCTGGGGGGCGGGGGATGCGTTTGAGTTTGCGCTTGCTTGGGGGACGGGGAGGAGGTTTGTTGTTAATAATAATACGTGAGTGATAACCTGGCAATAAGGAGGGGAAGGGGAGGAGATGCTAACTTACTGGATGTAGGATCAAGGATGTGCTGAACGAGGCGAGGGGGGATGAGATTGAGGACTTTGGGAAGATGATTTTGACGACGATGATGGGTATTGATGAGACGAAGGGGTGGTTGCATAGTGTTGGGGGTACGCTGTGATCGATGTTACGATGGCATTACATCCCGAGCTCTGATGATGGCGGAGAGCTACCAGCTGTAGGTGTAGAGTATCTGCAAGCCGGCGTTACGGAGGGAGTGGGAGGTCACCTCACATCGACCACAACTGCAATCTTAACGAATCAATTGCCTGTAGGTGTATTCATCCCATCATAAGCCCAATCCAGTCCAGTCTAGGCAGCTATTGTACTGTCCATCCCAAGAAACGCCATTATCCCATCTCATGTTGCTCCATCCGCGACGCTCTAATTAGTCGGATGTTTTGTCCCGCCTGCCGCGTTCTGCACCGTGCCGCCGATGCTGCCCTCCGTCGTGAACTGCTTGCCGATGATGCCATCCTTGGCGAGGGGCCCGCCGATCTTGTCGGCTGTGCCGCCGATGGCTCCTTGCTCTGCGGAGTGGTGTTAGTAACGGAACGGAGGATGGTGTAAAGAGACAGGGCAAGGGTGTAAAAAGGATGATGGCTTACCAGTGAACGCGCTGCCAATGGCACCCTTCGCGTCGAGAACCTTGGGCTTGTCCTCGCCGAGACCAATGTTGGCGCCCGTGGTCTTGTCCGAGGCAGTGCCTGTTCCGCCGAGTGCGTTGGAAGCCATTGTGATGTTGTTGTGTGGTTGTGTTGGGGGGTATTGGGTAGATTGCAGGTATTAATGGTTGCACAATGCAGGTTGAGGAGAGCTGAAGACGGAAGTTCAACTTATATACAGCGTATATGCCAATTTGAGGTCAGGGTGGCCGCATGACGAAAGGGTTGGCGATCGTATCGAACGCCAATGATGTCATCACCACACAATGATATGCCCGCAATGACGACCAGGCCCACAGAAGCTACACCGCGCGCTCTCACGTGGCTGACCAAAAGGGAGGAGCGATTGATCCGGAATAGCCTCACTGTTTTATCATAAAAGGCAAGAAGGAGCAGAAACTCCTGTGGTTGCCTGACCCAACGACTCGTGTGTACCCAAGAAGTCGCCAAGGTGAGACGCCGCATATATCCAAATTACGCAAGCTCTAGTCATAGACCCTGACGGTGGTTATTTGCAGAACGACGTCACTATACAGTCTGTTCTGCAGAGTAACACCGTAACCAGGGCGGATTGTGAACTGCCCGTGCTCCCCGACCGTGACCTCCGGGTGCCCGTCGACCGTGACAATCAACTTGCCCACCATAATAGAGCAGCTGCGCAGCTTGCCGTCCATCGGCTCGAAGCGCCGCTTCTTAGCCGAAGAGAGCACCTCCACTTGGACTTGGACTTCGTTATGGATGTTGACCGGTCCACCAAGGAGGTAGTTCTTGGCGAAAGCGAGATCTGGGAAGGATGTTAGGGTGGGTTCACGTTGACTACTGGCTGTATACGGGGGATGAGCCCTACCGTCCGGCCTGCCCGGGTTCTCGTAGCGGATACGGCCTGGTGCGATCTCCCAGTCCTCCATCTCCAAGTGCCTTTCCGCTGACGGCTGTCGGACATGGGGAATCTCGGGCGAGTCTGCTCGCTGAGCTAGCGGCGGTCGAGGCCTCTTAATCTCTACCACGTGTCGGCTTCCAGCTGATCCGGAGGTCTGCGATGGACTGTTCGGACGAGGTTGAGGTTCCGGAACCGCTGCCGTGGTTGTAGTTGCAGCTGCGCTTGTGCGCAGACTAGCTACCGCGCCGGCCGCTGCATCAAGCTCCAGAGTCTTTGTGGGTGAGTGTCGGTTCGAAGGAGCGGGCTTCTTACCAGTCGGCACTCCGTTGGTCCCGTTAACGCCGCCCCGCCCTCGGTAGCCTGGCCAGGGAGGCTGTTCTCGGCCAACGGTCCAATTAATGATGCTGCAGGTGTTCTGCCCGTTATGATAGCAGCAGTTGGCGCAGGATACTACCCGTGCCCGTACCTCGGGCGGTGCTTCGCGGGGAATTACCACGCAACCGTCGAACGGCCCCTTGCCACTGACACAGTAAGTACAGGGGTTTGGTGCTTTTTCGCCAGTGACTTGGATGATCAGGCATGAGATGTCCCTGGGATGACTCTCGTAGTATTCAGACTTGCGGTGAGGGTTCCACTGCAGGTCGCGAATCCGAGGAAGAGGTAGCAGCTCCTTCACCCAGCCCTTATTCGGGATCGAGAAGGTTTTCGTGAGATGGGGCCTGACGAACTCCCACATAGACTTGGACGCCTCTCCTTCGGGCAGATGTCTGGACACCTCATCCTCCCAGTCCGATTCGTGAAATTTATAGGTCTGTACAATCCGTGGCTCTGCGGGGATGGACGATCTGGTGCTTTTGAGCTGCTGTAGAGGAGCGAAGGGGGCTTTGGCCTTCTGAGAAGCAACATAAGGAAATGAAGGAGGGTCTTTCAAGTACGACCCACCAATTCCAAGTTTTGGGTTGTCGTATAGTCCAAGGATGCTAAACGTGCCGTCAAGGTTATCGTTAAGCACCCGTGCATAATGAACCCGAGGGAAATGAGAACTCAGAGCTTTGAGGGTCGGGCATGTACGAGGGCAATCGTCGATTGGGCACCACCACGGCTTTTCAGCTTGCTCATCTGGCGTGTACTGGTCTGGGAGCAGAACAGTACCCTTCGTGTCAACTGGGTCTCCGGATTCGTCGTGCCACTCGTGATACTTCCGTCCGGCCGGCGTTAGCAGTACTGCGGGGAAGGTGTTCCGATCCAGGTAATTGTCCTGTTCAGGGTCGATTTGGTCGGTCTGCGGTTCGTTCTCCACTTGGTCGGTGTGCGGTTCGTGCTCCACCTCGTAATCCACATGATCCGAGTCGTCCTGGACGACAATGCCACCACCAGCATCTTGCACCGACGGGGTCTCGAATATACAGGCTTGGTGGGAGTACCAGCAGTTGGCACAGTTCTTGATATTGGCGCCCAGACCGGCGTCTGGAGAGAGCTTCACACAGCCATCGAACGCACCGTTGCCATTCACACACCGTGAGCAGGGCTGCGATGCTGCTTTCCCGGTCAAGTGCAGAAGCAGTGCGGCGACCTTTTTCTCGTCAGTGTCGACATAGGGGCGCCTTCCGCTTCCAGCACGGCGGGGGTTGAACTTCAAGTCTCGAGCCCTAGGGAGCGCAAGAAGGTCTGGCACCCAGCACTTCTGAGGGATAGGCCTGTGCTTGAAGATATCCAAATGCGGATAGATATACGCCCAGAGTTCCCGTTGTGAAGATGAACAACCAGACATGTCTGGCTGCTTCGTATTCGTTGAGCTTAGGGGGCTCGAGTCGGAGTTGAGACTCAGCCGGTGGGACGTAGCTGCGGTCTTTTTCGTGGGTGGATCGTCCTCATCGTCTGCAGAACCTTGCAATAATGCTTTCCGCTTCTTCGTCTGCTTGATTTTCTCATGGACATGGTCCATACGGCCAGCTGCCCATCTCTCTGCAGTCGGGTTAGACCAGTCATTCGAAGACGTTGGCTGATATTCATTCACCTTTCATGATTTGACTCTGACGCTCCTTTGCAGCAGCGCTCATAACCTTCTTTCCACCGACAGTTTCGTAGCGATAGTCCGACTTTGGAGTTTCAGACGATGCGTGAGGGCCGTGGGGGCCGTGAAGGCCGTTGGCGGGCCCTGGCGTGACTTGTAGTGGCACTGGCTGAACAAGGTCGCTTGTGATGACTTCCAAGTCATCTTCAGAGTCGTTTCCATGAGCGGGGGGTGCCGTGAGAGATGTGTTTGCCCTCGGCAATGAAGTGTTATGAGATGTGAAGGACCGAGAGGCATATGCGTGGGTACGGCCATTTGGGATCGTGCTCGCACTACCCGAGCTTGAGGTGCCATCCGACATGTAAGCTGCCCCTGTTGGCGGTGTCCCGGTCCTGGCTGCAGCTGCCCGCCTCCATTCCTCCTGGAATAGCGACATACCTGTCCAGAGAGAGGCAAGGTGGTCTAGCGGTGGTGGTTCTCAAAAATGTCCGAACGACAAACGCATGAGTGGTCACAGAATTATGGAAGAAACGACTGATAAGCCCAGGAATAAGACTGAGTTGTTTGCCTTGAAGTAATGGCAGCTCGCCGTCCAGCAGGAGAGGCAGCCGGATAACTGCAGAGGAATTTGTGTGGCTGGAGTGAATGTGGTCGACGTCTGTTGGCCCTAGAAGCGTCTAGCCGCCGAGCCAGAAAAGAAGGATGGATCGAATTCACCTGCAAATCATTTGGCAACTGCTCTGCACCTGACCGCACCTTCCACTTCTTCACATTTGCTGTTTCCTTCCTTCAGGTTCAGCCGGTGAACGCGTCGTTGTGGAGGTCGACGTCGTTGGGAGACGCGCTGGTGGCCCAAGCGCGTTTTGCTTTAGCGCTACGCTTATCGATAAGCACTTGTCACTTATTGGGCTTCCGTCAACAAACACATCAGATTGAAGCATCTCATCCAATGTCAACAACATGAAGCGGTAACCTGCATGAGACAAACTCAATCCCGCAACCCGTCTTTGTCCTAGGTATCCTCCGAGGCCAAACATGCCGGTGCCGGAATGGCGTCACTTACAGGCAATCCTCCCCTCCTCCGGCCCAGACCGCCTCGTCCTCCTGCCAACACCGGTAAACCCCTCCAAGCAACGGCCAGGTTGACTGCGACATCCTCAGCCAACTCGACTGCCACCGCCGCTGCACAACTTCCCCCCACCGTTTCCAGTGTGTCGCTATTCCTGACGAACCTGCGTCTCTTGGACCTGGATCTGCGCCCCGATTGGCCCGATATCAACCCCCTCACCTTTACCGCCAAAGATGCCGCCCAGGGGCAGAAGAAGCGCATACAATGCGTCGAATGGGCTCTCTACCAGCTGTTCTGCCTATGGGACCCTGACGAGGCTCGTAATGTACGTTTGCCCCCACGGCAGCTACCAACCATGTGCTGACAACACGTAATTGCAGAAGTTGCAGCCCTTCTTCCCACCCCTCGATCAAGTGCAATCCCTGAACCTCCGAGCGGCCCTCCTCCGCTGCCTCGAACAAGCCAAGAAGAACGGTGTACTAGGCCGCGATGTACTCATACGCAAGACAATGCTCGACGAGTGTAAAGGCGAGCGCATGGAGGAGGTCCTCGCTGTCTTCTCCTCGGCCGTTCTCAAGAACCTGGTAGCCGAGCAGCAGTTGAACCACCCTGACCACCCTGCGCTGGCACAGACCCTGGCCCTTGAAAACCGCGGCTACTCCGGACAGACAACAGACCTGAGCATTCTTGCGCTAGCGCACAGGGCGTCTCTGAGCCGGCATCTGCGGGACAAGGACGCTTCCCGGGCAGGGTACCGCGACTTCTCTGAGCTGATGGACCTCAAGGAACGGACATTGGCGCGTCGGAGGGAACAGTCAAGGGCTCTTGAGGCCCAAGAAAAGGAAAGCGGCGCACTGGACAATATTGACGAACACGTCCAGCACGGAGTATGCCGGACTGTGCGGAGCAACTGGTCCGGTAACGAGCGGTGGATGGAGACCCTGCTTCAGGGGGATATACACTCCCGTAAGGATGGCTTGTTGTCGACCCCCTTCGATAAGGTGTGGAGGCGAGTACAGGCTGGAAGGCTTAGTGAACTCGAGGATCAGACCGACGGGCTGCTTCAACAACTTGACCGCAGAGTCAAGACGCAGAAGGAGCGTTTGGAGAAGTGGCGGACCTTTCGGGCTGAGATTGTTGGCACGGCGTCCTCACAGATTGGTCACGAGGAAGGCCGGACCACGGTACGACAAAGAGGCATTGATCTTGGTTTTGGTGCCCACGAAAACCTCCTGCTAGGCCGAATGAGCCCGCGGAAACTGCCACGCGGCAAACCTGGACAGCTGACTGCAGAGTATTCGGACATTATCGACAGCCTCCAGCACGAGTTGACTGAAGTGAGCAAGCCTCCCGCTCCAGCTTCGTTCCAGAGGTCTCGGCCACGTGCTGACGCGGCAGTCGACTACCTCGAGGCGCCAGCTGAGGAGACGGTATCGGAGATCAGCGAGCTGGAAGAGGAGGACCATGGGGCCTCTCTCAACCATGATGAGCCGGAAAATACTGATAACCTGCACCCAGTGATTCCTTCCAACGCTATAGAAAGCAACACCCTCGCTGCGACTGACACAGAAGAGGAGGAACCCGAGCCAACTGTTGTCTCGCCTCAAGAGTTCCCTATCCCTCAGAAACAGCACCAGATCTCGACGGAAGAACGATCACGAATGAGTCCATCTCCTACAAGGGCGGTGCGTCGGCCTACAACACCCGTAACACGGTCACCTGTACACCGCACACCATCACCTCGCAAAGCCTCTCCACGCAAGGCCTCTCCACCCGTCATATCTCCTCCCTGGGTGTCTCCGCCTAAGCCTTCAGCGTCGAAGCCTGCAGAACCCTCACCAGAGCCACCCCTTTCTCCGACACAAGCCCTAGCGGACCAAATCCTCGCATCCATGAACGCAGCAACGCCCTCCCCGGTTAAGAAACCACGACATACCCTCTCGCTAGCCGAACGAACCCGGCTCTCCATGGCCCGCCGGGACTCCAAAGGTCCAAGTCTAGACGACGATGACGACGAACCAGACCTCACCCTCTCCCTCCGGTCACCTCCCACAGTGACCATCAGCCCAGTCCAACCAACCCAGTCGCTCAGCATCCCCGAAGAACCCGATGAACAGGGCTACGAGGATCTAGTGTCCCGCACGCGCCGCAGCATGGCCGGCTTCGAAGCGGCGCGTAAGAAGGCGCAGCTAGAGAGGAGGCGGTCACAGCGGCAGTCGTCACGTCCGCAGCCTGCGGGACATAGACGTGACGGAAGCATGTTTGCGGCCGTGGACGAGGAAGGGGAGATGGGGGATACCACGCTGCTGCTGGCGGAGGAGCTGATGAATAACGAGACGGATGATTATGAGGCTATCTTTAAGAGTCGGCCGAAGATTAAGACTAGTCCTGTTGGGACGCCTGTTAAGGGCGGGTGGGATGACTGAGTAACTTTGTCCCTAGAGTCCCGCTGTAGGCGAGAGTCGAAACATGAAATCCACACAGGTCACCATAACTATATCCAATCTTTAACACGAACAGTTGGATTTTAATACATTCTGTCTATGACCAGTTCTATCCCTCCCTAACGTACACTTTCTCCTCCTCATACATCCCTATGCATACACCGCCCACCATCTTCACCACCCCTGCTTCCTCAACTCCTGCACCCTGCCCACGGTAGCCCTAAACCCGAGCTTAAACGCCGCCCTCCACCGCTCGCTGCTCAGCCTCTTCCTCTTCAGGCCCGGCCTCTCGTGGTACCTCTGCCGATACAAGTCCCGGCTGACACCGTTCCTCTTGCACGCCATGTCCAGCAGCGTAAACGCCCGCGCGACGTCGACGTTGCCGTACTTCTCGATCGTGCGGCCCGTCGAGGGGCGGAGGTTGCGCATTTCGAGGGGGACGGGTTTCGCCAGCTTGTTGCGCGACTGGAACTCGTTGATGTCCCAGCTTATGATGCCGGGTAGCATGGCCATGTCGTCTAGGTAGGGGTCGGATGTGGTTGACGGGGGAGGGGACGCGGGTTTGGATGTGGGCGTGGTGGAGGGGCGGAGGTCGGCCCAGGTTGGTTTTGTGGAGGGTGGAGGCCTGGGAGGAAGGCCTGAGGAACTGGAGGAGGTAGGGGAGGCGGGGATCTTGAGGGCGGATAGGAGGTCGGAGGTTGATTTATCGTCTTTCGGGGCGGAGACGGCGCGGGTGGTTGAGAATGCCCGGCTGACAGGGAGGGCGAGGCATTGCGTGGTTAGGAGTCGCGAGGGGGCTGCTCGCGATGCGAACTTGGTTGCGAGGCGAAGCTCCATTGTGCTATTGACTGAAGGTTAGCGCTTGAACTGTGAGTCTATGAGTTAAAGCAAAGGCAAGAACTTACATGCGGTGAAAAGAACTCTCACAACGAGCTTCTCTGTCACTGCCAAACTTTTGTTGCGTCGCCTGTTTCCAATTGAAGATGGAGCTTCTGAAGTCGCAGACGCACGGCCCATGTCAAGATTTCCAACTGCTGGGGTGGATCCGTGCCAAGGCCGCTAGCCGCCAATCACAGCCTTGTCGCTTCTCTGCGCCGACATTCTTTTGTGGCAATCCGACATTGAAAGCAGCCAACGACTCTCTATCAACAGCAACAGCTTAACAACCACATCATCGCAAAAGCATTACACTCCTTTAACCCGCGAGCCCAGTCGAAGACAATCAGCACACAACACGGCCAGCCCAGCATGGCCTACAACCCCTATGGAGGTACGAAACTCTCAGCCCTGTCGCGTCTCCCTCCCGCGGCACGTGCTGCTCAAGAGGCATTCATACTAACAACCGACCATCTAGTGCCCCCTTACGGGCCTCCTCCAACCTATTCCCCCTTTCCAGGTGCCGTCGGTGCGCCAGGCATGGCTCCTCCGGGTCTAGGTACGTCCCTCTCTACTCCCCCATCCCATGCACCAAACCTCAATACTAACTGCCGTCCCTGCAGGTCCTCCACCAGGCATGTCTTCAGCCCCCGGCCTCGCACCGCCTCCCGGTGTCCAGCAGTCCAACCTAGGCGCGCAAGCTAATCGACCAAGCGGGATCCCTGCCTCCTTCCAACCGCCCCCGAACATCAACTTCAACGCCCCCGTGATCCGCCTCGGCTCCACGGCGCCGCCCCTCTCGAAATCCGGCACGCCGGGCAACAACACCCTCGGAAGGAAAGAGTCCGAATCCTTTTCTACTGCGAGGCCCGTGCAGGGGGCCACCGAGCGCAACATCGAGCAGAGCAGACAGCAGGTGCGGGACAGCATGGCGGCGCTCGTGCCCCCGACGAACGAGGAGCGGTTGCGGACTATTTTTATACACAAGATTCCCGACGGGGTGGGTGGGGATGAGAGTATTGAGAAGTTGCTGGGTACGGTGGGGAGGTTGAGGCGGTGGGACAGTGCGAAGAGCCAGCTTTCGGATCACAAGGGCGAGGTCTTCGGGTTCGCGCAGTACGAGGATCCGGAGTCGCTTGCTGCTGCGGTAGAATTGCTGAAGGATTTGGAGGTGCCGCTTAAAAAGCAGGAGCCGACCGAGGGGCCGAAGAAAGAAGAAGGCAAAGATGACGGCGAGGAGGAGTACGAAGGCATCGAGAAGGTCAAGCTGCAGACTGTGGTAGATCCGAATACGCTCAAGTACATCGAGTCCTATCAGGAGAGCCGGCCTGACGAGCAGGGTGCCGAGGAGCGACGCGCGTCAGCGAAGGCGGCGCTGAAGCAGCTGGTCCGGGAGCTCTTCTACCCGCCCAAGGACAAGCCGAAAGATGTGGATGGAGACACGGCTATGGGTGGTGGTGATGCAGAGAACGTGGAGGTGGTCAACATTCCGCTAGCACAAGAAGACGAGTTGGCAGATATCCCAGCTGAGATGCGCGAGGTGGTGGCGCAGGAGATTGCAGCCTTCCGCGAACGCAGCATCAGGCGGGATATGGAGCGTCTGAAGCGCGAGGAGGAGATGGAAGAGATGGAGAGGCAGCGCAACGGCCTTCCCCGGCCGTCAAGGCTGGATTCGCCTCCCGCCGGTGCAGGAGGGTCAAATCAAATTCCCCTCGGTCCCCGGGGCGTGCCCAGTGCGCCTACGGGACCGCGAGGACAGGGCAGGATCGACTTCGTCAATGGTGGGACTACAAATGGCTATTCCATTCCGCGCGAGGACGAAGACACGGATGCTAGCGACGAGGAGCTTAACAGGAGGACCCTCGCCAAGCAAAAGGCGGACGAGGAGAAGATCTACCTCGAAGCGGAGCGCAAATGGGTCAACCGCGAGCGTCAACGGGCAGCCGCCCTGGAGCGAGAAAAGGAGCGCGACAAGGCAGAGGCGGACAGCTTCGGCCGCAGGAGGGAGGAGCAGCTCGACCGCGAGAAGAACTGGGACGACGAGAAGGAGGCGTCACGCAAAACCCACCTCTACTACCGCGATCACGCGGCCTGGATCAGGAAACGGGCCATCGAGCGGTCAGAAGAGGAAGCTCGGGACGAGATGGACCGCCGCGCGGAGGAGGACGAGCACCGCCGCCACGCGGTGGAGATGGAGCAGGCGCGCGGCATGGCGGACTCCTTCCTCGAGCGACAAGCGCGGGAAATGGACCGTCGTGCCCCTGCTGCTGCTGCGGTCGCGCCGGCCGCACCGCAGAAAGTTACCATCTCCTTCGGCGCGGCGGCCAAGGCCTCGCAACGTGGACCTACGCGGCGCACGGTGGCGGAGGTGGAGGGTCTCCTCGACGACGAGGAGCAGGACGGCACCGTTAAGCGGCAGCTGGTTCCCATCAAGTTCGAACCGGTCGACACGAAGACCATGTCCGAGGAGGAGATCCAGAAGGCCGTGCGCGCTCTCGCCCAAGAAATCCCTACCGACCAGGAAGGGTTGTGGGGGTGGGACGTCAAGTGGGATTACCTCGAGGAGTCGATCATCCGGGAGAAGCTGCGGCCGTTTGTGGAGAAGAAGGTCATGGAGTACCTGGGCGTGCAGGAGCAGCTGCTCGTTGATCTCGTGGAGGAGCACCTGAGGAAGCACCAGAAGCCGGCGGAGTTGGTTGAGACGCTTGCGCAGGCGGCGCTGGATGAGGATGCGGAGGATTTGGTTAAGAAGTTGTGGCGGATGGTCATTTTCTTCACGGAGAGTGAGAAGAGGGGGTTGCCTGCTTAGTTGTTCGGCTGCACCCGACGGGCTTGGTGCTCTGGCGTTTAGTGCTGGGTTTAATACCGGTTGAGGGATGGGATTTGAGGTATGCATTGAGGAACAAGACACTGGTAGCAATTATACTGTATTCTTGGCAGGGGTCGCCCACACTCGCATTGTGACAGACAGGCAGGCATAACCCGACCATTGCAACTGAACATCCAGTAAGCTTTATCTCAAGCATGCGTTTATTGTTATGAGACCTTACTGAGCCTAGGTTATTTTTTCAAGAACATCGCTGTATAGTATTCGGCCAATGGTGTTCTCCGCGTTCCTGGCTGTTTCACCGCGGAATTGGAGAACCGAGGTGTCCTCGGCATGGCCGATCTGGCGAGGGGTAACTTTTGATATGTCTTTGACTTTAATGCCACTCAACATCATCTTGTCAACTTCAACACAACACTCACCTCCGATACGCCAATTGCTCTATAAGAAGAACATTATTAGCACATCGCCCTTTGCCAACCTCCATATCACACCCCCGACTCACTGGAGCAAAACATCGACCCAGTTCACACAACCTCACCTCGGCAAACTCACCACGTTGTCCACCAGCACTCACCAAACTCACCTCCCCAACTTCACATCAAACAAGATGTCTCCCTCCATCCCCTCAGCCCTAACCTCCCCCCCACCCCCCGTCAAAAACGTCCTCATAACCTTCCCCCGCCCACACGTCCTCCTTATCACCTTAAACCGGCCCGCCCAGTTAAACGCGATCCCCTCCACCCAGCACGCCGAGCTCGACGCCCTTTACAGGTGGTACGACTCGGAGCCGCACCTGCGGTGCGCCGTCGTGACCGGCTCCGGGCGCGCATTCTGCGCCGGTGCGGATCTGAAGGAGTGGGATAGCAAGAATAACTCTGCCTCCCCCGGTGCGAACAATGTTAAGGCTAAAGAAAGCCACAACACCCAGCGCTGGACGACCGCCGGGTTTGGGGCGCTGTCTAACCGGAGCGGGAAAAAGCCCGTTATTGCTGCCGTCAACGGTCTCTGCCTGGGAGGAGGGATGGAGATGGCCGTCAACTGCGACCTCGTGATCGCCTCCAGCACCGCCAAGTTCGGCCTGCCCGAAGTCAAGCGCGGCGTGGTCGCCCTAGCGGGCGCCTTACCGCGCATCATCCGCACGCTGGGCAAGCAGCGGGCCGCCGAGATGGCGTTTTTGGGCAGGATGTACACGGCCGAGCAGATGGAGCGGTGGGGGGTTGTCAACTTTGTCGTGCCCGAGGGGAAGAATGTGGTGGAGGAGGCGGTGAAAGTGGCGGAGGAGTTGGCGGGGAATAGTCCCGATGCTGTTATAGTTAGTCGGGAGGGGATGAGGCTTGGTTGGGAAGGGGTTGGGCCGGAGTTGGGAACTGAGATTGTGGAAAAGGGGATGTATGGGCGGATGGATGGCGGGGAGAATATGAAGGAGGGGGTTAGGAGTTTTGTTGAGAGGAGGGCGGCGAGGTGGGTTGATAGTAAGTTGTGAGAGGGCGTGGGTGGTGTGTGATGAGGACCGAGGATGGTGAGCCAGGAAGAGGCTGTAGGATATTTCAGATATCTGAGGGATGAGCTTTGGTTAACTCTTGGGTGCGAGGAGGGTGACGATTGTATAGCGATGGATATCAGGTTGGAGATCTGACTGAGCGGTTACTAGTCTAGGCATTTGTGTTGGTATAGGACTTCTGGGGGAATCTTGTGGCTGATGTCTAGTTTTCTAGTCCTGCTGCTTATCTTCAGTCTCCAGGGCAAGGCTCACATAATGCACTTGGGTGGTCTTTCATAACAAAAGGTCAAGTGGCACCGTGGTAACAACGTGTATCCTTCGATAACCTTGGGCAGGGTTCGAGCCCCTGTGGACGGGACAGGATCGCTTGCCTTCGAGACAACACGTCGGCGTTTCCTTTTGCTTTTTGTTTTTTTCTCTTTCGGGCTCTAACCAATCCATTTTTTTCTCATTTACCTCACCTAAACGGCCCTCCCAAGGACGGAGCTTCACCTCCATCTTCACCACCTCCAATGCCGTATTATGTAACCAGATAATGCGGGGTAAAAGCTTGGGGAAAGTGTGGAGTAGCGCAAGGGGTCCAACCTAAAGTTGCAACGGCGGCGATGTTGGTGAAGTGGAGAATTCTCCGCCAGCGGCACTCGAATTTCCATCAATGACATTCTCTTGTCATTCTTGAACATCTCAAAGATTTGCTGCCAAGACGGTTTATATGAGCGAATCTTCCGCCTCCGCAGTGTCTCCGTCATGGGCTGCGTTACAGCGAGAGCACCTCCGCACAGCTTTAACATCCTTCCGGGCACTCATCGTCTGCTAAACCCGGTCGCAGTTTGTCCAGTGCCAAGTGCTCGGGACGACGATGATTGAAGGAGAGGACACCAACATGACATCCGCCCGGGAAGCTGGGGCGCTCTGCCGATCACGATGTGACGACACCCGGTTGGTGGCTGCAACATCGCGGAGATGTTAAGTGACATACGGTATAAAGCACCGCCGTGATCCTACCCCGTCTCTCACAGCTGCTCCCTCTCTCCTCATCTGCTTCTTCAAGGAACCAGTTCTTCTCCTGTCCTGTGTACCCTCCGTCTTCCCCAACCGCCAACATGAAGACCTCAATACTAGCCCTCCTGGCCACCGCCGCCGTCAGCGTGCTGGCCCAGGTCGAGCTCCCCGCCGGCGTCCCGCGCTCCCTCGAGGAGTTCCGCGAGAAGCACGTGTACAAGTCCCGCCGGTCCTGCACTCGCAAGACGGTGAAGATACGCGCCTCCCAGAACGAGACGGACGACGTGTCCGACGACTTCCTCGCCGGCCTCAAGAAGGCCAACAACGGCGGCACCCTGTACCTCCCCAAGGGCCACACGTACATGATCGGCAAACCCCTCGACCTCACTTTTCTGAATGACGTGCACGTCCAACTCGACGGCACCATCAAGTTCACCAACGACACCCCTTACTGGCAGGCCAACGCCTACCGCCACCCCTTCCAGAACAGCATCATGTTCTGGAAGTGGGGCGGGAAGGACATCAAGATTCGCGGCGGCGGCGTGCTCGACGGCAACGGCCAGAGGTGGTGGAACGAGTTCGCGGGTCTCGAGATCCTGGACCCCAGCAACAACTACCTCCGTCCCATCCTGTTCTACGCCGAGAACGCGACGGGGCTGGACATCGAGGGCATCCACCTCAAGGACTCCCCCTGCTGGACGACCTTCATCGTGACCTCCAAGGACATCGCCTTCCGCGACGTGGCCTGCACGGCCGAGTCGAACAACGCCACCGCGCTGCCCAAGAACACCGACTTCTTCGACTCGCTCAACGTCGAGCACGTGACGGTGGAGCGGGCGTGGGTAAACATCGGCGACGACTGCTTCTCGCCCAAGAGCAACGCGAGCGACGTGTACGTCAACACGATGTACTGCAACGGCACGCACGGCCAGTCGATGGGGTCCATCGGCCAGTACGCCGGCGAGAAGAGCATCATCGAGGACGTCGTCATCGAGAACGTGTGGCTGCTCAACGGCCAGCACGGCGCGCGGCTGAAGACGTGGGCCGGCCCGGATGTGGGCTATGGGTACATCAACAACGTCACCTTCCGCAACTTCTGGAATGCGAATAACGAGTACTCTGCCTTTTTGGACTCGTGCTACTTTAACGTTAGTCTCTCTTCTCTCCCTAAACCTCTCTCTCTTTGGTAAACCCCTGTGAAACTGACCGTTAGCAGATCAACGAAACAACCTGCTCCGCCTTCCCCAGCCATGTGAACATCACCAACATCCTATTCCAGAACTTCACGGGTTACACCTCGGGCAAGTACGGCCGCGCCGTGGCCCGCTTCACCTGCTCGCCCAACGCCATTTGCGAGAACATCAAGCTCAAGGACTTCAACGTCAAGACGCCCTGCGGCGAGCCCGTTGTTATCTGTGACGGTATCGAGGAGGATATCGGCGTCCCGTGCGTCAAGGCTGCGAGCCCCGAGGGCAAGGCTGCGCTCAAGCCGGCTTGTACTACTGCTATGGCTACGCTGCCGACGCCTACGCCTTGGTAGGTAGACTGCGCTAGGGATGGAAGTTGTCGGGTTGGATGTGGCACCGGATGGGGCAAAATACTTCTTGTATACAATTTACTTCGTATTTTGACTGAATGAATAATGAATGATTACTGAAACGTCATGGTCCTGGAGGGTTATTGTGGGGAAGTTAAAGGAATTGGATGGATGCGAAAGTTGATAAAATTCCCTTAGGTATAGGGTAGGTCGGCTTGACAGCCCAAGACCTAGGCTTCGTGTCGGCGCGTGTCCCAGCCAACGAAGACAAATGACATAACAAGACGGTATGTATTCCTCAACGCATGCATCCAATACCGAGGGAAGCTGCCAATGAGACCTATGGGAGGCAGCCCAACAAGGACATATCAGTCGCACCACAAGGGACCAGGTGCGCCGACGAGCTTGCCGACAGCTTCTTCACCCATGTCCTCGTGCCCTGGAAGCGGAATGAGACCGTCGACCGCCAAGCCTCAAGGCATACACCGCCCTCTCCCAGCTCCAAAGCCAGTCCAGCTTGACGCTATCACGGCCGTTTGCGGCGTGCAGTGCGAAATGAGAGAGAGCACTACGGACAAGGGAGGTGACTTTCAAGCTTTCTTCGCCAAGCATCTCGCTAACCATTCCCCAAAGGTTACTAGCCCATTCTCATCAAGCTTCGCTCAGCTCGTCTTGGCTCGAAACTTGGTCCAGCCTTAAACCACCTGCCAAGCAGCCAAGAACGCATTCCGCCCTGCATCACGGGGTCCGGTGACGAGCTACCGGTAGACGAGATCCGTTCTCCTGTCACAATATGAAGCATCATGGCGGCGGTGACGCCGTTGGGAGACCGACGCCAGGAGAGCTATTACCCCTGCGCCACAGTACCCATTTTAGGGTCAAGAGAACGGCGGCTCCCTGCAGACACTGGGAGATGAAAGCGCATCTGATTTCCCTTTCTATTCAGCCCCAAGAATGGGTCGAAGGGCTGAGACTCGATAGCTCTGTCTTGGCCTCTTGTTTGTTCATACCGAGCCTATCAAATGTTTCGTTCTCAGTCACCGAGAGCATAGCTAACCCGGACAGGAATGTTACGTGCTCTCACAGCATGCCTAGCAACAAGCGTTGCAGGTCAGCCACATGTCAACAGCGGACGCGAGAATGCCATATTCAGCGAGTGGATCAGCCCATCTCTCGCTTCCAGCATCAATCAAGATCATGGCAAATTCAGGGGGCTCCAGGCGCCCCCCCAAGCATCGTCATTCCGTAACATCAACGGAGGGCCGCCAGTGGAGCTAACGAAGTAGCGGGCAACTAATAACGGTCCGGTGTTATATAAAACAAACAAACCCTCCCTTCTCTCTGGGCTCTCGTCGAACTACGTACACAATCCTCGACCACTCACGCCTCTCTCGAGACTCTCCAAAACAAACGACACAACCTACCTTACCCAGTCAATCTACTCCCCAACCACCACCACCACCACCACCAGCCCAACATGTTGACCCCGTCCCTCCTCCTCACCATCGGCGCCCTCGCCAGCCTGACAACCGCCCAATATCACGCCGCAATCCACCCCGGCCTAGTCGCCAAGCGCGACCTAGCCGCCCGCCAGACCGACACCGGCGGTGACGACGACTCGGGCCTGGACGCGGCGACATCCTGCATCAGCGACCTAATGTCCATCTATTCCTCCCTCCCCACGCCCCCGCCCGAAATCTTCTCCTGGGAGGAAGCCAACACGATAACCGACCCGTGCTCCATCACCATTCCCGCCTCTCTGTCCTCCGCTTTTTCGTCTTACGAGTCCGAGGCCCTGAGCTGGTTCAGCGAGCACAGCGCCGAGATCGAGGACGCGCTGAGCGATTGTCCGCTGTACAGCAGCCTGGCGCCTGGGGATGGGGACGCGCCCGTGGATGTTTGTACCGAGAGGGTCGGTGGTGGGGGTGGACAGGTGACGACGACGAGGGAGGAGGGGGATGATGATGATACGAAGACTACGGATGCTGCGGGGACGACGACGAGGACTACTGCGGGTAGGACTACGGGGACGGGAACGACGAGCACGCCTACCGGGAGTGGGACTGGTGCTGGTCAGGTGGCTTCGACGCAGAGCGGGAATGTCGGGCCGAGGGAGACGGGGTTCGTGGCTGGTGCTGTTGCGCTTGCTGGGTTTTTGGGGGTTGTTGCTGCGCTGTAAGGGAGGGGATGTGTATAATGGTTGGTGGTAATGGGAGGAGAAGGGGGAGGTGGAGGGATAAGGTTTTGGTAGAGCGAAAGCTTAGCTATTATCATCCGAAGTGTGTTGCTATCCCAATTTCGATACCATAGTGCTTTCAGCAGTATTGTCTGGCTTCAAAATACTTTATTATTCAACCAAAGCCTTCGTCGTGTCTTCAAGTTGTCACTGGCTGTTGCAAAGTTGAACTTAGGATTGCACAGGTGTTATCTCACTATATATCCCGCAGCTATAATCGTAGAAACAGCGCCCCTGATATACATGGTCCCTTCAAAACAGTATCTTCTACCACACCCAGTGCCGTACGCCACAACCAAACCAAATCCGAAACCACCTAGTCCAGAGACGCCATCAATCCTTCTTAACCCCAACCTTCCCCAACTTCCGCAACCCAAGCCCGCCCACAAGACAAGCCGTAACCATCCAAGCAAAACAAGCCCAAAACGCCGCCCGATACCCCTTCAACAGCGCGCCCGCCTCGTCATACCTATGCTCGCTATCCCTCGTCACCGTCGTGCTAATAACACTCATCGTCGTCAACCCAATCGACACGCCGACCATACTAAGCGTGTTAAACACCGCCCCCGCCAGCGCCTGCATCTTCTGCGGAAACACATCGCTCACAATAATCAGCCCCACGGTGAACAACACGTCGGCGCTCAGCGGCGCGAGCAGCTGCGCGGGCAGCTCGGCGTACCAGTACGGCCATGCCGGGTTCAACAGCGCCATCAACAGGGGGGCGCCGGCGCAGAGCCCGCTGGAGAGGAGCACGGCGTAGGTCGCGGGTACGCGGTGGACGACGAGGCCGATGGTGAGGTTGATTACCGTGCCGAAGAGGAGGTTGGGGAGCAGGCGCAGGCTGGCGCCGAGGGCGGAGGTGCGCTGGACGTCTTGGAAGTAGAGGGAGCAGAAGAGCTCCATGCAGTTCATGACTGCTGTTGACAGTAAGATCATGATGGAGACGGAGGTGAAGGCCAGCTTGCGCCAGATGGAGTTGGGGATGAGGGCGGGCTTGGAGAGGGATTCTTGGCGGTGCATCCAGTAGATGAACGCTGGGATTAGGGAGAGGGATAGCGTGAGGAGGACGATGTTGGTTGGTTTGTGGATCTCCTGGATGTCGGAGGAGAGCATCGCCAGGACGTAGGAGAAGGTGGCGAGGATGGTGGACGCGATGGTGGCGCCCACCCAGTCGATGTCGGTGCGCAGGCGCTTAGCGATGGACGCTTCGGAGGGGTGCGGCTTGACGACGGGCAGGGCCCAGATGCCGACCAGCCAGAGCACGAAGGCGAGGCCGCCGCCGATGTAGTACCCCGCCCGCCAGCCTAGGGAGCTGCTGACGAAGACGCCGCCGAGCACGAGACCGAGGGCGAAACCCAGCGTCATGGCCAGTCCCAAAGAGGCGAAACCTAGGTTCCTCGGCCGACCTGCCTCAACGGCCGTTGAGACGATGGAGAGGCTCGACGGCACGACGAGGGCGGAGGCAATTCCTTGCATGGCGCGAAACATGATCAGCTCTATCCCCGTGCGCGACAGGCCGCACGCCAAGATGAAGACGGCGAGGAAGAAACATCCCGTCAGGTTGACTATGCGCGGCCCCACGACGTCCGCCACGGAGCCAGAGAGGAGGAAGCACGTGCCCGACGTCAAGGCGAAGACGGAGGACGGCCAGACGAGGAGGCCCGGGTCGAGGGCGAGGTCGGCGGCAACGGTGGGGAGGCCGACTGTTATGAGCCCCGAGGAGAAGGAGGTCACAAAGTTTATCCCTGCCAGCTGGACGATGATGATCCAGGACCGCGTCTTGCGGAGGGGCTTGGGCAGGTGGGATTGCAGCTTGGACTGGGTTATTTGCAAAGTGTTACTGCTGTTGGGCTCGTCGTCTGGAGTTCGCTCTGGGGATTCTGAGTCTGATGAGAGGCCGGCCGGGGCTGCGGGATGCAGTTTGAGGCCTTGACGGTCTAAGTCGTCGAGCTGGGTTTGGGTGGTCATTGTCTCTGCCATTGTGGGTGTCACGGCCGGAAGACTCGTTACAAAGGTGATTCAGGGTCAAGAGAGGAGCTTGAATTGAGAGGAAAGCAGACTATTTACATCATAGAGGAACATTCGAATTCTTATCAACGGGTTGGGGGCCGGCGCGACTCGAATCTCCGGCCCCTTTCCTGTCGGTGGTGATGGTTTTGCACGCCCTGTTGTTCACATGAAGTGGATTTTGGTGGGCTTTTAGCGTTGTGATGTCAGTGGCTGCATTCCTTCCACTTGGCGTGCTTGGCCGGAGTTACCGGTCCCCGGGTTAGGGTTATGCTCCGAAGTCTCGACTTGGCGATTACGATCATATGTTTCCAAACTTCAACACACAGGACAAGATGGTAAACCGCGTCCGGGGTTAATTGAGGAGCATGCTCTGGACCTGTTCTGGAAGTCACACTTCAATTCAAATCACACGCGGCTAATGAAGTCTCATCCAGACACGGGTAGCTCTGAGCATCCATCTACACTCTGCAGGCCATCGGACGGGATCACCAGCTCCCCCAGTTTGATCTGCGCGGTTAACTGGAGATGGAAGGCTCCCAGAAGTTTTGTTGTGCGCCAGCAGTTTATCCGCCGACGGTCTGAGACGGCGGGACAGCACACAGGCTGTACGGTGAGGAGACACTCCCACTTCCGGGTTGAAGTGTTCTGAACGAAACTCGAATTGCTATATATCTGCCCCAAGGCCGGGACCTGAGTCGTAAGAATCGTGTATATCTTGCTATATCACCTCCTTATCCCCTCTCTCTTGTTGTAAAGTGGTATCTAAACAGTCTTCAAGACTTCAAAAGAACAAAAATCCCCCCTCCCAAGTCCAAAACCATGTCTTCACCTAATCAGTATCAAAGAAACTCCCCGCCCTCTTCAAAATACTCAGATCCACGAGCCTCATGACCCGTCCATCCAATCTCCTCACACTCTCATCCCAAAACCACCACACCGCCCCAACCACCCCAGCCAACAGAACCTGCGCCACTCCCACCCCGATACAAGTCGCCTTCAGCCCCTCCCAGTCCCAAACCGCATTCGGCACGGCAATCACGAACACACCAGCCATCAGCGTCCGCCAGAACCCGACGCCGGCATCCATGTGCGTCGTGTTCCTCAGCGCCACACCGAGGTTGGACGAGGTGAACGCCGTGCTACGTCTGATCAGGGGGCGGGAGGCGGAGTCTATGACGGCTGCGCCGGCCGCTACTAGACCGAGGAGGAAGGATAGCAGGGGAAAGCTGACGCGCGAGCCGAGGTAGTTGATGGCGTAGACCATGGTCTGGTCCATCGGGACGGGCGTCATGCAGGAGGAGAGGTGCAGGCCGAAGGCCAGCAGGCCGGTGAAGATGAGCGCCGTGCCGGCGGATAGGGCGATGGAGTTGGACCGCGTGGCGGTGAAGGTTATGTGCCACTTCGGCCAGAGGGCGAAGAGGGCTGTTACGGCGGTGGCGAGGAGGAAGGGGCCCGTGGTGAGCAGGCCTAGTGTGGTGGTGGAGAGATTGAAGGGCATGGGGGCGAAGAGGAGCGGGAGGGAGAGGGACAGGCCCCAGAGCGTGCAGAGGGGGAGGAAGGAGACGAGGGAGTTGAGGATTGTGGTTGGCGCGATGAAGGCGCGGGGGACTTGGAGCAGGGTGGCGCTGTTGCGTTGCGGGGATGTGTAGGATAGGGGTTTCAGTTTGGCGATGTAGTCTTTTACGACATCGAGACGGGTGCGCGGGGCGAGGGGAAGGGATTTGATGTACCCCGTCGTGCTACCCGTCGCCGGGGTCTGGGCCATGTTGTAGGCGCGGTCGAAGGCAGTTTCCGGTGCGCCGAGGGCCAGGGCTGGCACGGCGATGAGGAAGAAGGCGCTGAGGACCGCGAACTGCAGGCCGAACCCGGTGCTGGTGGACGAGGCCAGACCACCGAGGAGAGGCGGTCCCCACGTTGTGGCCACCTGCACGATGGAGTACACTGCCACGCGGCGGCAGCGCTCGTGCTCGAAGTAGGTGTCGTGGATGGACCCCATGATGAGTGTGTCGAAGGCGCCCCACCCCAAGCCCTGGAAGATGCGGGCGGCCATGCACTGGCCGTAGCTGGTGGGTACGTTGGTGTTCCAAGTCGCGCCGATGAAGACCAGCAGCAGAGAGGCGAGGTAGAGAGGCCGCTTGCCGTATATCCTCGATGCGATGAGGGCGAGGAAACCGGTGATGGCGGAGAGGATGAGGGGCACGCCGGTGAGTGCTGCTGCTGCTGTGTAGGAGACGTCGTAGCCCTCTGCTAGGAGGTGGTTTACGGGTACGAATATCGTCTTCGTTACGCCCGTCATGGAGACCATTAGTAGGAGGGCACCGAGGTTTAGCTCTTTTCTCCATTGCGGCCAGTTCTGATGGCTTGTTAGTAGCGGACTGATTTCATGGAGTTGGGGATTCAGAGCTTACAAGAGGATCATCGGGGTCATCGCTCGGCTGAGGATTCAGCTCTACCATACTGAACTTGCCCCTCCCGTACTTGATCGGCCGCTTGCTCGTCTCGATGGACGACCACGACAGCCGCTTGTTGGACCCCAATATCCTCGCTTGGCTCGCCTTATCGTCAAACTGGACTTTCGACCTCTCTGTATTCGCAGTGCCAGGCCTGGTTGGCGGATTCATCCCTAATGGCGCCACACGCAGCGGCAGCGGTCGCACCGGACGAGCAGTCGGTGCCGGTTTGCTTGGTGCTGGTACTGGCGCCGGTGCTTTTGGCGTTGCTGGCCGCAGGTCCGTTTGGAGGCCGAGCGGTGAGGGCATTGTCGGGAGAGTCGGTGGCACGGGGAACTCCATGTCCTTGATCTCCTTGGCTGGCGGTGGAGGTGGCACTGCCAGTGATTTCCTCGTTGCCATTGCTGTTTGTATCTGCTCCTCCCATACGCTGCTATCCGGCCGAGCCAGGTCGGCGTACTCTTTCGCTAAACCATCCTCCATCGTGTCGTCTTTGTGTAATTAGGTATTCTGTTTGAATGAATGTCTCTGTCGGCCAGCGGGAGCTACAACTAGTGTAGAGCCAGAATGATCGGACGTCTTCTTTCCGTTTTCGCTGTCCAGCAGACGAATGGTGGGCAAGACGATTGAGAGCAAGCAATGCTCTGTAAGTGAGTGAATGACAGACAGAAAGAGAATGGAGGGACAGTGCAAGACGTGAGCAAGGGAGGGGATAGACACCCTAGACTTATCGAGAACGGACAAGGCCAGACGCAACAGATGATCAGGACAAGCACAGACAGACTTCTATGCAGCTATGCACCCACCAGAGCAATGCAGTACCTAGATGAGCAAGGGAGATAGGTGTATTGCCCAGCCCATTCCTTGTGCTCAGCACAATTGCTTCTGGCGCATGCATGAGAGAGGAGGAGAGCAGAGGCAAACACCAAACACAACCAGTCAACTTGACTGGCCGCCTCGACACACACACAGCGGGATGTCCAGGGGATCACGGCGATCAAGAGTGGTAATATTCCTGGATTCCAGCAGCCACCTCACCCCGGGTGGCTTCCACGGTGGTGAAGGCATGGACGGAAGTGGGTGCTGAGGGGGTCTCTCGCTCTGTCGTCACATTATGCAGTCTGCGTGAGGCAGGGGTATGAACTTTGACAGGGTCCGGGACCTGGCAGTTGGTGATTGATCCGCGCATCAATTCCCGGGCATCTGGCATGCGGTGTGGTCTGTGTTCCGGGCTGCGCTATGACGGGCAAGAGCTGTAGCCCTGCGGAGATCAAGCTGGAGGCTGAAACGGTTCGTGTGACGCTATGGTTGCAGACGCATATCGTGACAGGGTGAATCGATATCCTAAATAAAGGCATGTTGAGCCACTGGTTGACATGAGCTGGTTGATCCCTAGGCCTCAATAAGTAAACCGGAGAAAGACATTATGATGAGCGACTTGAGTTCAGAAATATCGAGAAGTTGTTGCAGTTAGAAGATCGAGAAGACGGGAGCTAAATATAAGCATATGGATCCCTTAACAAAATCGCAGTTCAAATGGGTGCGTTCCTGTTAGAGTGGAGAATGACATGCTTGGGAGGAGATGGATCCGATGTTTCGCACGTCTCAAGTTCTAATCCTGTTCTCATCGCTTGTCTTTCTGCATCAACCTGGAAGTTTGAGCCATCATGGTAAAGTCAGGCGGAATCGAATCGAACGGATGCCGTCTAGACTGAACACTTCTTCATTTCTATTACACACTCTCCCTCGACATCCCACAAGCTAACATCTACGCAGCAACACCATTCCCATTCTTCTCTTTAGGGTTAGGGTTACCTTCCCTCTCCCTCAACGCCTTCCTCACCTTCGGGATGATATACCTCCCATAATCTATAGCATCGTTCAGATTGTCGTATCCCCGGATACTAATCAACTCGGCCCCCAAGTCCACATAATCCAGTATACTCTCCGCCAGCGTCTCGGGGCTGCCCACGAGCGCCGTGCTCGCGCCCCTCGCGCCAGTAGCAGTGACAGTAGGATACCACAGCGCCCTGTCCTGCACGTCCCCCCTCTTCGCAATCTCCAGCAACCTCTGGCTGCCCACGTTCTGGGGGCCCGGGGCGTTAGGCCCGCTAGCGGCCGTCGTCGCGCTCGCCGCCGTCGGCGGGAAAACACCGCTCGCCGGCGCGGCTGCCTTGGCGTGGTTCGCTTTGAGGAGGTCGAGCGTGCGGTGCGCCTTGGCCCAGGCGAGCTCGTCCGTCTCGGCTGTGATGGGGCGGAAGGTGACCCATATCCTCGGGCGGTCTCCGTCGGGACGGCCAGCGGCGGCGGCGGCGGCGTAGATGCGGTCGATTTGTTCCTTTGTTTCCTTCAGGGGCTCGCCCCACAGGCCGAATATGTCGGCCAGCGCGCCGCCGATGCGGTAGGCTTCGTCGGACGACCCGCCGACGGAGACGGGAATGTTTTTGCCGTTGACGGGACGCACGCGGTTGCTGAACTGCTTAAAAGTATAAAACTTGCTGTCCCAGTCGAAGGCCTCCGGACTCTCCCACGCGCGGCGGAGGATCTTGATGTAATCCTCTAGTCGGGCGTACCGCTGGTCTTTGGAGAGGAAGTCCCCCTCCTTGGCCTGCTCGGCGTCGCTGCCGCCGGCGATGAAGTGCACCACCACCCTGCCGCGGGAGAGCTGGTCGAGTGTGGCCAGGGCTTTGGCCGCGACGGTGGGGGGTAGGGTGTTGGGGCGCAGGGCGATGATGACCTTGATGTGCTTCGTGTTGGCCGCTATCGTGGCGCCGATGGTGAAGGGGTCGTAGCTGGAGGAGTCGTAGGGCACGAGGGTGTAGTTGTAGTCGTAGTCGTCCAGGGTGCGGGCGTAGCGGACTAGGTAGTCCGGGTCGACGCCTGCGCCCGGGATGGGGGCCAGTTCCGTCGAGGCATTGGGGAAGGTTACGGAGATGAATTCGGTCGGCATCTTGACGGTTGGGTGGGGGTTGCTACGTGGGAAGAAGGATGATGAGCTCTTGGGAAAGCTTCATCGCGACAAGCAAACGATCAACATGACGCGCCGGCGTATTTGTATCTTGGAGGGATGACCCTGAAAGGATCAAGCGTGCCATGGCGACAGCTGTCGAGGAATCACGCAAGAGACAGATCACGCGAGAGGTGGTTAGTTACACTCTACTTGGGTAACTCGGGTTGATAAGCATTCAGCTAGTTTCCGTACTGGCTGGCTTGGCTATCATGAGGCTGCACTGTTTTGCGATGTTGTAGTTGAATCACGCAAGAGGGGTTAGAACCAATGTCGACTAGGCACGACTTTAGTCATCGACGTAGCTTATAGGGTAGCTCCGGTCGATAACTCCGGTGGAACATGTTCGCTTTAGTGAATTGCATCATTTCCTCGGTCAGGGGCACCTGAGGATCTGGAGTTTCTTTTCGTGTGTCTAGTGTTGGATAAGTCGTGCTATAGGGTCGCTGGTATATTCTGTTTTGACGATTGCGTGATCACCGTCTATAAAAACGACTCTTCGACCGGGTTAACCTGGAAGTGTCAAGAGAGATCGCTAAAAGCAATGAGAGTCGCAGTCTCCAAACCGAAATAGTAACCTATTCCACAGTGTCCAGCTGTTTCATTAATGCCTTGCTTCTATTAAACACGGAGTAGAACCGAGCCCGGCATTGGGGAACAAGCTTCTGTTCCAGATCTCCTGGACCCCGGCCGACGATCATACCACCGCTGTGTATCGACATCGGGGAACGCGGTAGCCGGCGACACTGATACACTGCGCATGAAGAATGGACGAGAGCGAGTGTCGAGGTTCTAACATGACGTAGATAGAATCCATGTATCATATTTCCAGAACTCCGTCCAAGACGCCGTCAACCGCAACCCCAAACTCCGTATGTAGCCCTGATTATGTCGGCAACCTCACCGGCGAACTCGTACATGATTACTATTCTTATACAGAACATCATGCCTCGGTCTCTCGTCCACCCATCTCATATATACCCACGTAGCCATATGGACACCCAAACAAACGCCGACCTCCACATCTATCTCAGTGCACCTGTTTCCCCCCTCTCCCTCCCCTCGTCCTAATCCTCCTCAACAAATACCCCTTCCCGCCCGCAAGCGGCAGCGTCATGTACCCGAACGGCGTCCTCGGGCCGAGCCAATCATCCGCTCGGTCTGGTAGTTCTTCTCAAATGTGCAAGTATGTCAGACCGGCGTCGTAAGCGTCCACCCGGGCCTCATGGAACTGCGCCGGGCGGTGTTGGCGAACAGCAGCGTCTGAAAGGGTATGGATATCGTCTTTCCTTCTCCTCCGCCGGCGTCGCGGCCGTCGATGAAGAAGCCTACACGCGGGGGAAAAAAAGGGGAGATGTGTGAGCGATTTTGTTCTTGTTTTTTGTTGCCCTTCTCTCGATTTATTGTGTAGGTGATGGGGTTTGAGAAAGAGGGTAGTTCAGGAGTTGTTCATAAGAAATGGGTGGGGGAGAAAACCATTCAGCTGCAGCGTGGGATACAAGACGTGATGTTCGAGAGAATATGTCACGATACAGATATTGACCTGGTGGGATAGGTGTCAAAATCATGTGGGTGTGTTCGAGGTGAGGTCATTATGGAAAACAGCAACGGCGCACTCGGCCAACCCGTTCATTTTGGTCTCCTCTTTCCGAGCAACTATGCCGGATAGAAGTACGGGGATCAAATCTCATACCCCTCTACATCCTCAAACGTTTCGTTGGGGAATAAAAAAAGGGGTAGGTGTGTCCGCCTGTACTTCAGAAAGAGCAAGGCTCGTGATGCGTCTGCTTCGTAACAAACAAGATGTCAAACGGGTGGTATATCCTCGCCTCAAGGTTGTGCAAGCGTGCAAGAAGGGGAATTAAAGAAAAATCACTGCTTCTCAAAAAGAAGCAATGACAATAGCATTACCTGAATTTGTCAACTCCTCAGTCTCCGATCTCTCAAGGTTGACCAGCAACCTCCTCGTCCGCACCACGAGCTCGGAGAACTCCAGCCTGTACGACACGGGAAAGTCCTCGTCGCTCATGACGAACACGGCCTGCCTCGGCAGCGCTTTGCGCTCCACGACGCCGAACCGGATGCCGACGTCCTGCTTCGCGTCCGCCCAGAGGATGGGCGGTGCACCCGCCTCGCTACCGTCCGCACAGTCGCCGCCTTTGTCGCACCGCTTGGCCAGCCACTCCCGCCACGTCCGGATGAGGCCCTCCTCCACGTTGACGTGGCTGAGGAACAGACCCCTCCGCGGCCCGCGCTTGACGATGTTGACGACCGTGCAGAGCTGGGCGAACGGCTCGGCCTCGTCGAGGTGGATCGTTTCCGAGCTGACCTCGGGCTGCGCCTCGGCGCCGCTGTTGCGGACGGGCGTGAAGTGGGAGTAGAGGTTGTTCAGGCCCGCCAGGCTGCGGGTGTCGGCTTCTGGCACGGCGAGGGCGTCGGTGTGCGTGTAGGAGCAGTACGAGGGCTCGGAGAAGAGGCGCTGGGCGGGCGTGAAGCACTCAAGCTGGAGCTCGTGGTCGGGCAGGCGGGCGGCGTGCAGGAACCGGTCGTGCAGGAGGGCGACGGCGGCGGAGTAGAGGCGGCGGTTGAGGGTTGTTACGGTCAGGAGCTCCGGGGTGGAGAGGTAGGGGAGGATGGAGAGGAGGATCTGAGAAAGATTGGAAGTCAGAGGGATGGTTACTGGGAGGTTACATCGTGGAGGTGGAGGAGGAGGCATACCTCGTTTGGTAACGAGTCGATTGTTACGGGCGCCGTCATGGTGTCCGTCCTAGGTATGTGCAAGTCCAAAGAATACTGAGCGAGTTTTGGGGAGAAGGACAGTAGTGCTCTCAGCTAACTACTTGTCGACAATGGTTCAGTAGACACAAAGGACGACGCGGATCGGACAATTGGTGCCCATGATATATGGATGGACTGACGACTCCTCGGACTCGTAATCTCACGCAACACAGTTTCTGACAGTGTATCCCCAGTATAAGGTGGTAAGGTATTGTTGACCCAGGAGATAATTGCGCACCGGCGACGTATCCAATGGTCCAGGTACGAAGCAGTAAAGGTACCAAGAGTAAGGCCGATATGTCAGGAGACGCGCCCAAGGCTCACCCCATCCTACACTGGAGTCCGAACCGTAATCCTGGACGCAGGTATAGACGACTGGAGCGTAAGGAAAGCGCGCCGCATCGGTCAACGCCGGTCAGCTATACGTCGCATTCCGTTGCTGACGGGGGGGTCTGTAAGTCTCCCGACTTTTACGAATCGCCTGTTTGGGACAGTCGAGTGACGGTGAATGAGCCGAGATCGACAAGGTTCTGACCAGCAAAGAGCGCTGGGATGCAGATGATACTGACTATGAGCTAAAAGTGGCAGAGCTGAGGAATCTAGGATTTTACGACGGGGAATCCGCGATATGTTCGGTCGGGGATTATGTCCTAATGGTTGCATCACAATGGAAGGAGACTGGAGTGACACTGGTCATCACTTACTGTGGTAGGCGCTACTCCCTACTAGCGCCGAGTCGGAGTCAAGCGATAAGACATCGGGGGAGCGATAAGGTAAAGAAGCGATCCACTGGTACCTTGTATTTTGCCCAGAGACAGGAAGACGACCGAAGACACCGACTTTCACATGTCGACCTACTTCCGCCGTGCGGAACTCTATATGTCTTGTCCTGTGCCATTACACATACATAGGACCCTAGATCGTTCCGCGTTTACTAAAACTAGAACGTGTAATCCTTCGACCCGCATAGGGACACTTCCCCGTCAGCCCCTTCTTACGTGAGCCCTTAGGGCTGGGCTCATCTCTAGAAATACTCGTCTATAGCCGCCCTTCCACCCCCGTTACTGATGGTAGTACTGATAGAACCAACCCGCTGCTTACTCAGAAAAAGCTCTGGTCGATCACCTTCGGTCCCGGAATGGTGTACGACTTGAAGTTCTGGCTGTGGATGTCCACCTTGAGACCGGGGTCGTTGGCATTGTATGCCCCCGGTAGCTTGACGCCGGCGGGGAGCTGCGAGCCGCTCGATTTAACCTTAACTTGCTGTATGGGGGTGCATATCGGTTAGTAAACGACCTTTGCCCTTGCTGTCTGGGGAACAAGGACACCTACAAAGCACGACATGTACAACTGCGCACCTCCCGCCTGCGCCGCCGCATGCAGAGCAATGGCCTCGGCCCTGATCAAGTAGTCGCCGGCTGGAATCTTGCTCGGGATCGTAAAGTGGTACCGCCCGCAGTCCTTGTTGAGCAGGTCCGTGCCCCACGTCTTGTTGGACGCGTCGTAGCCGAACTCGCTGACCTTGAACCACGGTTCCGACGAGCCGTCGGCCTTGGTGGCGTCGGCCACCTTGCTCATATAGATTATAACGGGCCCGTAATGCTGCCCGCCGATGGACTCCGTCTTACACGTCCGGTCGTGCGGCTGCTGGTGCATCTCGACGGCTGCGCCCTGGCCGGCTGTCACTTCGCAGGTGCCGGCCACGCCCTTGGTGCCGCCTACGTTGCAGACCATGTCCTTGCTTGTGACGCTGGTCACGGGGCTGTTGCTTGCCTGCGTGGTGGTTAGTTGGAGGGAGATTGGTGGTGGATCGGGGCACTGCATACGGGTAGCCTTATGCATTTCTGGTCGGCGTCGACACCGTTTACCCAGAACTCCTGGAAGGTCGCGTGTGCGGCTGCCGATGTGACGGCGCCGAGGAGGGCAAAGACAGTGCCAGTCTTCATTTTGAGAAGTGTCTGCCGGGTACAGTACAAGAGGCGGGCAGAAAGAGAGCAACGAGATGGAGTAATGAGGGTGATGTCACGAACAACATCTCTCAGTTCCAAGTGCGACCAGAAGAAGATATACTCCCTCCCTACTCACTCAACACGGACCAACTCAACATATCCCTCGCCGCAAACCGCCATGCCTCATCTACCTGATGCCTTTGACCATCGAGCTGATAGGTCCATCGCCTGGTTTGTTATATTGCCCATGCCGGCAACTGGACGTGGCATGGGCAGATCCGGGGTGCAGGTAGATCGTGGAGGGTCCAGTACCGTCATGCTATATCGGCCCGTAATATGGACCGCAAAGCTCCGGAGCGAAGGCTCATTTAGCCAGAGTCCAAAGAGTCCAAATCTTGCACTCAGATGCTCCATAACACTCTGTTGCCCATCTATGCACTGCATGTCTGTAGTGGATCGGACGGCAGATGCCCAGCGCATTGAATGCATTGCCTTGATCTGGCCCAGATCTCCCATCCCATCACCAGATCCAGCCATGTCCGGTCCGTCCAGCCCCGAATAGACAACAAACAAGCCGCAGCTGTCATAAATGCCTTCATGTGCCTCCTGCGCTCTTCCCAGCTCTGGGAAAAGCTTATACGCCGCCTGTGTCGCGGAGATGGCATGCCATGTCATCTCCCGGCTTCGTGCGGCCGGCCGGCCGTGCCTTCGAGTGGGCTGAGACCGATGGCTGTGGCCGACGCCCAGAACTCGGTATCGTTGGGGGGCTGACGGAGTCGACCGATCAATGCACGTGAATTTCGGTCTTGGGTTCGCCTGATGAAGCTCGGCTGCTGTCGTAGACACTTGTCTAAGAAGCAAACTTGCAGGCAGTGTAAGAACTGGCACGCTGCAGCGCAGGTCAAACATCATTCCATCCCTCTCGCAATTAGGGTAGGTCGCAGCAATCTGTGGCGAGAAGAGGATGGGACTTGCTGCAGTCCCTGCATTCCGCCAAGAAGTCCAGTCGCTTCTTCTTGTCCGTGTCCATGTCTGTGGAAGATGTGAAGATGAAAAATAGGATGAGAAGGCAAGACCCGCAGCTTCATCGTCAACACCTTCGGCTCCACAGGGCCCAGCCAGCCAATGGACCACGGCGCAAAGCGAATGAGTCGACCTGGCTTGTAGGCACTTGCTCCCGAGACAGGGGTGGCCACGCGCGCTAGAAGGTGGCCCGCTTTCTTGGTTTTGGGGAATGGCAACCTGCCGATTGTTCAATGTTTGTTTCTTTGCGCCTGCCACTGTCATTGCGACTCAGTTAGCGAACCACTTGCAACTCTGACTCCCTTTTTCCTCTTGCATGCAAACGATTTCAGACTCTCAGTTCTGCCGTACATCGCATAAAGCCACACGCAGTTCTCTTCTTCTCGACCACCACACTCTCTCTCGTCCGATCGAAGCAGAAGAACACAGACAAAAGTAAACATGTCGCCAGCAGCCACCGCCAACGGCGAGGCCGTTGCGCCAAACGGCGCTGAGGGCAAGAAGAACTTCCCAGGTACGTATCAGTTACCCACCCGGCTTGTCTATGGCAACATGCTAACCTCCGGCCCAAGACGTCGGCGTCGTCGACACACCGAAAGTCTCCGAACCCTGGACGGTAGACAAAGTCCTCGACACCATCCGCGGCGGCAAGCCGGCCGAGGGCTCCAGCTCGCCGGTAGCCTACTTCCACATGCTCGAGCGGCTGAAGACGACCAAGCGCGAGGGATGGCGCAGGTTCGACATCCACCGGTTCGTTGGCCCTTCTTCCCTCCCTGCACCCATCTCCTCTAGTTCACAATGCTAACATGCCGTCTCTTCCAGGGGCGAATCAATCGCCGACCACATGTACCGCATGTCCCTAATGTCCATGCTCGCGCCCCCCTCCCTCGCCTCCAAGCTCGACCTCCACAAGTGCATGAAGATGTGCCTCATCCACGACATGGCCGAGTCTTTAGTCGGTGACATTACCCCCGTCGACGGCGTCGCGAAGCCGGAAAAGTCCCGCCGCGAGGCGACGACGATGGACTACATCACCCAGAACCTGCTGGGCAGCATCTACGGCGGCAAGAGTAACGCGGGAGAGGAGATCAAGGCCATCTGGCAGGAGTACGAGGACAGCGAGACGTTAGAGTCTATCTATGTCCATGATATTGACAAGGTGGAGCTGTTGCTGCAGATGGTGGAGTACGAGAAACGGGCGCGGGAGCAAGGGCAGGTGATGGACTTGGGCGAGTTCGCGTACGTGGCTACCAAGATTGTGTTGCCTGAGACGAAGGAGTGGGCTGCCAAGTTGCTGGAGGAGAGGGAGGAGGTTTGGGGTCGGCAGGGACACGTCCATGGCGAGGAAGGGGTGGAAGGGGGTGTGTCGAGGGATCATGCGGAGGCGCAGAATGAGTACTACAACAAGAAGCAGTAGGGGTGGTGAAGATTCGAGGTTGAAAGCATGGATTAGACGCTTGGGCTGATGGTGATGGGGTTTTCGTCGCTAGAAGTTGGGGCTTCACTTGGGACACATGGCTACAAGGTTCACAACGGGTTAGGGAGTTACATTCGAGAGGGGATATCTCACGATACCATGATTATGAATAGCTAGGGCGAGACAAGTTATTGGTACTGGTTAAGAGACATCGACAGTATCGAGGGACCTGTGACCGACCGCGCTGAAGATGTTCTACCCCACCATCTGGGACTGGGACGCTAATGCCGTTCACCAGGCAACGCTTGTCGACGGAACTACCGAGTGAACAGGATCAACAAAGGAAGTGCCATTTAAGGGTCCTTCGTTTAACATTTTTCTCGAGGACGGATCCAGGGGTCTTGCACATGAAGTTGTCCGTATTGCATTGACTATTCACTTCACTTTTGCTGGTGGAAGGGCCTTTTTATCAGCGCATGAACCTGGATACGTCACTGCATATCATTCCCCGCGATTTGGCATTCTTTTTGTCGCCTCCAACTGAACCAAGACCAAGACCGCGTCAGCCACGTTCCCGTGTCCAGCGGCCCGTGAAACATCGAATAAGTGGCTTGCACGACAGAGACATCCGGCGTCATCCCATTCCCTAGACATCGGACCGTGACTGTCAAATACCTGAAACGAGGGACGAGAACACGGCTTCGAATAGCAGCAGAACCTTATTCCGCGACGAAATCTGACCTGCGCCGAGACCTCGCAGCTGACCTCTGCCGAAGCTACCCTCGAACCGCACGAAAGCTGTCACGAGCTCTCTTGCAGCAGAGCCTCATCGCACTCCCCATCGGATCGACTACACGAAAGGAATCTGGGATTGGCGAGAGCAACAATCACAGTGCTGGATTAGGAGGGAGAGGACCAACGAGGTTGATAACAACATGCGTCGCGACCTGGTGTAGCGCAAATCGACCTCTTCCGACACGAACCCGCAGCGAGCCGAGCGGACCACTTTGCAGGATACGAAGTAGCGGAGCTCAACATCAACGACGATGGCATTCGCAACCGAGTTCCACATGCCGGGAGCCTACTTCGACCCAGCAACCCCAGCAGCGACAGGGCAACCCCTCAGCGCGACCATGTTCCGACCGCCCATGTCCCCCTCCGCCTCGAGCTCCGTCTACAACCTCGCCAAATCGACGGGGTCGCTATACTCGGACGTCTCAATGGCGAACAACAACACCCCCAGCGTCGGCGCAAAGCGGAAGCGGACACGGGCAGAAGTGAGCAGAGCATCGACACCAAATGCGGATTGGAACATGAACATGGACGGCGCATGCGATCCACGAGAGGAGGAGACACCAGCCCGTCAACAACAACTAAATACGGCCGGCGGCAGAGAAATCCGCTACACCCTAGCAGGCCAAATCGACACCCCCTCCGGCCCTCCCCCTCACACCACAAACGGCATCTTAGAAGACAGCGTCTACTCCGACATCGACTACCGGCGCGCCCTCGGCTCGAAGCGGCCGCACGACGATCTCGATTCTCCCTCCACAGCCTTCTCCGGCCTGCGCCTCGAGACACCCAATGCAGGGCCCGTAACACCTCGGCAAGTTGGCTGGAGTAGCCTCGCGCTGTCAACAATAGGCGGCGTGGTAGGCAAGGTCTGGGAATTCTGCAAGGCGGGCGGGTTTCGCGGGTTTCAGGCCGGCGGCGGGGAGCGGTACGCTATTGGCACGCCGAGTAAGGGCGGACAGCAGTGGTGTAACGAGCACGACGTGCCGACTTTGGAGGTTGATGCCGACGAGCATAACGTGCCCGGCGGGTTCCCTCAGTCGGAGTATGTGTCGCTGCACGAGCTGAGTACACCGGACAGCACACCCAGGCCGGCTGTCAAGCGACGACAGACGAGTGCCACCAACGGGGAGGAGTTGAGGCGGAACTGGGTGATAGTAGACCAACCCTCCCCCTCCGCATCCTCTCCCTCACAGCAGCAATCCCTACGTCCCTCGACCACATTCACCAAACCCTCCTCCACCCGGCCATCCCTCTCCCGTCCGGGCCCGCACGCACCACGCTACAGCACACCAACAACATCCTCCTCCTCCTCCCGCCGCATCTCCGTCCCCAAGTCCCGCCTCTCACACAACAACAACAACAACACACCCTCCGCAGCAACCCGCACCCGCAATGCCCGCAACAGGATATCCCACGCCGGCTCGCCCGCCTTATCCGCCCGCGAACCGGCAAGCTACGCCGCCCCACGCTCCCCCTCATCCCTCTCCGTCTCCCACAACCACAACAACCAAACCCCCGGCTCACCATCCCGCATCCCCCTCCCCACCAACCCAGCCAACGGTTCAGCCCCGAACCCGTTCGCCATACCGGGCACCTCATCCCTCTCCCTTCCCCGGCCTAGCAGCCGGGCCAGCCTATCCCGCTGCGCTTCGCCCGCCCCTCTACATCAAACCTCGTCGTCATCCCACAAGCGGAACGCTAGCACCGCCTCCGCCTCAGGAAAGTCGGGGAGACGGTCGGCAGAGGGGATGGTGGACAGCCCGCGCCTGACGGCGGAAGCAAAACAGCTGGCCGCCAAGAAGCTCGCCGCGGAGCGGGACGCGGACGCCAAGATGGAGGCGTTTAATCGGCGACTGATGGACATGATCCGCCAGGGGAAGGAGGCGCTGGGCACGACGGTGGAGGTGGATATGGAGGCGCAGGGAGAGTTGGGGATGCCTACTGCTGGGTGGGAGGATGATGACTGATGATACGGGCGATGAAGGATTGAGAAAGAGGGACAGAGAGATGTGGAAGACTGACTGGGAAGTTTGATCTGAACAAGAGGGAGTTCCGAGATGCCGGGCGGGATCATGTCGGCCAGATGGAAGCTGGAGACGAACTCCGAGGGAAGGACATGGAAATAGAGCCGAGGGAAGTGAAGTCTGGATGTATACCAGGGGATGTTGTGTACTAAGTTACTGGATTGGAGCGGTTCTTTTTCTGTTTTACGCATTTGCGAGCGATACCCCGGACGATATTACTGCGTCTTGTTTGGCTGTCACGGTCGGGTTCATGATGTCTGGCGCAAATGTCCGGGCTGGTCTGTTTTAGACATGACAATATTCCTTTTAATGAAGCTTTATGGCGAATCCTGGGAGTGTAGCGTGCTGCGATACCGTTCGTGCCATGTTCAACAAGCACAGTTCCATCCGCGATTGATATAAGTATTGACTGCTAGACCCAGCCACTACCAGACAGTGCTGGATAGCTGCTAAAGTGGCATCGTTGAGACTGATATCCCCATCGTTGCCGTTCCATTTATTCTCTCCCTAGCGGTCACTTCGCCTTGTGCCGTCTATTGGTACTCTATAGTCTATACGTCATGATCATGACCTTCCCATACCCATTTCCTTGCCAGTACGCAAGCTTTCAAACACACCTCCGCCCGCTCATTTCCTCCCAGTAGCAGCATCCTTAACGCTCAACTTCCCACTCGCAATATCCTTCACCGTAGCCAGGATCTCACCAAAGTCGTCAAACGTCGTAAACGGCACGCCCTCCCTCTCGCACCACGTCACCAGATCTGTCTCTTCGTTAGCAATCATCTCCCCTCCCCCTTCCACTATTCCTCGGAAATGGTAAAAACTCACCTCTTCCACTCTTAGCAAACAACAAATCCGTCTCCTTCGCCGCGCTCAAATCACTAACCCCGTCTCCGGCATACAGCAGTATCGGCCTTTCCCCCTCGGGCAACGCAGCGTAAGGCCTGATCTCCCGGCTCTTATCATGCCCGAACACGCTCTCATCATGGAACTCGATCCTCCACCCGCCCGCCTCCTCGATCGTCGTCTTCCCCTCCCTTACGGCGACGTCGTTACTCACGATCTGGATCGTCTCCGTCTCCTCATCCCCCAACCAAGCCCTCAACATCCCCTTAATAATGGGCTTCATACCACCGCTCAGAATAACGATGGGGATGTTGTTCTCCTTGCAGAACAGGAAAAAGGACTTGAAGTGCGGGTCGAGGGTTATGTTGGAAGATAAGAGGTCAATGCACTGAGAAAAGGGCAGGGAGATGCTGTCCATCATCTCCTGAAAAGCGTCGCGGAAGTGCCGCGTCCCCGAGAGGACGTCGGCGTTGCCCTGCAGGCGGAGGGCGGAGCCGAAGCCGACGTTGTCGGTCATGAAGTCGTTGCTGTCCTGCTGGGTTATGGTGCCGTCGTAGTCGGTGAAGAAGATGATCTTGGGCCGGGTGGCGAGGGCGGGGAGGTTGGGGTTGGTGGTTGAACCCATTTTGGGCGGGTTGGGGTTGGTGATGGTGAAGGTGAAGGTGATGTCGTTGGGGATGTGTGAGAAGGTGGGGATGGATGAGACGGACGGTTGGATTTGAAGTTGAGAAGTGAGACAGAATGGTTGAAAGGGTTACGTAGTACTATAAGTATCCCGGGGAAGTGGAAAGGATTGACAGGGGGCGTTGATTTGCGCTGCGGATACTTCTTGTCTCTGAAATGGGGCCCCTGGATTCTGAATGTCCCTGAATCTTGGTTTCTTGGTGTTGGCGATGAAAACTGCGGATTTCAAAAATGACTCGGGATTTTTTATGTCGATCTCAGCGCCAACATTTAGCTACCGCTCCGACTAGCGGAGTCAGCTCTATTTACACAGCATGCCGCCAATGCAAGGGACTGCAAATTTGTCGAGCGCTGGCTTATGCTAGGGATTGTAAGCACATTGTACTCTAGACCAGAGGTAGGCGTTTCTGTAGGCATATTTTTACATCAAAGGCATACATGGTACTGGAGCCAGAAAGAGGCAACACGCCTTGGCCAATGGCACTGCCTAAGAAGCGCCCAGCCTTCGTGACGAGAGTGCCAGCCTTCGTGACGAGAGTGACAGCCTCCCAAGCATTCGATTACTCGCCGCATCATGATATTAGTCACAAGATCTTAGCCATCTGTAAAGTGTGTAAACGGCTGCATTGTGGCTTGGGATAGAGATATACATTAATGGAGGTGTATCATATGCATTTAACCACTATTGTCGACCCCACGATTTCCATATCTTATTGAAGAGGGGCAGCTAAAAAAAAGTTGAAGCTCGCTGATGTTCGCTGGGATTTATTTATCTGGAACGACGTCACTGCAATCGACCTCCATCCTCCTCATACTCTCCTCCGAAAGCACCAATCTCCCTGCTACAGCCATTGAACATGGCTCGCCCAAAACGCTCCGTCCAGGCAGCAGCCGAAGACACCGTCAACCCTCCTGACGCCCTCACCGAAACACAATCCCTCGCGCGCGTCGTGAAAGCAGAGGGCAACAACCTCTACACCTGCGAGCTGCCCAACAAGAAGGCCGTCTGCCTCGAACTTGAGCCCAAGTTCCGCAACACCGTGTGGCTGAAGAGGGGCGGGTATGTGCTGATCGACGTCGGTTCGGCGGAGGAACGCAAGACGGGAAGTCGGGTTGTCGGGGAGATCATCAACATCGTTCGGGACGAGAAGGTCTGGCGGAAGAGACCGTATTGGTGAGTACGCTGAGAAAATTGGGGAACTGGAAAGAGAAAATGTTAGCTGACAGTGACTTTTCCACAGGCCAAAGGAGTTCGAGAAGCGGTCTTACGACGAGAGCGACGACGAGGAATCAACCGCTGGGAAGATGCCGCCCAGTGATTCCGAGGAGGCGTAGACGACAAGGACAACACCGCGCAAGGCATGGGCACCATGCTTCGATACCCTCTCGAATAAGAGCGCACCTCTCCTCACTCGTCAAGCTCTTCGAAAAGTTGGTCAAGCGCGTCAAGAAACTTGAAAATAAGATGCCCCGCGATAAGCAGCAACCCAATCAAGAGCGCCTGGTCCAGCCAAGTCAGGGGCCCTTTTACCCAAGAGTCCACCCAGTGGTACGCGGCCATCGCGGTGTAGACGTCCAGGAGCTGCCACTAATATTCTTGCACGGTTTCCGGCACCACCGGATCACCGCGCTCGTCGTCGTCCTCCTGACGCATCTAGCGTCCCGCCCCGTCGTATTCTTTCCTCGCTCCCCGAAAGACGAGGGCCACTGTTGCGGCCATTATGGCGACCACGACGAAGGAGCTGATCGGGGTGCTGGGGTAGACGTTCCAGGCCCATTCTTGGAGAAAGAAGAGGGCGTAGATGAGAACCGGGTGGATGCCGCCGCGCCAGAGGAGGTAGGGCGTCGACCAGGCTAGATAGGCGTAGAACTGATAATGGAGGGAGCGGGCGAAGAGTAGGCCGATGACGTTGGTTGTCAGAATGCTGGTCAGAATGTACTGCGGTGTGGTGGCCGTAGCCATGGCTAGCGCTTCGTTGCCGGTAAATGGAGATTCGAAGAAGAGCATGTGTCCGACGATGTCCGTGAGTGATTTGCCCGTTGGCTTGAGCATCTTTCTTACGATGAAGTCCGAGAGGACGACGATGTGGCCGGTGAGGAGGAGCAGTGAGAACCATCTGCTGAGGAATGTCTCCTCGTCCAGGAACCGCCAGTTCACCGTCCACTTGTAGAGGAACTGCCGCGAGAACTCAAACGCGCGCGCGAAGTAGCCCCAGGGGTTGCCCTGCAGGAAGGGGATGGCGATGACGAGTTGGATCTGGGCGATCACGATCGCTCGTCTGACGGCGCCCTTGAAATCGAGGCCGAGGAGGAGGATGATGCCCACGGCCGGCAGGACGAGCAGGAGGGACATCTTGACGCCCAGGCCGACGCTGTAGAAGATGGCGCCCACGGTCCACCAGCGCTTCTGGAAGAAGAAGGTCGCGAGCCACAGGTAGTAGGCCGCGAAGCCGTCGTTGAAGCAGCGGAGGACGTAGATGCTGTGGAGGCGCTTGGAGAGGACGAGGAGGGGTAAGAGGTATGGGGGTGCCAGGACAACAGCAGCCTTTAGTACATGAGTAGGCGGCGGTAGGGGGGAAGATACCAAGTACCTTTGCTCTCATATAACATGCCATAACGACGGCCAGCGCCGCTATGTAAAGACCGCCAAATACGTACTGAGCCAGCAGTATGTTCGTCCCTTTATCCGTAAAAGCATACAGCGCCGTGTAGAGCCAGACATGGGCTGCCGGGTATACCAGCGGACCTGTGCCACCCTCGACCTTTGTGTAGTCGTTTTCGCCGGCAACAATTTGCGCGACCTGTTCCATGTACGCCTTCCAGTCAATCTCGGTGTAGGGCACTTTTCGGATAATAACGAGTGTGAGCAAGGCATCGAAGACTACCAGTGCTGGAGGGATAAGCTTCGAAAGCGGATGGTGGCCTTTGACGATAGCGAGAGTCGTGGGGATGACCCGCTGGTACCATGGGCGTTGCCAATTCATGATTGGGATGTTATTGTTGTTCGATATCCATGAAATACTGGCGAGACGATACAGCTTCGAGCTTTGAGAAGGTCTGGAGGTGGAACGCGCGACGACGCGAAGACAGCTTGCGCGGGAAGGCCCCGCGCTAGGTCCGATGATCCCTGCTAGCGCGTCGGTAAGACATCGGCCAAGACGCTAGTGTTTGTGAACCCCTGTTGAGCCCTGGAGTCGCTTCGATCTTCCATCTTTCAGCCTCGTTTATTGACATCAAACACCCCGATTCGTCGTCCTTGATGTGATAAATGGGCTTTCATACACGCTTGCCGTCCGATCTGGGCTAGGAAGCTTTGTTCTATGCTCTCTTGTCGCTGTACACATGCATCTTTATCTGGAGACCACGCCGTCGTTCCCCGGACAGTTCGCGGTTGACGGGGCAGCCTTCTGGACGCAGTACAAGATGATTGAACGGGATGCTCGTAAACAGGGCTCACACTTGCGCTTCTCACGCTTGGCAAAGAACCCGACACGTTCAGAGGAAGAGCCACCAGCTGCCATCGCCCAGTATTCAGACCACATAGCTCATTACCCCTTGGATATCTCCCTCCCCTTCCACATCTACCAGCATCGTCCTATCGCAACAAGGGACATTATGCTTCACAACATCATGGCGGACTTCATGAACCCCTCACGAGTGAAGCCGCATACGTACAACACCTATATCACCTATCCAGCAGAATTCGATATCATCAAGGCCCAGGATCGGCAGCTAGGGACGGACTTGAAGCTCATGCGCAAGATGCTCTTCACATCGCACTACCACGACCCCGTAGCCCCGGGCAAACCACGGCTCCACATGACTACATGGGAATTCTCCCGCCACAAGCGACTCCTCAAGAGCTTCGACAGGCCGGTCAAGGGGCCGCTGCCGGCTCCGCCGACGGTGGGAGATGAAGTAGTTGACCTGCTGCAGAGGTACTTCATTGAGACGGATGGAGCTATTACACGGTTATGGCTTGATCGTCAGAAACCGCCGAGGAAGCCTTACGGGCTGCAAACCGGGCGAAACGGTGTGCAGAAGCTGCGGGCTGATGCCAGGGAACAGCTCGACCACGCCATCGAAGAACAGCAGCAGCGGGAGCGGAAGACATTGCTAAAGGAGGATCAGGAGCATCTTCGGTGGCTCAATGGATGTCTTCTGGCGGCGGCGGAGTACTTGCCGAATCATGTTGGCCTCTACGACGGAGGAGCCCACCTCGCTCTCGTACACCGCGCCTTGGAAGGGGATTCCGGCGGTGAGCGCCGGTCTAAACCGAGCCTAAACAATTACCACTATACTATCGCAACTAGAGCCACTGGACCATCTCACGCCTCCAACGGGTTTTGGAAAGGCGGGCCTTCACTCGGATTCTTCATCCAATCTCGGTGGTCTCACCGCCGGCACATGGATTTCTACTGCCAAGATGCACAAGTTGCCGGACCCGACCGCGTGTCAGGCCGCGGCAGACCCAAGGCTCGCTCATCTTGGGACGACCAGACTACCGCAAGTTCAAAGAGGTTCCGTTTCCGCGTCCGAAGGCCCCGATCGCAGAGCGAGCCCCCGCACGGCTCTTACTGTGCCGCGAAGCTGCCAGAGTCGGCAGAAAAGGACTACATACCCGGCAACCTCATGGTAATGTTTCCTCGCCTGCCTCTATCAACCATCGACCGCCGCACTCGGCGACGAAGTTTAAGCCGCTCTCACATCGCCAACATGTTCGACTGGGACTGCGAAAAACTGAAGGGGCCCGAACGATCCGCCGCGGCCCAGGAAGATCAAAAGAAGCACTCGAAGTTTACCCGAAAACAACGTGCCAAGGTCCGCAAGCAGCTACGAGAGCTCGAAAAAGCCGACTCCTCCTCCTCTACCAACAACAACCCGGTGTCCCTAATCAGATCGTCCTCTCCACCCCATTCCCGACCTGCCACCCCACCAGAATACCGCCTCTTCCCACCCTGCCCGAACTGCCCCTCCCGCGGCCACCCCTTAGCCGAATGCCATCAGCCCTGCGGCTACTGCGGTGCCCCCAACCCCCTAGCCTTCCACTCCGTCTTCCCCACCACCATCCCCCGTCCCCTCTCCCCACCTCTCCCCTCCCAACAACAATCCCACCTCGACCCGGGCCAAGAAATCATCATCAAAGTCTCGGGCGGACACACCCTCATCATCAAGGGCGACGACAAGATCTTCCTCCCCTCCACGGGCGGGCTGGATTGGCACTGCTCCTCCGGCAGCCGCGACAAGGTCGCCTTCACCGCCGGCGTGATCCGCAGCGTCGCCCGCGGGAGCTTGCCCGTCGGGAAATGGGATCCCGAGATCAGAGATCTCAAAGAACCGGGGTGGACGGAGGAGCACATCGTCGCCGTCGAGGGGGTGGGGAAGCACGGCAACCCGCATACTGCCGACAACTGCCCCGTCAAGAAGGAGAGGAGGTGCAAGTGCGTCGAGTTCCCGCAGTTTCACACCGCCGATCGGTGCAGGGTGCTGTGTACCAGGAACTGTGGGAATGAGGAGAGGCGGGGGAGGTGGGAGCATCGGAATGCGATGGGGTGTAAGAGCCGGTGCTGCATGTGTGGGATTAAGGGGCATAGTGGCAGGGAGTGTAGGATGGAGAGGTGTAGGTGTGGTGGGAGGCATCTGGGGCAGGACTGTGGGTGGAAGGTCGAATGTAAGGTTGAGGGCTGTGCGAGGTTTAGGTGTGGTGTGCATTGTCGGGGTTGTGGAAGCGCGGAGAGACCGTTTGTGGAGGGGATGTGTAAGGTGTGTGGAGGCGTGCATGCTCAGGCTGCCGTTGGTGATGTAGATGAGAGGAAGGCCAAGGCTGCTGAAGAGGAAAGCATACGAGCAGAGCGCGCAGAGAGGGAGGACAAGAGCAAGGCGTCCGAAAGCGAGAGGAGAGAAACACAGGGTGGAGGGAAGGCGGATAGACGGGCGAGACAGCGAGAGAAGAGCTTCAAGATGCTTGAGAAGCTGCTTGGAAACCGGGAGCAGGGCAATAGCCATAAGAGGGTGCAGGTCGCCGGCACGAAGAAACAGGACGTGAAGGAGAAGAACAAGGCGTTAAGAAGGAGGGAGCAAGGCGTTGAGAAGGGGGAACTCGGCGTTAGGAAGAAGGAAGAGCTTACTGAGCCATCGGTTTTCGGATGATTCTGACGTTGGGCGATGTGTATGATATTGGGATACATCAGAGAAGGGCTAAATCTCGATCAGAGAGGAGCCGCCCTACCCGCTGGGCACCTTGAGTTAGACTTGAAGGTATGTAGTAGTCTCGTAGTTCCGATCTAACACATGCCATCTCATCAGAGGCACAGCCTCAGGATGAGAATTTCCTTAGAGGTGGCATGCATTGACCATGGTACAGTAGTGTATCACCATCCAATCTCAAAGACTAGAAGTGAGGTCAATGGGGGAGTGCTTGATACGTCTCTCACAGGAGGGTTGATGAAGATATCAAATGGTTGACAGACCTTCTCCTTCACGTACGACCATAGATGTCTGAGAACTCGGGATCCCGTCCGCTCTCCCATAGATAAGCAGACAATCGCCAGACTAGTACTCGGGTGGGTGACCACCGGGGAATCCCTGGTGTTGTACGTTTTTGTTTTATTTCCTTATTGCAGACTTACACATAGAATGAATTCGCTTGAATAGTTATCTGACAATTGGTTATGCCATCTCATCCGTATGCTTGTAGGGTAGCCCTTGAAAAGACCACAGCGAAATAACCTCAACAACCCTCGTGGAGAGAAACAATGCATCCCAGTCTATCCGAACTCCGATCCCAATAGGAAGACAAAATCAAAAGAACCTGGAAACAGAGAGTCCAGTTCCAATGCCGTTCGATCGTCCAACTCCTTAATCCCAGCTCACTCAGTTCCTATGCTCACCACAGAGGAGGTATCTCATTACGGAGGTTGTGGTTGTTGGTGAACACTATAATGAAGCCATCAGGTGTGATGAGGGAGTGGTCAATCTCCTTGACGAGCTTCTCAATCTGCTCCAGGCAATCTTTGCCCTCGATAGCATCGACATGGCGCGTGATATTGGTCTCGTACAGCGAGGGGTAGCAGCCGTCCTGAGAAACAAAAGTTAGCATCTATTCTGCTGACCCCCTTTCCTACCAGGCACTGGCAGAGTTGTGATTACTCACTCCCTCAGTCTGGACATCAAGCAACTCAAGCATCTTCAGGCAAGTCTTCAGATCGCCCTCTAGCTTCCCGCCCTGAAGACGGATGTACGTCTCCAGCTTCCCCAAATTCTCCCCAAACCGATCCCACACCTTGGCCGCCTCGACAGCAAAGTCGAACCCTGCAGCATTGACATCGACCTTATTCTTCTTCTTAATCTCCTCCACCATCTCCTGACGCGTCATCAACTCCAACTCCCTCTCGCGCTCGATCGTCTCCTCCACTTTGCCCGCAATAAAATGCGTCTCCCAGACGGCGTTGGCCATGACGTTGTCCAGCACGGTCGCGTTGGGACCGCGGCGGGACCCGTCGGCGAGCTCGGCGAGGCGGCGCGAGATGGTGCGTAGCTGGGTCATTTTGGTCTTGAAAGCGGGGGACTTGTGTTGGGTTTTGTTGAGGTCCGACCAGATGAGGTTGAGGACCTTGACGAGCAGGCGGAGGCGGGACTGCAGGCGGGCTGTGTCGTGGATGTACTTCTTGTAGAGGGCGTCGTTGTGGATGAACTGGCGGTAGGCAGAGTCGATGCTCTGGGTAAGGCCAGAGGGGTTGGGAGGGGTGTCGGGGCTGGCTGAGGTGGTAGGGGTGGTGGCTGTGGTGGAGGCCATGGTGGAAAGTATGTTGGTGAAGCAGGTTAGGGTGAGAGGATGGGTCATGGTTGGAGAGATGGAGGAGCACAGGTGGAGGAGTGGTGACTTATAGATTTCTGATCAACGCTCAGTCCGGCGCTGGACTCAGGAGCGACATGGAAGCAAGCCGTGGTCTTCTTTCTGCTCTCCTTGGTTCGATATGTGAAGCATACCGGCAAGCAAGCTAAGGGTGAAGTCTTTGTGTAACTGTCTCAGGGGCTCGCATGGAAGCAGCTGCAACGAAGCCGAACGTGAAAGCAGTCTTACCTGCACACCGGTTGCTTGCATCACTTCGTTACTGAAAAGGCGCATCCTCAAGAAGATAACACCAACAATGAAGGAAAAGAAGCAGAATATGATAGATACCAAGAGGAAAGAGTAACGAAGAAGTATCACATTATCATCCAGATGGTCTGAGACTCGTCAATTGTGAGAAGTCAACAAACCCCTGAGATCTGTTCCATTCTTTGACCACCGCCACGTCCAGAAACCCAACTAGTCCGTCCTCTTTGGCCGATGTGGCAGTCCGTACCAACATGCGATCATGACGCCAAACAAGAAGATGGCGATAGGATGGAGGACAAAGGTACCCACAGCCTGGGCCAGAATACCCGTCGTAAACGGAGCGGCAGCGCCACCGGAACTCCCGAAAGCAGAGATCACTCCCAGCCCACTGACCTGCTCCGACCGACTCATCCCCCGCATGAATACGGACGCCGCGCATGGGTACACCGGACCCAGCAGCAACCCCACGATAGCCACGGCCACAGCATTACCAATGACGTTGGGGACAAGCCAGACAAGCAGCTCAAACACCGTCGCCCCGACAACAACGCAATACACGAACCTCTTCTCCCCAATCTTATGCGCCGGCGCAGACAGCAAGAACCGACCAAGCGTAATACCACCCCAGAAACCAGCAGTCACGTACCCGACACTGCTCGGGTCACCGTTACGGGTTGCAATAAGGAACGAGATCACCCAACCCGAAATACTAACCTCCGCACCCTGATAAGCAAAGATGAACAACGACCCCAGCAGCACAACCCGCGAAGACAGCGCCGAGAACATCCCCGCCATCCTATGAGCCGGGTTGACCGCCTGTCTCTCAGCCTCACTGTCAGTCGCCCCCGGCGCAACCTCCTTCTCATACCCAACAAACGCCCACGACGCGAAACCCGTGTTAAACACCGCCATCGCCAGCGTAATGAAATAAAACCGGCTCCAAATCGCATGCGCAGCGGCCACGATACTCGTCGCAATCAGCGGTCCCACCGTTCCCCCCACGCCATAGCTGCCGTGCATCACGCCCAGCACGGCGGTGCCGTTGCGCATGCTGCCGCAGAAGTGGTTGCTGATGGCCAGGTTGATGGACATGCCGAACCCCGTAAAGAAGAAGGACACGACGATGACGGGGAAGGGGGCCGTGCAGACGATGGGGATGTAGGCCACCACCATGATGAGTTGAGAGAGGAAGAGTGTGCGACTGCGGCCGAGCTTCTCGCGGAGGAGGTCGATGAAGCCGGCGGCCATGATGAAGCCGATTGCGTTGCCGACGAAGATGAGGGATACGACGGCGTAGCCTATGTTGTAGTGTCTGGATGTTGTGAGACACGGGGGTGGAAGAAAGGGGATGGCAGGGGGAGGCTTACTTCTCCATGTAAGGGATTAGAGCACCGGGGGCGCTGTCGTTGAGACCGTTCTGGAACTGCATGAGGCAGGTCGCCGCGAAGCGCCACCTGTTACGATAGGGGTCTTTGATGCTAGGCAGGACCTCGACCCCGTCCGAGGGCATGATAGGACTGGCTGGGCGACTCATCTCGACGTCCTCGGTGCTGCTGTCTGTGCGCGATGGCCTGGTAGAATTGGAGGGCAGCGTGTTTGAGCGCTGGACGTGGCTCAGTCCGAAGGAGTCCTTCCTCTCTGGTACGGAGCGGTATGTCTTTGCCGGCGACGACGGCATGGCGGCCGGGGCCGACTCGACGGTCACCAGCTCACGGAGGGATATGGCGTCCATGGCTGATTGTTCAGCGCGGATCTTAAGGGATCAGGGGAGATTGAAATGAGTCGACCGCTTGATCGATGTTAAAGAGCTTGGGTGGGGGGAATAGTGTAGGTAAAGGTAGGGGCTGTCGTATATGTGAGTCCCGCTCAAAACTCCCACACAGTCATTCCTTCGTCGTTGTTATGCAAGCTCGATTGTTAAGCAGACTCACCCCCAGTGCAATGGGGAAGCCGATAAGGTAGTCCAACAGTATGCATGTCGTCACAGGGCCGCCATAAGGAAGCGGACTGCCCATTTCTGCTTACCCTGAGAGCGATACCCGACCTTTCCAGAGCGGCGTCCGTCGCACACATTTCAGCGAGGTGTCGACGTCAACAGGGCCGATCGGGGCGATACGCAAGGTCCGACGAAGCAAGTCCGACGTTCGTATTCCGTAATAGGACATTCCGCCCTCTGGATCTGACTTATCTCGGCGGAGTTTAGGCGGCCTGACCTAGCAGAACCATAGATCAGAAACTCATGGCTCACGATATGTGTTGCTTCAATTGGAAGTTCTAAGATTCTGCTTCAATCCCAATGTTGATGAGAGATTGGGGGCATTGTGATGTCTCGACTGGCGTGTTAGTCGCAAGACTGAGGAACAATGCCGATAACGGATAACCGGGTACACAACGGCTACACTCGGTAGATGCATACCTAAAGGCGGTGAACAATTAGCGTGGCATAACCGCAGCTCCAATGCCGAAGCTACCAAATGACGCGGGATGTTCCCGTCCCTCCACCAAGCTTCAGAAAAAGTTACGGTCCTTTCCGAATCAGAGGTCTAAACCTCACAATGCCTCCCCGGGTAGCTCTCCAGCTACTGTCACGGCCAGTTGCTAGGTCAATTGCAGAGCAGTTACGGCCACCTACTCGCATCACATCCCCGACATGGCCGTCCTCATCGCGGTCCGCATCACGCCTCGCCCGGCCTAGTTCGATATGCTTCCGGTGCAGCATACAACCACAACGACGAACCCAGTCTACAACACCCCCCTCAGAGCCACCGAAAGACAACAGCGAGCCTAAACCCGACTCCAACACCACCTCCTCCTCTTCCACCTCGTCCTCCGACCCCCAATCCTCAACAGACACATCCTCAACCCCCTCTCCAGCCGACGCCGCCTCCAGGGCCCTCCCCTCAACCCGCGACTCCCTCCGCCCAGCCCTGCAAGCGCGCTTCAGCACCTTCATGGACACCCTCCAAACCCGCGTCATGACCGCCTCCCAGCGCCTCAACGACCTAACGGGCTACTCCTCCATCGAGTCCATCAAGCGATCCAACGAGATCCTCGAAACCTCCTTACACTCTGCTCAACTCCGCCTGCGCGAGGCGAGGTCCAACTACAAAACCCTCAACAACCACCGCGCCAGCACGCAGCGGGAGGTAACCACCCTTTTGGCGAGGAAGGACACCTGGTCCCCCGTCGACTTGGAGCGGTTCACGACTTTGTACCGCTCCGACCACGAGCTGGAAGCCAAAGTCGCGGCGGCTAGCGCCGAGCTGACGGAAGCCGAAATGGAGGAGAGCAGGCTGGGGCAAGCGTTAAACGCGGGGATACTGAGGCGGTACCACGAGGAGCAGGTCTGGTCCGACCGGATCAGGAGGCAGAGTACGTGGGGCACGTGGGGACTGATGGGGGTGAATGTGTTGTTGTTTATAGGGCTGCAGTTCTTTGCCGAGCCGTGGAAGAGGAAGAGGCTTGTGAAGGGTTTTGTCGAGGCCGAGAGCGGGGTTTGGGAGGACGTTAGGCGGGAGGTTGGGGAGGTTAGGTCGTTGATGGTTGAGGTGAAAGAAGGCAGGAGTGTGAGGGAGGATCATGCGGACAGGGGGATAGGGGCACGGGAGGAGTTGGTGGAGGGAGGGGAGGGAGTGGTGGGCGAGGAAACGGTGAGGGAATTACCTGCTGAGGGAGAGGCGGTTGCTGCGAGCACTACGGAGCTACCACCCATGATGGTCGAGGAGATGAGAGACTGGGACTGGTGGAAGGAGGTTGTCATGGACCCGAGCAGGTGGCGGGGCGTGGTAGAGGATCTGTACAGTGAGAGGAGGATAGACTTGCGGATGCGAGACGCGTCGATATTGGCGCTAGAAGGCGCAGTCACGGGAGCCGCTGTTGCGGCTGGCGTCGTGTTTATGCTGCTCAGGAGGTCATAATGACTCGACTCCGGTATATACAGACCTGATAGAAGGCCAATGCGGCCATGTACCATGAAACATGTATGTGTATAACAGTTCACGATGATCAAGAGAGCGGAGACGCTGGTATAGAACACAACCCTCCATTATTTACCGCTAATAAGCATTGATATCTCGAACATTTCTGCCGCATTAAACCTTTCATCTACAGAAATGACAACCGCCACCGCTCATGGCCTGAGCCCCTTCTCCCCTATTCCGATCTCCCATCCAGCGCCGACTTGCAGCACCTAGATCTCGTTAGCATCCTCATCGAGGGTCTGCGCCATCTTGCCCCCTTTTCGTTCTCCGTTGTTGCGCTGCCCCGGTCTCATCCCTTCCATTCTCAAGCGAGCCTCTCGTTGACCCGTCGGCGAGCCAACAGTCTGACGCAGGCAACCGTTGCCTCGCAGGTCAAACTGCTGGCGCTAGATCACCCACGCAGCGTCTTGCGGGTCGCACAGTCCGGACGCCTACAAGCAGGACTGGCCTGCCGTCGGCTACCCTTGCCGCCATGGACTGCTTGTCCCGTCACTCTCGTAGTCATTCCTTCCAGCTCCCTGTAGTCGCCGCTCATTCAAAGTCGGCAGTATACGAGAACCCACGGAACTCCTCCTGCATCGCTTGCGAGAGCACTGTAACACCATTAGCAGAGATCCCACCAATATCACATAATGTTATACACATACCTGACTGCACCGGCGTAAGCACAGGCGTAACACTCGTAAACTCGCTATCAAAGTTACTCGTGTCCGTCGCAGACTTGATACTCGGCAGGAACGGCGGCTGCACGCGCTTGTGGTAGATGTCGTCCCAGTTGATGTTCCGGAAGAACGGCTGGCTCATGATCTCTTGCGCGTCCGTAGGGCCGCTGCCAAGCCGCTGGTCGGGCTCGCGTGTCAGCAGCTTTTGCAGGATGGACACGCTGTCGCGCGGCATGCTGATCGGGTACAGCGGCTCGTCGGCGAGGATGGCGTCGTAGATCTCGTCCTCGTCCTCGCCGCGGAAGGGGGACTGCTGCAGGAGCATCTGGTAGATTAGCACGCCGAAGGCCCACCAGTCTACTGCGCGGCCGTATTTTTTGTCGAGGAGGATCTGGGGACCGTCAGTATAACGCTTATATACCATTTTGGTGAACAGGTTGTTAGGGGGGACATTACCTCAGGCGCCATAAACTCTGGCGTACCGCAGAACGTGCTAGTCGTGGACCCATACCACATATCCTCCTTACACAACCCGTAATCCGCAATCTTGATATGCCCGTCCAGCGTCAGCAGGATATTGTCGAGCTTCAGATCGCGGTAGATGACGCCGTTCTCGTGGAAGTACTTGAGCGCGAGACACACCTCGGCCGCATAAAACTGCGCGCGCTTGGTGCCGAACTGGCCCCGCTGGATGTGCAGCATCAGGTCGCCGCCGCTGACGTACTCCATCACAAAATAGACGCGGGTCTCGGTCTGGAAGCAGGCGTGCAGGTTCGTGAGGAAGGGGTGGCGCTCGCGGTTGGCGATGAGGAAGACGCGCTTTTCGGACCGGATCGACTCCACCTCGTCGTTCTCGATGATAAATTCCTTTTTGAGCACCTTGATGGCGTAGAGCTTGCGGGAGCGCTTGGTTTCCGCCAGCATGACCTTGCCGAAGTTGCCCTTGCCTAGCACGGCGAGGAAGTTGAAGTGGTCGAGCCCGATGCGCTGGCCTGTGCCCGGGTCGGTGGCGGAGGGGAGGGGTTTCTTAGTGGGCGCGGGGATGCCGGAGCTCTGTGGTTGCGGGGGATGGACTTCCGCTGGTTGCGGTTTCGGTGTCGGGATCTGCTGTTGTATCGCCTGTTGTGGCTGGTACGGCTGCTGTGGTTGATATTGCTGTTGCTGCTGGATAGGTTGCTGGTGCTGCTGATGTTGTACCGGTTGCGGCTGTACCGGCTGCTGGGGAGGATATTGCGCCAGGTTGGCGTAGTCGGCTGGGTTGTACTTCCGCTGTTGGGGGCCACCATACTGCTGTTGTTGCGCGTACGGGTCCTCTCTTTGAGTAGGCTGACCGCCGTATCCGGACGGGCTTCCGTAGTGACCAGGCCCAAAGTCCGGTATAGACGCCATCGGCGGGCTCTGTTTCGAGGCCATTGTACCTGACATCGCTGCTGCTGCGGCTGCCGATGCCGCAGAGCTCGAAGATGTCCTATCCGGTTGCGGGCGTTGTTGTGCTGTGGTCTGCGCGTACATACGCTTGGCCGCCTCGGTCGCTTCCGGTGATGCTATCGACGGCCCCCCGTATGGCGGAGGTTGTCCTTGCGCTTGGTAAGGACCTGAGCCAGCATCCGGCGTGGACACCCTCTGTCGTAATGTCCGATCGCTAAGTGACGTAGCTTTCTTCTGGGCTTGCGTTTTCGATGTCCTTATGCCTTCCAGGATCTGATTTGCAACAGCCATCGACATGCCGCAGAAATCGGGCACCAAATGTACACATTGAGCGTGTGCGGTGAGTGAACATTCTGTGCCTCGTGTTAGTCAACCATCACTAGTCTCTCAACCTTGCCCTGAAACATACCTGTACATCTCCTCGAGTTCTTTTTCGAGCCGATCGGCAACATATAGCCGCAGTGACAACACCAGTTGGCCGTGAGGTTGGAGAATGGCGTGAAACGATGGGGAATCCGGTGGTTGATCTTCTCCTCGTCCGGATCCGATTCCGCGTTCGACTTGCTGATGCACTTGGTGACGACACTAGTGTAGCACTTCGTATGGCAAGTGTATTTGCAGTCCTCGCACTGCATGCCGGCAGAGTACTTGAGGAAGTCACCGCACAAGGCACAGCGCATGATGTTGTAAAACTGCCTCTGCACGAACTTGTGGCCGAACATCTCGTGGACCTCCTCCTTCCTCTGCCTGATGGCACCCTTACGGTTGAGACCGAAATCGACATTCCGGCGGTCCTTGGCTTGCTTGACGAAGTTGAGGCTGAGTTGGATTTGCCCCGTGGGCTCGAGGTTGAACCACCCTTCCACGGGCTGCGACACCTGGGGGTGTTGCGGCTGGTTGTAGAGCGTCGCCTGACTGTTCACGCTTTGCACCCCGGGTGATGTTGGCGGCGGGCCGAACTGAGGTTGTTGGGGAGCCATGGGAAACTGTCCCCCGCGGCCACCGCCAGATCCCATGCGGTCCGCCGAGACCCAGCCCGCCGAGTTGTTCTCGGCCTCGATCTTTTTCCTTCTCAGCTCCTCGGCAATGTCCGAGATTCTGACCCAGAGCATGGCGATCGGCACAGGGTGGTCGGTGGGCTTATCGTAGACGGTCAGTTCCACCTCGTTCGCCTTGTCGACATCGACGGTGTGAAATTCGGCCTCCCAGCGGTCCGTCCTCGACGTCCTCGTGCGTGCCACAACCGCATCTTCCACCTTGACCGCGACAAATGTGTCGGGACCGCGGCTGAATCTGCCAGTTGGTGCGTGATCGACGTCTTTTACGGCCATGACGCGGATCGACAGCTGGCCGGTCAACGGCTTCCGCAGGTTCGGCATGTTGATACTATCGTCGTCCGGAGAGTCCGTGTCCATGTCGACATGCAGTTCCTCGTACCGCCTGAGTGCCTGTTTCAGGAGCGTGATCTTGGATTTGCTCTCGACACGCCGAGCCGCTGCATCCTGCTTGCTCTTCTTATCGCCCTCCATCTGGTATAGTTGGACCATTTTCTCGATACCCTTGAGATACTGTTCTTCCACATTTAGCTTGAACTGGATCTGCGACAGCATAAGCTGGATTCGGGGGCCGAGATAAGGGGTGTCGTATTTGATAAGGTCTAGTGGCGGGCAAGTAGTTAGCAGAGAGATAGAGGCAGCTAGTCGCTGAGGTCACAGAGACACGGGCGAGGACGTACCAAGCTTGCTGAAATTCGGCCGTGGCTTCGGGATGCTGGTGTCTGGAGGCTGGCCAGGGAACGGATGTCCGCTGGGCATCAAGTTGCTAGGCTGGCTGTAGAGCGTCGACCCGCCGATGGATGCCCTATCGCCGTAGAGAGACGAGCCGGAAGCATCCTTGGGCGGGGGCGCGGGAGGACCGTCCTGGTCGTTGAAGGTGCCAGAGCTCTTGGGCCTGCTTCCGGGCGTACCCGGGGGGCCAAGGGACATGTTCTCCATGGCGTGGCCGGTCCTCCGCATCGTCAGCTCTCGCAGCCTCTCCTCGAAGAACTCCAGGTTCCGGCGGGCATCGCGCATCTGGGTGTCGAGCTTGGACCGCACGGCCTCGTTGCCCGTCTGCTGGCGCATGAGGTTGGCGGCATTGATCAGAGCCTTCTCGCGCTCGATCTTCTTGTGGATGTCCACAATCTTGTCGTCGTCGTTCATGATGGGCGATGTTTGGGGGTCTGCGCGACCGAGCGCGCAGAGAGGGGAGGGGAAGCGGGGAGGAGATTAGAGGAGGGTTGGACGGGATCGGGTCGAGCTTCTCGTTGGACTGATGTGTGGTGGAAGTTTGGCGCGTGCTCTCGGGGGGAAACAAGCTAACGGCCACAAAACACAACAAGAAATGAGTAGGTTCGGCTGTTTGGGCGGTCCTGTGAGAGTTTCGAACGATCAAAACTCGAGCTGGGCGGGATTAATATGGGGTGAGGTTGCCCGGCGCAGCAGGTAGCAAGTCGGGTGCAAGTCGGGGGTTGACTGTTGCTGCTAGTTGGTTGGGTGTGTGGGAGATAGTACAGACCGGATCACGGATAATGGATAATGGATAGATAATTGGGTGCAGTGTGGAATGGGAGGGAGGGAGGGAGGAGAGGCGGAGATGTCGTCAGTGACGAATTATCTTTGGCGGGGCATTTTTGTGTTTTGCATTTGCTACCTTCCTTGGGGGAAACTAGCGAGACTAACACCGATGCCACTGCCAGTGCTACCCTTTGCCTTTGCCGACAATTATACAGTGATTTGTATTTCGATTTCACAGGTCTAACAGGTCCACAGACAGCAGGACTCATACTGTTCAGTGCTTATTCCAAGGACATCGTCTGATGTGCGTGGCGAGGAAACTGTCTGCAGTATCCAGCACATTCATACCCGAACTAGGACAGCCTGCAGATGCACACACAATTCCCCAGTACGTATGGGAGAACCTGAGATGAAGAAGCCTTACTGGCATCGATTACGAAACGAGTCCATCTTCACCGTCCTGTCCGTTTGTATCTCCCAAAGCGAGCAGAGAGTCCTCCTGAGGAGAAGGATATCAGTGGTCAATGTCCGAATCTCCTCAACGAACCCCTCTCGAAATGAAAACTTGAAGTTTCATAACTGCGACTTTACATCTCACAGATCGACGTAGCATCACTCTATGCAAAAATCCTGTGCAGGAGCAGGCCCTCCCCTCCTCCACTTCATATGTTTTTTGTTGAACACTGCATGCCCTGAAAGTGTTCCGCGGTTCCAGTTGTTCGTCGAAGTGCAGCAGTTGCTGCAGCGGAGGTGTGTGTGTAAGTCCACAAGTGTAGGACTTTTGCCATGTACCAGGTACCTACACTTACATGTGACCAAGCTGTGTGGTAAGCCGAAAACAAAGAAACATATTCCGCACGTGAGAGATATGGACTCACTTTAGTTCCGTCTTCTGGTATCGTGTGCTCTACCAACCGGTAGATACTCAGGAGTTATGTTAGCTTCCAACTCGCACATAGAAATGTTCCTGCTTGAAGCAACACACGGACAAGCTAATCAACAGAAGCACAACAAAGTATCAGCTACACCCAAGCTCCCAAAAGTCCTACAGGTGGGGTCATGTTGAACCCCTCCTCTCTCTACTTTGGCCAAATTCTCGGGGTTCTGCGTGTGGCGTCCCGGCAACGAACATCTTTGTCCAACACGAGGCAATGTTGCGCTGTGCTGATTATTCCACTACCTACCTAACGGCAACAACCACGGCCGAGTAGCAGCCGAGCACTGTGGCAAGGCCATTGGTAAACGTCCATGAACACTATGGGTATGAGTACGGTCCCGCCGCTGTGGCCACGGCCCTCAAGGGCTTGATTATCGGAGGCCTGCCTCGATCCTCGACCGAGCAGGTAACCCCCTCCGCAACCTGGAAAAATAAAGGCTGCCGGGACTTCAAAGGACTGGGACCCCAACTCGTCATTTGTACGTTTCCCCGTCCTGCCCGTGGCGGGTAAACTCCCCGATTTGCCCACTCGCGATCTCAAGGGTCGCTGACACCTTCAGCCCTACGGCGCGCAGTCAGACGATGGAAGCATGCTTGGCGATGGCCTGGAACCCCAGGTCAGATTGCTCGTTGTATATCAATGACACCCAACACAAACAGGGCGTTGACGAAGAGCATGAACGCGAGACGTAAAATCTTAAGGTCTAAATTCAGGATATAAATGCTCAAAAACTCCATATCTCCCCAGTTCTACCCCCTTTTACACTCGGGCAGCGTACCCAACCAGCCAATTTTAAGCAGTGTACTCCTTCTGCAACAACTTGGCAATCGTGTTAAGCCTGCAGTAGTAGTAAGACGCATTAGTAAACCTCTCCCGCGTCTTTAGTAATATCAGCAACATATGCAGGGTCAACTTACTGGATGTTACTCGTCCCCTCATAAATAGCCCCAATCTTGCTGTCCCTCCAGAACTTCTCCGCCAGGCCCTCCCGCACGAAACCCATGCCGCCCATCCATTCCACAGCAAGGCCACTCACCCGTCCAGCAACCTGCGAGGCGAACAGCTTCGCCATGGCCGCGTCCTGGACGAAGTCCTCGCCCGCCTCCTTCTTGCGCGCGGCGTTGTACACCAGAGCCCGGGCCGCCGCGATCTCGACGTACGACTGCGCGATCTGGTGCTGCATGCCCTGGAACTCGCCGACGAGCTGGCCGAACTGCTTCCTGTCGTTCCAGACGTACTTGACGGCGTTCTCCCAGCTGCCGAGGGCGAGACCGGTCATCTGGGCGGCGATGCCTATCCTCCCTTCGTTGAGGAGGGAGATGGCGTACTTGTAGCCCTGCCCGCGCTCGCCGAGGAGGTTCTCCTTGGGGATCTCGACGTCGTCGAAGTTGAGCACGCAGGTGGAGCTGGCGCGGATGCCGAGCTTCTTCTCCTTCTTGGCGATGGTGAAGCCCTTGGTGCCCTTCTCGACGATGAAGGCCGTGATGCCCTTGTACTTCTTGGAGGGGTCGAGGTTGGCGAAGACGATGAAGAAGTCGGCCTCGATGGAGTTGGTGATCCACATCTTGCCGCCGTTGATCTTGAACCCGGACTCGGTCTCTGTTGCCTTGGTGGCCAGGGCGAAGGCGTCGGACCCCGAGACGGGCTCGGAGAGACAGAAGGATCCCACGGTGTTGGTGGCGAGCCGGGGCAGGTACTTCTTCTTGAGCGCCTCGGAACCGTACTTCATGACGGCCGTGTTGACGAGGGTGTTGTGCACGTCCACCATGACCGAGACGGAGGGATCGACGCGGGCGAGCTCCTCGATGCCGACGATTGCGGAGGTGAAGTTCATGCCCGCGCCGCCGTACTCCTCGGGGATCTCGACGCCCATGAGGCCTTGCTCGAAGAGCTGCTCGACGATGGTGGGGTCCATGGTCTCAGCTTCGTCCATCTCGCGGACCTTGGGGAGGATGACATCGTTGGCAAACTTCTGGACCGTCTCGGCCATGGCTGTCTCGAGCTCGGAGAAGTGGGTGATCGGGGTAGGAGGGACGTCGGTGAGGGCGGGATCGCGGAGGGTCGGGGTGGTTGAGAGTGGGCGGGCGGCGGTTCTGGAAGTGGTGTAAGTCGCTGGACTGTCACGGTGTCTCCTCGAGGGCATGCTGCAGCAACTCACAATTGGGACACAGCTGGGAGTCTCTGTGCTCTACCTGCCCTTGGTGTAGCCGTCGCCAGACTGCCACCGAGGCTCCTCCTCACTGCAGGGCGCAGGGCCCGTGTGAAAGACTTCATGATGTCGGTGTAGGTGGTTTAGAAGGTGTGCAGGGGTAACAGTCAGTGGTCAAACTCCAGAGAACACAAGCCAAGTCACAGATTCAGCACACGAAAGGAAGAAGAACAATGTGTAAGAGTAATCGGCGTGGACATAACCATCGAGAAGGAACAGTTACGCCGCGGTAGAAGATATGCGGTCAACTGCGGCCAACTCGTCTTTATGCCGAGGATAACCTCTCCACCAATCTCCACCCACAACCGTCCGTTCCACCGCTGGGGCGCCATCATCTCCGGGGTGCTGTTTCCCAAAAACCGCAAAGCCGGGGAAAAAGTGTCTCCACACCTCGCATTCCAGTTTCGCATGTGACCGGGACTCGGATTGGGCACGGACCCAAGAGTAAGCTGCACCGATCTCCGGTCAGGTGATGCAACACGTGAGCGTAAAACTTCCCGTTATCGAAACATCGCAGCTCCCTATCGCAACCTGACTTGAGAGATTTGAGGTTGAAGGTGTTTGTTGTCAACCACAACAACAGCTATGGCGACGCCACTATTCCGGTCCCTCATGGCCGCGCCAATACGGCAGAAGGCTTTTCCTTCCATGTCCTGTCTGAATGCAGCACTGCCAACTGTGCGCTCGTTCTCCTCTACCCCGGCGCAGAGCGCGACGCTCAACCAAGTCCTCCGCGTACGTCCTCCTTCCCCTCCCCCCCCTGCTTTATCCATCACATCTCACTAACTTCTGATATGTGCACAGGGCTGCCGCAAACCCCAACGAGCCCGCCATGCCGTCTCCCCGGCCCTCTCGGAGATCCTCGCGCCCCAGCGAAAGGGCGTCTGTCTTAAAGTCGGCATCACCCGTCCCAAGAAGCCCAACTCGGGCGAACGCAAGACGGCCCGTGTGAGGCTCTCGACCGGCAGGTCGATTACCGCCTACATCCCCGGCGAGGGGCACAACATCCAGCAGCATTCCGTTGTTCTTGTGAGAGGTGGGAGGAGTCAGGATTGTCCTGGTGTTAGGTATCATCTTGTTAGGGGTGCTTTGGATTTGGTGAGTTCTTTTTCTACCATCTGACCGATACTGGGTCTGGCGGGAGGGAGAGAGTGGGAGGCGAGCTTGAGAGTTAAATAGAGGAGATGGACGGGAAGATGGAGTGGACGAGGATACGAGGCGCTCCGCAAATGTAAATGGATGCTAACTACACAAATAGGGCGGCGTAACGAGCCGAGTGTCGAGCAGGAGTAAATACGGCACCAAGAAGCCGAAGAAGGCCTCTGTCGGTTAGAAGCTGAGCAGAACACAGGAGCGGCTTAAGGAACAGGGGCATTTCAGGTCGAAGACTTTGGCTAGATGGAACAGGAGGAAGTGCGCTGTCTAGACTTGGCTCTGGGTCCGGTAGTCATGTATTATATGGCTATATAGAAATTGGGGATATATACGAACTGACACAAGAGGTATACTTGGGAATCTCACGCGCCCAAGGGCAGAACCACGGACAGCGGAGTGCACATGTCTCTGTTAAACAAAGCATCACAGTCTCATTCCACGCAAGAAGAAAATATTTACAAGTGAAAGCCTTTCGGTTTCTACCAGATTAAGTGGCCATCCGTTTCCCCAAACCATTCCGCGTCCCGTTCCTATGCGCCTCAAGTAGGTTCCCTATGTTTTTTGTGTCTCCTGAGCTGTTTCTGAATGCCTGGAGGAAAAGGAAGGGATGAAGGTCATCAAGCAGCTAGTAAAACACGATGCACCGTCTATCGAAACCACGTAGAATCCATGTTTCTCAGTTAACTCGGTTTCAGTCAGACTGGTTCTCCCACCCCTCCGGCTTGGAGAGGCCGTTGATGTCGAAGTAGCGAGACGTGCCTATTGTCGGTCATTAGCAAATCCATCCCAAGTCTTCCCATTAACTCTGCCACTCCGCGGAGAACTTACAAGAATACCCCTTCCAGTCAAAGTTGTCCTTAGGGTTGCAGTGACAGCGGAGCTCGGTGCGCAGCTTCTCGCCCGTTGGGCAGTGGGTGAAGGGCACGTGGTAGTAGGCGATGTCGTTGAAGAAGTGGATCTCCTCCTTCTTTAACAGTAAACCGGCGGCGATGGAGTGCACGGGCGCGTCGCCCCAACGCTCGTAGAAGAAGCCGCCGTCGTGGTCGAGGGACTCGAAGAAGTCCGTGTAGGCCTTGGAGCGCAGCCAGTTGAGGTCGCCTACTTCGAAGTTGGACCACTGCGGCGGTTGTTAGTGTGCTGTAAGGAAAGGAAAGGAAAAAGGCGGGGGAACGTACGAAATGACAGTGGTTATACGTCTCACCGCCGTCATCAGACAAGAAGCCCATCGAGTTCCCCTCAGCAATATGCTCCGGGTGGTTGGTCATGAACTTCTTGGTACTGTCCCACAGCGTCGGGATGGTCTCGACGTACTCGTACAGACTCAGCACAAAGCTGTACTTCTTGCCCTGCTCCTTCAGCACGCGGAACGGGTCGTAATGGATGTCGCAGAACAGCTCGACGCTCGGCTCGACGCGCCAGTAGTAGTCGTAGTTCATCATCAGCGGCTGGCGGAAGAAGAAGCCGGACTCGAAGCGGCACATGTGGCGGTAGCTCACGCTATCCCCGTAGATGATCTTGCGCGCCTTCATGTCCTCGCGCACCTTCTTGGCCTTCTCCTGGTCGATGAAGTCGGGGAAGGACCAGTGCTCCTTGGGGATCTCGCCGTAGTGCGTCTTGCCCGACACGAGGGAGGAGGTGACCTTCTTGAAGGTGGCGTCGAAGGGCTTGTCGTTGAGGAAGACCCAGTCGTAGTTGTAGCGCCGGTTGAAGCGGTCCTCGATCTGCCGGATGGAGCGGGCGATCTCCCACACGTCGCTGTTGCGGGCGAGGGTGACGAAGGTCGCGTTCATGCGGGGCCCGGGCGCGATGCCGGAGAGCTGGTTCCAGCCCTCGTCGGCGGCGGACATGGGCATCGGGTAGAGGGATGGGTCGAGGTCGGGGGAGTGGTTGCCGTCATCTTGGCTCGAGGTGGAGGAGGAAGATTTGTCGGGGACCTTGCCTGGTGATGTTGTACCGGCGTTTGGCACTGAGGCGGGGGGGTTCAGGGGGATGACATCGGAGGTCGAGTGCGAGACGAAGTAGAAGACTGCCACGACCTGTGTGTGGTGTGGTGGTTAGTTTGGGTGGTTGCCATATTGCGGCAGAGTTGAATCGTCAGATGGTCAAATGTCCGCAACTCACAAAGAATGATACGAGTATGTATCGCACGTAACGTGCGCTGCCGCCAGCCATGGTGCGGGATGCCGGAGGTTGAATATACTCAGGCTTACCCATCAGGTAGGGTAAACTCTTGTACGTGGGAAAGATGGAGTTGAAGCTGCGAAAGGGAGACAGTCCAACAAAAGCTTAAAGTGGTCAAAGAGGGACAAGACAGCTGGACACTGCCCAAGTGGCACGGAACCACTTTACGTGTATTGTGTAAAATGGGGAAGTCGCAGCCTCAATGTGATGCAACCGACATGCAAGTTATTACTGCAGGCTGGTGGAACTTTAAGCCGTTTGTTACACACATCTGACTCCCGCGATCAAGAAAGAATCAAAGGAGAAAGGGCGATGCGATGCGATTGACTTGCAAATTGTACTGGTCCCTCCCTTTTCTCGAGTTGCGAATAATCGTATAACCCCCCGGTCCAGGCCGCGTCAGGAATCACGTTGCTTCGCTAAGAGTCAAGTTCCAAGCCGCTAAGGAGAGCTGAGGCATGTACCTAATATCCTCGAATGCTGCAATGTTGCTATGCCTCAGATATTATTGTACTTCATAGTAGGTGACCCCTGAGATTATCGATCGTATTTATCGAAAGCAGCAGCCCACTTCACAGGACCTTTCAGCTCTCCCTCGCTTGACCAGTCTAGCCAAATTCCAGCTTCAGCGACTATTGTTCTCTACTCGGTCTGGCACAATGGATCTCCATGTGCCGGCGAGCGGTGGTAAGGCAGTTAGTTGCCTGTAGTCCGGGCGAGAAAACCTCAAAAGCAGTCTCCTTTACCTGGGAGGCTCTCTGCACTCGATAGCCGTCTGATGACCTGTACCCCAAAGTGAACAATGCTGTTCTTATGCGTCCTGTGTCTTGACTTCTCTCAATGCTCATGTAAGTCTCCTGTTGTAGAAGACAACTTAAATGTGACTTTCACAAGATGTGAAAAGGAAAGGATTCGAGTGAAAAGACCCTGGCTGCATGATCTACTCGCTTTCCCGCCCGTCCAGCTTCCCGGTAAATTGATTGCGTCTTAGGGAACGTGCAGCATCTGGACTTGGCAATGTTTAAAGATCAGATCGCCCTTACAATGCGCCAGTGAAGTTTCCGTCGACAGGTATCTGCGACTTTGACTTTGCTGTTTCTGGAGCTGCAGATAACAAAGTGCAAGTATTCACTGAACTATGACCAGACAAGAGGCATAATGCTAGGTAATATCTGTGGATGAGGTCCTTTGCTTTCAGGTGAATGGAGAAGCAAAGCGACATCCATCCTCGGTGAGCGGAGAAATAGAATAGCAAGGTGAAGTCAAGAGATGGCCCGTGCTACAAAGTCCCCGTCGGCTAAACCCTGGCGTTCAACCAAGTGATCCACTTGCCCCACCCCACCTCCGATCCTCGAATTGAATCAAGAGCGCCATCGCTGACTTCATGCCTTCCTTGTTGCGTTGCCGAAACCTACCACAGTAGAGACGACGCTTGCCTCAAAGCTCACGCTCTCTTCTGCTGCGGTGTACAATCCTTCTCTCCTTTTGACTCTCCTAGTTTCTTGAATCAACCAACGGTACTTCTTTGGGAGACAAGTCTTCTCATCTGCTTGGGTTTCCGACACGAGCGCCCTTGCCTCTTCGCACGCCTTGGTTCCGATCGAGATACAATCCTGCATCATCATGATAGATGTTGCTACTGTCTACCATCTTGACAAAGCTATATCTTATTTCTAGAGAGTGAGTAGCCAGAGGAGTGTCTGGTGTTGGTACGATAGCAACTCTGATCTAACAAACAAGCAGCCGGTCATCACGATTACAAGAGGCGACATCTCTGTCCTTTACCGACCATGTCTTTCTTCGGCTTTAACACGTCGAGCCACAACCAGACTGCGCCTGGCTTTTCCCAGGCCCACGACCCTTTTGCTGGCCTCCGTCGCGACGACGAGGGCGAAGAGCTCGAGTTCGAAGAGACCTACGACGGCCTGGGCGACCAGCTCGAGGAAACCAACGATGCCTTCAACGACGAGACATTTGGAGGAGGTGGAGGCGCGGCAAGCTCCGGTGCTGTTGGTGCTGTTGGCAAGGACTTCGACTTCTTTGGCCAGACGGCCCAAGTAGCCAACGTTATCGAGGAGGAACATCTCCGCTTCAACCGCCAGCACCCTGCTTCCAAGGTTGCTCAACCTGCCCAAGCCCCGGCCCAAACCTACAATTATGACTACCAGCAGGGCTATCAACAGGGTTACCAGCAGCAGTACTCGCAGCCTGCTCGCACAGGATACGAGAAATACAAGGAGACACCTATCGATGATCTGCAGGTGGACGCCTCGCTCTGGGGTGTCGCGCCGAAGAAGCATCAGTCCACAACTTCCACCACCAATGCCTCCTACTCCCCCGCTCCAGCATCCGCCCCTGCTCAGTCTACCGCTCCCCCAGCCCGGAAGATCCTCAGCTTGGAGGAGGTCGAGGCCCAGATGCGAGCTCAGGCAAAGAAACCTCCCCAACCCGCACCTCAGGCTCAGGCTCCAGCCCAGCCTACCCAGCGCCAGCCGGCTCAGCAGCCCCAGCAGCCGCAGTACCAACATCAGCAGCAACCATCGTTCGACAACCACCAGTACCAGCAGCAGCTTCTTCAGCAACAGCAAATCCAGCAGGCGCAGCAACAGTACATGCCCATCCAGGCTAACAATGCTCGTGCCCAGGAGCCTCCTCAAGGACACGCTCAGCGCCCAAGCCAGGGTCATCCAATGACCATACTCCAGCGACCTCAGTCGAAGCACGCCCACGTTCCATCACCTGGTGTTCCTAGCCCCGTTCACCATCAGGAGCAGGTACAGCCGCCCCAAGCTCCCCAACAGGAACAGCCTGCTCACGCTGCCCTCCCCACGCAGATCCTCCAGAACCCCAATAGGCTCTCTGGTGATGGTGCACGGTTCAATGCTGGTCCCAGCGGACCTAGAGGGGCTCCTCAGGGACCTCGTGGCCCCCTTCCTAACATCATGAACCAAGGACCCGGCAACTTCCCTCCAAAACTGGACCCTGCGCAGACTGCCCACTTGTCCGATGAGGAGAAGGCTGCGTTCCTGGAACAGGAGGCTAAGAGAGCCAAGAGGAACCACAAGATCTTCCTCATGTCGCGAGACAACGGCATCATGACTCCTCAAGACAAGAACTTCATCACCCGCATTCAGCTTCAGCAGCTTGTTTCTGCTACCGGTAACCCGAATGAGCTTGGTACAGATGAGTCGCTTGCCGAGGACTTCTACTACCAGGTTCACAGCCAGATCCAGGGCGGACACCGCCAGCATCCAAGCCAACCTCTCAACAACTTTGCTCAGACCTACCTCTTTCAGACAGGCAGCCGCCAGGGTGGCATGAGGCGAGGACATCGCAGTGCCGATAACCACGTTCAGCGCATGGAGCAGCAGGTTCAACGTGCTGTTGAGGCTGCTAAGAACAAGCCCAAGAACAAGCAGCTGGTCATTGAGGGTAGTCTGGGCAAGATCTCCTTCAGCAACGCCAAGACGCCGAAGCCGCTTCTTAACATTAAGCGGACCGATAGTTCTGGCGACGCGAACCGGCCCTCGACTGGGAGCAGGACCCAGACTTCTGCCAACGGCCTGTCACACAAGAATGCTCTGCGTTCCATCGAGATTGTCTATGATACCCTTATGAAGATGGAGGATAACGAGCGGTACCGTCCGCCTCCTCCTGCGAACGACCAGGACACTGAGGGAATTCAGAAGCTTGTTGCCTGGGAGGCTGAAGCTGGGAAACTCAACCAGCAGCTCTGGAAGGCTCTCAAGGTCATGGAGCCGCTGGGCGTCTACCCCGTTCACCCGTTCATCACCCTCTTGTCCTATAGTAAGGCCATGAAGGCCATCCAGCGTATCTTCCGGAACACGACACACGAGCAGCGGATTACTATTCTGACTCTAGTCGTTGTCAGCCTCGACACCCTCGACGTCATCCGCGGTGCTCAGGTGAACACGAACGACACGCAGCTCAATGCCGCCATTCGTGAGAAGATCGAGCTGTTCTCGCACTCGGTCATGTCTACCCTGTTCAGCTTCGTTAACGAACTGGATTTGGACCTCGTCGACGGCATTCTTGGAATCATCTGCGGACGCAACGTGGATATCATTGCCAAGTCCAAGATTGGAGCCTCCATGCTCACCATGGTGCTCAGCCGCGCCGAGATTATTAAGCACGGCGGTGGTGGATCGCAGCAATCATGGGCGCACTGGTACGTCTTACCTCACCCACCATTCATACATCATATGTGCATTGTAAGCTAACAATCGACGCAGGGACGCCACATACACCCGGTTCTTCAACCTCATCGAGCCCTCGCTCCCGTACATCTTCCCCGGAACAGTCAACTCCGGAGAGGATGTCTACGTGTGGCAGCTGCTTGCCGCTATCGGCATTGGCGCCAGTCCAGACCAACAGCAACGTCTCGTGCTTGCTGTGAAAGACCGCGTTATGGACACCGTTGGCCTGGCCAAGACTCTCCCTGCCGACATGGCTGCCGAGCGTTTGGCCAATGTCAACCTGTTCATGCGTTCGATCGGCCTCGATGTTGATCTGCTTACTTGAGTTGCTTCGACTCAGCTACTCAACAGTACGAACGATGACCAAGTGCTTGATGGAGTAAGGATTGCTCTTGTACTACTCAGAGGAGGTACTGGCCCACATGAATTGGGCTAGAGAGGAATGACTGTTAGCGTGGCCGGGGTAATCAGCATTGGGCCGTTGGTTCTCCAACTAGGCACGAAGAATTTACCTCTGCCCATCGGTTTAGGCTGCTGGGCATGGTTCTGGGCGGTGGGTTGGGATAAGAGATCGTGGGATAAGTCAGAATGGACGGCAGAAGCAATGGATGGTGGGGTTGGCATAAGGAAAACAGGAATGGAGGAACGAGTTCGTCACATGTAACCGGAAACGAGGCTGAAGCGATGTGCGCTGTGAATCAAGTCACAGAAGCCAGTTTGATTTAATAGTGAGTTCAGAACCGACCCTCAAGAGCAGCGACTCGATTGAGGTGCTTTTATTACCAAGCTTGTGCTCTCCTGTCTATATGCATGTGAACGCCTTGCCTAGGGTAGCCATGCCTCAACCATGCCTTATGGCGGTTATCCGTTTTCGTCTATCCCTTATCCTGCACAAAGTGCTCATCGCTAACCATATTCCCTTCCTATCCTTCAATCTACCCCAAGGTCCTAATCAATCTCCATAGCAGTCCCCTTCGTCCTCCCGCCTCTCGGAGCAGCAGGCTTCCTCCCTCCCTTCTTCTTCTCCGCCGCCTCAGGATCAGGTTTAACCGCTTCCTTCTTCACCGGCCCTTTCTTGCCTCTCGCACCAACATCAACATGATCCGTAACCGCCTCCTCACCAGGCTTCTTATCCGTAGCCTTAATCCCACTAACCGCCCGCAGCAGCTGATCCTCCTCCCAATCCGTGCCCAAGCCGTGAACCTTGTCACTCAAATCCGGCGCGCCCGCATTACCCACATCCTCCTGTCCCTGTTGACCTTCAACAGCCTCCGGTTCCTTCCCCTTGTCATCCGTCATCGGTACCAGCTTCCCCTCCTCCTCAACACCGTCGAACGTCTGCAGCAGCAGGCTCTGCTGGTACGTCATCCACGCGTCCTTGCTCTCCTCGTGGGCGAAGTCGACCTTCTTCCAGTGCTCCAGCTGGACGTGCCGCAGGCGGTCCGCCATCGATAAGGTAACGGCCTCGTCGCTGCCGTCGCCCATGGACTTGATGGTCATGTGGATGGCGCGCGCGGCGGGGCCATCTTTTTGTTGGGTAGAGGCGGAGGTGGACGAGTTGTTGGAGGCGCGGGAGATGCGGTCTTGCTCGGCTGTGGCGTCGATGTGGTGTAGTTGCGGGCGGAGGTGGGCTAGGGAGGTTACTGGGGTTAGGTGGATGTTTTCTGTTGCGTTTTGCGTTAACTTTCTGTGCTTGAGAATGACTGGTGAGAGTCAGGGGGGTGATGGGTATACGTACTCCCCTGAAAAACAGCAACCATATACCGCGCCTCACTAGTCTCCGTCGCCAACCCCCCCAAAGTCTGCGTCCTTAATATCCTATCATTCCTAACCGCCTCGCCCCAGTCTCCCCCTTCAACATTATCATCCTCCCCTCTTCCCCTCCCTCCCCTCCCTCTAGCCGGGGCACCGCCCACACCGAAACCCCCCGCTAGCCCCAAACTCGTCTTCGCGGCAGCGGAATTTTGAACGGCCGACCCCCACACCATGCCCTTGTGCCGGTCGTAGTTGGAGCTGTAGTCGAGCGGCACGTCGGCCTCGAGCATGCCCGACTGGGGCTTGAGGCGCATCGTCGTGACGGGCGGGACAAAGAGCTTGTCCGGGTTGTCGTTCTGCGTGTTCGGGTGCTGAAGGACGAGGAGCTGCCGGTTGACGGGCAGCGGTGGCTTGATGAAGACGCTGTAGGAGGTTACGATTGGATCGTCTTCTGCTGCTTCTGGGGAGGTGGAGTCCGGGTGGACGGTTGCGGGGGAGGAGGAGGACATTGTGCCTGCTTGGCGGCAGTGATGATTGCGTCTAGGTGTGCACGAAGAGAGCAGAAGTCGTGGTTTGGGGAGGCCTCTTTGACAGATAAGGGGTAGTCGAGTGGTTTGTCTCCGTAGTTGAGCTGGCGCAGTGGTGGTATGTGGTGAAGGTGGTCGTGATCTTTGGTTCGTGAACTTTTTTGAGTGACTCGTTGCCCTCCGCGAAGTCTGGTTTCCGCCGCTGCAGCTCCACTTGCCGCTGCCAGTTTCTCCCCCGCATTTCCACGGGCATTTCGCGCTAAAATTAACGGGGTCCCACATCTCCAACTGCGGCTCAAAGTGGGAGCCTCTTGATTCAACTTCATCTGTCACTCCTACCAATATGCCGGGGCACTTCTTCTGAACCAGTTGATACTACGGCGTCTTCACCATTTGAGCTCTTGCACGTTGAGCCAGCAATGCGGTGGCAAGACGAACAAGTCCATTATGCGAGCTTCACGCTGTGCTTCCTCTCCCCTGACCCTGGTTGGCTACCCAGTCCCTGGTTCGCCTGGTTGTTATTGTACATGATTTCCTCAGCATCCCCATGGTAGTCCCTCCAGCAGCATTCCGTGCCCAGTGGGCTGGCTGGTGTCTCTCGTCTATTAGTTGGGCGATGGTGCCCGAAACCTCTCGTACTCCGCGTCGTCGTCATCTTGCTCCCCGGCTGCCTTCTCCAGCTCGGCGGCATCATGTCCCAGCACCTCGAGACGCCGTGTGATGGCCGCGTACTCCTCATTGTCCCTCAATGTCTCGAGCCCCTTCACCTTGTTGCTCATCTCCTCGATGATCATGGCGACTGAACCGACGGCATGCGCGGTGTCGGTGGTGCCAGAGCATGGGACGGGATCCTCCTTCTCCCTCTTGACCTTCTCTTCCAGCTCGGCTACGTCATGTCCCAGCATCTCAAGACGGAAAGCGATGTCCAGGTATGCCTCGTTCTCGTCTGACGCGTGGAGCGTCTTGATCTTCTCGATGGCTGCCATGATGATGGCTGTGCCCGGGCCGACGACTTGATTGGTCTCGACGGCTTCACCGACATCATGCTTGCTAGTCTCGGCGCATGCTTGCTAGTCTCGGCGCATGCTTGCTCGTCCTGCTCCGTCGGATCTTCAGCGGCGACGGACAGTTCTTGTGCATCAGTGATGCTGGCTTGAGCGTTTTCATTGTCTATTTCATATTAGCACTTGTTTATATGGGGTTTGCCTTCACCCAACATACCTGTGTTGAGAGGCGGACGCTCTCCGTCCTGGCGCGACGGCCGGGGTACCTTCCAGTCGACGTCGGCTTCGTCGAAGTAGGGCATCGCCGGCTCGAAGTCGAGCAGCAAGCGATGATTTGTCTGGTAGAGAGCCTTCCAGTTGTCTCTCATGGCGTCGATGTAGGCGGCGCGGTTCTCGGTGATAGCCCAGGGCCCGTGTCGCTCGGCCCGGCGCAAGCCGTCGACGAGCGCGCTCAGACGTTTCTCGTCGTCCGAAGCGCGGATGGGGACAGGGCGCTGGTGGTTGAAGAGGTACACACAGCGTGCGTCCTTGTAGCGCTTGTTGATAGCAACGGTGACGTCGTAGTTCCAGCCGAGGTCTTGGCCAATGACATGGAAGAAGGTGGGGATGTCGTAAAACTCGTCATAGTACTTCTGCATGCGAAAGAAGATGGGGAGGTTGCGCTCGATGGTGGTGCGCTTGCTGTCGGTGGGGTGGGAGAAGGAGAGAGGCTTCTCCAGCACGCGTCTCATCGCCTTGGTGGGCTTGTCGCGGAAAAGAAAGCCTTTCAGCTGGTAGTCGCGGTCGTCCTCCTCCGTCTTGCCGGAGTGGCGGTAAAACAGCTCGCGAGAGTCTGCGTTCATGGTGGGTGGTCGCGGTTGCGGACGCGGCGGGGATGCAGGGAGATGAGGAGGTGTCTGATCGAGCAAACTGCTATCAGTGACGGGCCATGTTTTGGTACATACAAGTAGTATGCAACCTTTGCTGTACCGTGAGATCAGAACGAAACCGGTGTGTGGACATACCTTGAGCTTTGGGTTGGCGAACGTTGTGGCCTGGGAACGGCGATGTTTCTTTCAAGTTAGGAGCTGGCGAAAGCAACTGCACTGGCAGGAGGTAACGCGTTCTGTGGTCGATGGGGGACTTTACCAGTGGGGCATCGTCACCTACGGTTCACCTTCAGAATGACCAACCAGCAAGTCTAAGTAATGCGAGTGGGAGCTGAGCTGGCTGCGCTTTGGTTGGCTGGCCATGGGGGCTGGAGGAGGTATATGAGGCAAAATCCGGACTTAGGTTTCCAAGTTCCAGTGGCGCAGTTGGTGAGGCGTGAGGGTCGCTCCCTCTCCTCACCATCAGAGCAGCTACTACACACCTGGCCCTGTCTCTGCGGCCTGGCTTACGTTGTACGGCGCCAGGTCGCGGGATCATTTCCCAAGTAAGACGCTACTTTCTTTTTTTGCCTTTTTGGTTTCTGGGGTTTTGGTCCTTTACGATTGAACAACCCCCCTCCTGCCCCTTTGGAGGGTCCTGGGGGTCCTGGTATTGCTATTTGGAGCTCCCAACACCTCATGTGCGTGGGTTCGATTTCAGGTGGGTGCTGCTTTTTTGCCTTTTTGGCCTATGTCACTTTACTGATACGATATTCTCCCAAGCCTCATGATGACCAAGATGCGTGTTTCTCTGCACTGCAACCCAAGTCACTCTTCATGCTCAAAGGCCGATTCTATGTGAGCCTCGAACAAAGCATGTCCGGCGTGCTACAACCTCCGTACCCCGACCTCTGGATTCCCGCCTCTTTGATCATTACTATTTAACTATACCCACCATGCCACCTGCATTTCAAGAGATAGGCGAGATGCGTGCCCGACGGGACGAGGCAAATCATTACCTCAGTCAACCTCGGCAACATTCTTATCGACCAGGAAAACGAGTGGCTGGGTGCGACCCCATTGCCTATTTCCCTCTTGCCCCAGACCATGGCGGACTCCTGGGGGCGATTGACTTTTTCTGTCGAAACAGAATAACGATGGCCACAATTTTATGAAAGGCTTCTCGCTTCTTGTGACAGGCTCGGCTGACAACTACCAGGTATCAGTCCAACCAAGCTCCCGTTCTTATGAAGCCTTGACATCCTGATGAGGACAACATTTGGCTCTCAGCAGGACTCTGACACGCAAGTTCGCCCCTCATCTGCCCCTGGTCGCCTCCCCATACCATCTGGTCCTTTCAGGCGACGACAAACGTTATCCGTCCTCGACCAAGCAGCTCAACGGCCGGAGCGCACTGAGAATTCTTATCTGACTTCAATGCCATCTGGCATGGCCCCTCTTGACACGAGAGCTCGATCGCAGGTCTGAAGACACTGTTATCGAAGACTACAATACCGCATCCCTCCCCGGCTGCCGCATCTGTCGTCTGATGATCCGGATGATTGGGATCAACTCGCGCGGTCGCCGTCCCTTGGGCCTCACTTGGCTACTACATGTTGAGTCTCCGACAACGTCGTCGACAGAAATCACGGCCATGGAAAGAAGAGTACACAGATACTTCTTTTACCGGACATAGCCCAGACGGACAGTGATGTATACCCACTCTTGGCGGGTCGTTCATCAGAAGGCGCATGAATGCTGAGCTATACTAACGCAGCCCTTGGTGCCGTCATCCAATCTGCGGTTACTGGTGAACCCTACGCCTCTGGCGCACCCACGGGATTAAGCCTCTCAAGATTGTGAGCGGCTGACACAAGGCTACGGGAGAACAGGGCGCCTCGTACTCTGTCTTGGCAAGCCGACGTTCGGAGCCTGGGTGCTGTATGGGAACTCTTCAATTCAATTCCCGAAATTCCGCAAATATCAAGAGCAGAATCCTCGATTGGCCATTGACAACATCTGCTGCAAGGATGTTTGCCACACAAGCGCACCTCACGCCTTGATCTCATCGTTCCTGGCATACTCGTGGATGCCGAATACGAAGGCCAAATTGGCAACATCTATAATCAGGCCCTGCGCAGCCTGGCGGCGGTGACACCAGCACATGATGCACATCTGACGCCATAGTAGAGACTATCCGCAATCGGTGCAATCGGTGCTTCGCTGGACGGCAAAGATGAAGGGTCCAGAGGGAAAAAATACCGAAACATAGGGGACTTATCCTAAGGATTCGAGTGTGCTCCATATTCATTCCCAAGTCAACGTTGCCAAGCCTCAAGAGGATGCACTACGGTGCCGTAGCTTCTAGAAGGGTATGCAAACTAGGCAAGCTCCTATTCTCCTAGTGTTCTCTAGTCAAGAAAGCTTCTAGCGTTCATTCCGACTTGCACTTTTGAGGGACATGAGTGGCTGATATCCCTAGTTCTTTGCAATATTGAGGATCTACGACTATACCGCGACATGCACGTGTCTGAAAGCGTTTGCTGTCTCCATGTTCGCCGACATCAACAACGGCTATGGAACGTGCCGAGCAAGCGGATCATCCCATACCATGGGAAGCAACTTCCGCCTTGGGATAGATTTTGGCGGCTAAGGGACTATATAGCGAACGACGGCCATCCGGCAGGTTCGCGATGTCTTGCCCAGGCTTTCGGGGCCATTCGTCCTCGCAAGAGTGAAGATTGGAGGGTCCTTATTGTATACGGGGTCGCTCTGATCTGACGCTCGGTGCCTTTCCGTCTGCTTACTTCTCCAGGATCTGCGTAGAACAGATCCAACCACGCCTGGAAATTATGAAGCTGCTCACGCTTCTCGTTGCCGTCGCGTTGTCTGCTAGGGTTGAGAGTCAGAGTGCGAGGGCTCCTCCAGCACGAACATGCGCTGTCCGGCCGACACAGTCGGCCCTCCTGCGAAAAAGGCAGATCAATGGCTGCGCGGAAGACGCCTGCATGAGCGGTGAGCCTCATCATCAGTGTGCATACCGAAAGGGTTATGACTGACTGGACCTCGATGCAACAGCTCTTCAGGCATCTGCACAAGTGGCCTGCGCCAGAGTGGCTGATGTGGATTGCGCATCGTACTTTGTCACGACGCTCACGCCTGACATCTCGTATGGACATGCTTCCTCGAAAGAAATAGCTGAGATGCATTGAAAAACTGACACGGGCCGACGTCAGGACTTTCTACGAGACGCTCTCGTTCTACGCGACTTTAACAACCACCGACAGCGTAACAGAAACGACAACAAGAGTCGACGAATTCACCGCTACGACAAGAACTAACCAGGCACGGCATTCCCACAATCACCTTCACTCTTTGCGAAGTACTGACATCCGCAACCTCAGACAATCGCCACGACGAGCGCGACGACAACAACACTCCCGGGGACTTACACGGTCACGCACATCATAACGGTAACGTCGACCGAAGACGAAACAGCTACAAACGTGAGTGGATGAGCCTTTCGGCGCCCAAGCGCTATCTTCGGCAGTGAGCAAATATATGGGACTGACGGTCAGACCTCCAGACGCTGACAACAACGGGAACAACAACTCAAGGGGTATTTCTGCCCCCAGTGCCACAAGACCCTTTTCGCAAGCGCAAAGCGAAGAGGGGGCTCGCTAAGCGTATTCCTGGCTATGCCTCTGTCTGCTCCGGAGAGCCCGGCTATGCCAGTGCCTGTGCTTGTATTGGCGTCACGTCCAGTATCACATATGTGGCAACGCCATCCACCACAGTCAGCATCTCCTCGACCCTCTCCGGGACGGTTACCGAGTCCAGTTTCTGGACGGAATCCTCCGTCAAGCCGACCACCACTACAGAGACCATCACATCGACTGTGGTCGTCGTGGCGGCGACGTCGACGTCGTACGCCCAAGGTCCCTTCTACATATATGTACAGTCCGAGGCGGAATTGTACCCTGGCGACACGCTCAAGCCAGTTTTGGACATGTATGTGAACCAGGACTTCAGCCAGAATCTAGATGCCTACTCGTTGGTCTCCTACGGAAACACCGGGGCACAGTACTACATTGATGGCGAGGGATATCTCCGTCCCGTCACAGCTCCTCGCGCCGATATATACTTCACCTACCTCGATTAAGCTGGTGGGACCCAGTTATTTATCTCGGCCAAGAATGATGTGAACGTCGGCTCCAGCCTCCTGGACTGTACCATTACCCCGGGGACCAACGAGCTCGCATGCGGCTCCAAGAGTCAGTATCAATTGGACACCTTCCTCGACTGTCAACAGTACGGAAGCTTTGGACCCCAAAACGGTTCCTTGTCACAGTTGTACACGGATTGCCGCCGGCTCGGAATGGTTGCCATCCCAGTGTCGGGCATATCCCTCACCTCCACCGCGTCTGCCACGACCACGAGAAGCACCACGTCAGACACCACGGCCGCTGCCACCGCGACGGCCACGGCCACAGTCGACGGCGACGCACCCTTCTACCTATATGTTCAGTCCCAGAGCCTCCCCTGGCCAAAGGATGTAGTTGGCAGTTACGCAACGTACCATCCACGATACTCCAATGGGCCCACCGGCACGTATATCATGTCGAACTGGGAGCTCAGCGAACTAGACCAGAGCAGCGGTTTACAGCTGTTCTACATCGATACGAACGGACATGTACGTATCATTACCAATCCCGCCGGGGAGGACATGGTTTGGACCTATCACGACACCGGATACCCGACGGATCTGGAGCTTCTCTCCCCTGACTGGACTGGCATCACGTACCAACTCGGAATCCTTGACTGCGTCATTACCCCCGAGACCAACGTACTCCTCTGCGGCACTCTGTCTCAGTTTAGTGCCGACACGTTCGCATTGTGCGACGAGCTCGTGCAATTCGGCCCTGCGAGCGAGATCGAGATTGCTAATTGCACCGTTCTTGAGTTTGTTGCGGTCCCCGAAGCAGTGTATCCTCCTGTGTCACGGGATCAGTTTTCCATGTCGTCGTTCACTTCCATGGAGCCTTCTACATCCACAGAGGAGCCTACATCCACGGAGGAGTATACAGCCACGGAGGCATCTACAACCACGGAGGAGTCTACATCCACGGAAACTTCTACATCAACCGACAGGTCTTCGTCCTTAGAGGCATCTACATCCACGGAGGAGTCTACAACCACGGAATCCTCTACGTCGACCGAAGCTTCTACGTCCGTGGAATCTTCTACATCTACAGAAGTATCTACATCCACCGAATCTTCCACAATTACAGAGGCATCTACAACCACGGAGACTTCTACGTCCACGGAATCTTACACGTCTGGACCAACAACAGACTCGTCTACGTCAAGTGCAGCTTCAGAACCAAGCACAGAAGTTTCATCCGAGTTATCAACAATGACGACAACCACGTCGGCAGCACCCACATCCACAGCAGTACTCGAGGACGCCTTCTACCTCCAGGTCCTATCTGGCAACCAGGACGTGGCCGGCAAGTACCTGAACGTGCTCTGGAAAACCGTCGTCGGCGGCAGCAACGACTACACGTACATGCCCATGAACACGACAGATATCACTGAGGCGACGTTGGTCTCCATCGACGCCGACGGACTGCTGCGGACCGTCGAGCCGCACGTGGGCGAGCTCTACTACTGGGGCTACTACCCGCGCGTCGACAGCGTCAACATCCTGTACGGTCTCACAAGGGGGAACGTCACGTTGCAGGGCAAGACACCGTTGGACTGCGTCATCACGCCCGGGGGATCCAACGTCGTCTCTTGCGGCGCAGAGTTGGGAGGGACGGCCAACACGTTCTACGCTTGCGGTTATGGCGAGCCCCATATGTATTTTGGACCACCGGCCGTGGCGTCGTGTACACCCGCTGTGCTCGTTGCGGTGCCTACAGGTATCTAGGTTGATTCTATGTTGGGATGCAGTGGGATAATGTTGCGTTATCTGGTTGAAGGGAGAAGGAAGTTTGAGTCGGTTATCTCCTTTTGAAAATAAAACCCCAACATCCAGGGGCTCCTCCCCTATGTGATGGACATGTGTCTCTTGCCATTCCCTCATCCGGTTTGAGGTCCCGTTCAACCTGAAGTGGCAGGCTTCCTTGGTGGTGCGGCTTCTATCGACTGTTGCTTCCCAAGCTGTGGAAAAAAAAAAGAAAGCCGCGTTATTAGTCCTTTCCAGTAGCCATTCCCACTTCATATAGGGCTCTTAGTGAGCGTAACGCCCTGCGAGCCTTGAAGTGTACTAGTACCTGTAGTAAGTAAGCACATAGGATAGTACGGTAATAAGTCGATTGTCGTCTCGCCGTCTCGGCGTGCCTTCGCCTCGTCGTGGTACGGGGTGTAGAATAGTAATCAAAGCTGAGCGCTTTTTTTCTTTCACAGCTTGCTTCCCTCTTCTGCACAACAATGCGCTTGCCAAGATTCAGGACTGCCACCTTCTCCTATCTTTTTGGAATTACACGTACATGGTAAGCATCGGAGGAAGCCTCAACCGCTCCTAACCCGTCCAGAGCAGCGACTTCCTGCAGTGTTGGAATCAGTGGAGGGTCTCGTTGCCCATCAATTCTCTTCTGACCTTGTGCGTTTTGTTTTGTCGTCTGCCACATTCCATCCACATCACTTCAAAGGACTGTTCTCGGATATCAACTGTTACTCTCTCGTCAAGCCATACGAAAAGCCAATAGGCAGGCCGGCGCAGCATCTTTCATCTACAGTAAGGAATTCTTCGGCATCCATAATAGCGACGGCAGTGATACCGCTGTCTACCTAGAGGTAAGTTCCTGTGCTCGCTCCCTTATGCCACACCTCTCCCAACCTGGCCGATGTTACACAACAACTCGTCTGACCTTGCTGTCTCAGGCTCACGCTATACCAACACAATGTCAGGCCGATGGTGTGGCTACTGGTGGTCAAGGCGAACACGGTATCACAACTACCTTGAGCGCCTCCGTGGCCCGCCGGCCCCGACACAGCCCCCGCCTGGGCCACCGAGGAACAACCACAGTGTGGACCCGGAGAAGGCACACCCAGCGGATTGGTCATTGCCTGGCTTCATATTCCCCGAGCCTGAGCCACTACCTCTACCCTGGAGAATGAGGCTTCGGAGGCCACTCGTGTCAAACGCGGGACAACTGCGTCCGACCCCGACCGAGAACATCCACAATAACCTACTCGCCATTTTCCGTGCCTGGCACTACCTCCGCGATTTTCGGGATGGCGATATGGCGGACCCGTGGCTTGTCTGGGCCGTCGACAGCAATCTAAACAGAACCGATTTTCAAGCATTGCCCGAGTACTATGTCGAGGCCCGCCAAGCGTACCTGAAGGCCAATAACGAGGAGTTCTCGCAGCCTACACAGTTCGTCTCCAACGACAAGAGAGACGTGATCCGTTGGCTCGGTGATGATTACTGGATGGCCACTCACCCTCCGCCACCAAAAATGGATATGACGAAGCGTCGGAAGCAATTTCTCAATGAGGTTCGAGACTCCTTCAAACGGACGATCCAGGACCCGTCGAACTCAATCTTTGACCCCATGCGCGAGTTTCCACCTCCTCCCACTCCGCGGGACGCTGACTGGTCGCCTCAGACTGCGACAGAAGAACCCCGTTTGGTCGACGGCAGCAAGAAACGAGCTGTGAGTTCCAGGCGTCGATCTCGGTCTCGGTCTCGGTCTCCCAGACCTTCCGGTGCACCAACCTATCGTGAACGGTCTCCTCTCGGTAAACGACCTCCAACTCCCGACGGTAAACGCGATGCTTCCAGTAGCAAGGTCGACGTCAGCAAAAAACAAGCTGCGAGTCCAAGGCGTCGATCTCGCTCTCACTCTCCCAGGCGTCCCGATGTGCCCCCAGTTCTCGACGGTAAACGCACTGCTTCCAGTAGCACGTCAGTCATGCCGCCTCCGGGCGTACCTCAACGCGGCCATGACGTTGATGTTGGTAAAGGCCAAGGCAAGCAACCGAAATCATCAGTTCGAGCCCCAATCGACGCAGTGGTCGATGTCCCAAGGAAACGACATGCGTCAGGCAATGATACCTCGAAAGCCAATACCAAAGCATCAAAGACTCCCCCCAGGAAAGAAAATGGATCTTCATATGTTGTTCAGCAAGCGCCCTCAAATGGTGTTCACCAAGGGTCTTCCACCGTTCGCCAGCCAGCTCCACCAGGAGATGTACCCATGCAAGGTTCATCAGCCATTGCCCAGCAAGGTTCCTCGATCATTGCCCAGCCTAACGGATCAGGCGTCCCTCATGAAGATATACCAAGCACAGCTGCAGTACCAATCCCAAAGCCAGGTAGAATCATGCCACGCCGCATCCCCCCCCCCCCCCCCCCCCTAATTCTCACAGCTACTGACATATCATACAGAACCCAACAACGCAGAGACGGCGAAGGACATGGTCCAAGACCTCGAGACTATCCACGACCTCCTAGTCGTCGGGCAACGTATGGTCAAGCGGCTGCACAAGAAGGCGTCGTACGACGCTGCATCTTGGCTCGTGCTAAGGAGTAGTCTTACGTCCTTAACGATAGTAGTCGGGCTTTATAGCCGAGATAGTATAGCTTATTAACGTAAGACGTCCTTGAATCTACGGAAGGAGCTTTTCTTGGTGCCGTAGAGCGTCTATTACGTAACAAAACTCTAGACGGTCTATCGGCGTTAAAAGTAAGATAAGGATCGCTAAGTTTATCGAAAAACACCGACTTGTCCACCGATCTTAACCCTATCGCTCTTTCTTCGTTTTAACGGCTACGCGACTACTTTCTATTAATACTAACCTACGTAATCGATTACGTTGCTCTTTCCTATTATTTTCGTCTAACTTACGTTAAGATTTATCAATTCCTTATTAATCTAATCGAAATCGAATTCTCGACTTCGACTTCCTATATTCTTACATCTACGGGACCCTCCTATCAGGACGGGTTCCTATAAGTTATAACCTTATTTAATAGGTGGATCCTAGCTCCTAAGCTATACCTACTTACGTTACCTATCTACGTCGACTATCGTTAACTCTATCGACGCTTTCCTTTTATCAATACTTGTAATACTACGTAACGCCAAATTTATCGCTCCTTTATTACGAAAATTACCTTAAAGGCCCGCGTAATCTGGTAGAAGTCGCCACTTCGAAATTCATTAAGATTCCGTCGAGAAAACCCAAAACGCACTTCCTACGAGATCGCACCTTCCTAACGAGCTAGAATTTCGAAATAACCTCACTTCGTACGCCCCGCCCACGCCCCGCCCACCTAGATTTCCGACAAGATCGCTAGCCCGAGAAATAGTATAAATATCTTACGCCGCAGCCCTCCTATTCCTATTCCTCTTCTCTTCTTTACCGGCGGGCTCAGGTAGACTAAACCCTACTACGAGACTTACGAGACAGGCCCTTTCGAGGCTATAACCCACGTCCCTATTACGGTATCACGAATCGATAGGTAAGCCAGACTATAGAGCAATAATACGGCTAACGAACGGATACTCCCTTAACGCTACGGCCGAAAGGAAACGCCCGTGGCAAGACGTTATAAGATTCGATAACGCTACTTACCGAGATTGTAATGGCTTTATCGAGTAGCCCTATAGGGTAGGCTTCGCTTGATTCTATATATATAGCCCCGAACTTAGCACTTGATACTGACCCCGCGGCTAACTACCCTATCAAGATCCTCGCGAAATTCGATATACTCGTCGACTATATTACCTAGGGAAGCTAGTATAGCCTTAAAGGTATCGCTAACCTTACCGAGCCCTAGATAGTCGGCTATATCGTTTTCCAGATATAATAATAGCTGTAACGGGCTGCGCCCGATATGGCCCTCGGTGACTCTCGGCCAGCTCACGTGCGAGCACGGTCCACCAAAGCCCCTGGATGAAGCTATTCCCACATCTCCACACAGCACACCGAATATTCTAGCAATGCGCTCAGACCATCGCACTCACGAGGATAAAGAGGCCCGCGAGCCGCTGGAATATCTCGTATCTTTCCTTTTCTTCTCCAAGCTTAGTGTACTCGTAGAGTCGTTATCAGATAGTTGCAATATACTCCTGAGACCGTTACATTACACTAAGCTTCTCTCTTTCTTAGTCAATTGCGAAGGAGGACATTGGTTCTTGCCTGCGTTATCAACGAGGCAACGAAGCGACATCATTGGTTTGGTTCACGTCGTCAACAAAGACGACCGAATAGCAACGGAAAAAGCCCTCGCTTCGCACGAGGCACTCGAGGCCGTCCCTCCGACTACATAGAGGTCGCAAACGGCAGTGCACACGGCCGCAAGACACCGGCGCATCAGACCGGTTGAGCGAAAAGCAAGATCTAGGCGTCACTGACCGAGTGAGCTACGACGCTGCCCGGCTATAACCTCGGTCCGGGGAGCCGAGCAGCCAGACTACCGGAAGCAACCCACGACGAGCACGATCTCGGGCAACGAACCGAGTGAATATTTACGACACTATCGACGGCCATGTCAACGATCAACAACGGAGCGGAGGGCGGCCAGACGGCTACCCAGATGGACCAGCTCATGCAATTCTTCTCTGTACGGTTGGGGGCGATGCAAGAGGAACAAGCCAGTCGCCTTACAGAGATAGAGAACCGCTTGGCCGCCGAAAGAGAGGCGCACGACACGCAGATCAGAGCGTTGCAAGAGAGCATCGCCTCCCTCCGTGGAACCCCAGCTGAAGGCACCCCACGAGCATCATCGCCAGCCAGCCCGCCTCAGCGAGCGCCTCCACCTCCCTCGGCACTATCAGTAGCAACAGTCACGTCGAAAACCATGAAGAAGAAACCGACCCTTCCAGACCCCCCGCGTTTCAATGGAATGCGGAAGAGATTCCGCACTTGGGAACTCGAGATGAGGAGCAAGTTGCGGGTCGATGGTCCAGCAATTGGCTCTTCGTCTGATCAGTTCGCCTATATATACGCACGGTTAGAGGAAACACCACAGGCCATGGCCGCTGCATTCTTTACAAGGGGCGGGCCACACGGCAACTTCGATCCAGACCAGTTTCTCGCTTACCTGGTGGCGTGTTACGGCGACCCGAACACTGAACAGAGGGCCCTCAGCAAGCTAGAGTCAATGACCCAGGGCGAGAGGGAGAGTTTCGCTTCCTTCCTCCCGAAGTTTGAAAAGGAACTAGCTGATAGCGGTGGCGCTGATTGGAGCGATGTGGTGAAGATTAACCACCTAAAGCGAGCCATCAACCATGAGATGCGGACCTACCTTACTGGACAGCTAAGTCTGCCAAAGGACTATCCTAGTTTCGTCAATGCATTGCAGAACCTAGGCGCCAACCTCGATGACCTACGCTTTCACACCCGAAAGAGGAGACCTAAAATCGGATCACGATCTCCTTCCCCTGTTCAGAAGACTAAGTCCAATACCATACCTGTCAAGGGGGATGAGATGGATTGGGAGCCGACGAAGATTAGTCGGGTAATCCGCCAAGCAAACAAGGAGCTGGAGGGGAAACGCGCAAAGTGGGTGGATCGGGCAGAGATGGATCGTCGTCGGAAAGAAGGCCGATGTTTAAGATGTGGAAGAACGGGCTGTAACGTAGCCGAGTGCCCGTTGCTCCCACCCAGAAGGCCGTCACAGGCAACGAAGGTCCAGGCTAGGAGGACGAAGCCGGTTCTCGACGCGGTCATCGATGAGGATGAGGAAGTAACGGACAATTCCTTATACGAAGTAGATGAGGAGTCGGGAAAAGAGTAGCCCCTGACGGAAGTCGTCGTCAGGGGCACGAAGAGGCCCTGGCAGTTTGGAAGAAGGCTGAGAAGAAGATGGACAGCGAAGCAATCTATGTCAATTTCGGTATTAACGGAACATTCTACACCAAAGCGCTGATTGATACTGGTTGCTCGAGCTACGGTACGATTAGCGAAGCCCTCGTCAGACGCCTACGCCTCCCACGCATTGCTATCACCCCCCGAAATCTTGAGCAGGTCAATGTCCTTGTGGAGGAAGCGATTACCCATGTGACCTACGTCGATATAGACATCGACGGCCATAAGCAGAAGAGAGTATTCCTCTATGTCATCCCCGACCAGAAGGACGATGTGATCCTAGGGCTGCCATGGATGGACGCTGAGGAAGTGTTGATTAATCCGGCCCGGGGAGAACTCTTCATCGGCACCTCCGGGTTGGTAGTTAAGGAGCGAAGCCGAAATCAAGGGACCGACTACCCAGTCAAAGAGCAGATCGCAAGCATTTTTGGAGCGTTAGTCAGGAGGATCAGAAGGCCTCGCTCTAACCAGAAGGGGCCCGCTCGGATATTCGCGGCGAGTCTGGCAGATATAGAGAAGGCACTCGCCCCAAAGAAGCACAGTGACCCGCGTCAGAAGCTACCAGAGCATTACCACGACTTCCTCCCCTTATTCAACAGGGCACAAGCCGATCAGCTACCTCCCCATCGGCCAGGCATAGACCATGAGATTCCCCTAGAAAAGGATACGAACGGCCAGGATAAGGCCCCTCCCTGGGGGCCGCTATACGGCATGTCGAGAGAGGAACTGATCGTCTTACGGAAAACTTTGACGGAGCTCCTCGATAAGAACTTCATCAGAGCAAGCAGTTCCCCAGCATCTGCGCCAGTGTTGTTTGTTAAGAAGCCAGGCGGTGGTCTTCGTTTCTGTGTCGACTACCGTGGTCTAAACGCTATCACCCGCAAGGATAGATACCCGTTACCTTTGATCGGCGAGACATTGCGATCCCTATCGAAAGCGAAGTGGTTCACGAAGTTAGACGTGATCGCTGCCTTCCACAAAATCCGCATCAAAGAAGGGGAGGAGTGGAAGACAGCCTTCCGTACTAGGTACGGGCTCTACGAATGGATGGTCACTCCCTTCGGCCTAACCGGCGCGCCAGCTACCTTCCAACGGTACATTAATAATACGCTACGAGAGTTCCTTGATGAATTCTGCTCAGCCTATATCGACGATGTTCTCATCTACTCTGATGGCTCCCTAGCCGACCATAGGAAGAAGGTCCGGAAGGTTTTGAAGAGGCTCCAAGACGCCGGACTTCAGATCGATATCGATAAGTGCGAGTTCGAGGCGAAGAGCGTCAAGTATCTAGGGTTTATCGTCGACGCTGGTAAGGGAATCCGCGTCGACCCGGAGAAGATCAAAGCTGTGGAATCATGGGAGCGCCCGAAGACCGTTAAGGGAGTTCGTGGGTTCATCGGGTTCGCCAACTACTATCGGGAGTTTGTGCCAAACTTCTCGACCGTAGCGATGCCCCTTATAGCGTTGACCAAGAAAGGAGTCCCGTTCGTCTGGTCAGACCAGTGCGAAGAAGCCTTCAAGCAGCTGAAAACCCTCCTCATCAGCGCACCAGTCCTTGCCCAGTGGGACCCAGATCGGAAAACAGTCGTTGAGACAGACTCATCCGGCTACGCAATTGGCGGAGCCCTCTTACAGTACGACGACGACGGAATTCTCCGCCCAGTAGCCTTCTTCTCGAAGAAGAACAACGCGGCAGAGTCGAACTACCCGATCCATGACAAGGAGCTGCTGGCTATCGTACGATGCTTGGAACAGTGGGATGCCGAACTACGGAGCGTGCCGTCATTCGAGATTTGGACTGACCACAAGAACCTCGAGTACTTCCAGAAGAAACGACAGCTCAGTGAACGACAAGTCCGTTGGGCAGAGATACTTGCCCGGCACAACTTTACGCTGAAGTACCGGCCGGGGAAACAGGCCGTGGTCCCTGACGCCCTGTCTAGAAGGGAGCAAGACATGCCCCAGAGTACCGAAGACGAGCGATTGACAGGCCGCTGTTTCCAGTTGCTAAAGGCTGCGAGAGGCAGGGCACTCCGTGTCAATCGCGGTACGGCTCTAGTAGTTCGAACTAGCTTTGTCAAAAATGGCGACCAGGACGGAGAGACGGACGACGTGGCGGAGAAGTCAGACTTACCAGAGAACCCATTCGTAGATGCCCCGTTAAGGGACCTCTGGAATCAAGGGCTGGAAACGAATAACCGTTACTGGCTCATCCGTAAGATGGTTCTTGATGGTGATCGTCAGTTTCCAAGCCAGTGGGGATTGCCAATTTCGATCTCGGAGTGTTCTATCGACGAAGGAAAGCGGCTTTGTTGGAGAGACCGCATCTGGATTCCCTGCTTAGAGCCCCTACGCACTCGGATCATCTAAGAGACCTACGACTCGACTCTCGCCGGCCACCCAAGAAGAGATCTTACTAAGTCTCTGATCGCTCGGAAGTACACGTGGCCGGGACTCAGCCAAGATGTTCGAAGGTTTATCCGAAACTGTAACGTTTGTAGAAGGGCTGCTATATGGCGCGAGAAAAAACGGGGGCTCTTGAAACCCTTGCCTATCCCCGATAGGATATAGTCCGAACTATCGTTAGACTTCATTACCGACTTGCCCCCCTCTAGACCTGTAACGATCGAGGTATCAGGCAGGTCACGGGGTCGGGTGACGAGGTTGCCTGATAGACTGGATACTGGTTTCTGTTGACAATAGAGTCAGGTGCGTACTGATAGTAAACAGTTGATCGTGTCTAGCCAAAAGGTAGACCAAGTACTTGAGAGAGGTGTTGGTAACTCAATGTATTGAATTGTGAACATTAATCGCTGGAGAGCGATTAAGACTAACTATCTAGCTGTAGGGACTGTTTACTTATATAGACTTGGGGACGACGTTCTGTAACCGTCGCTCCACCTTTCGGGACGACGGGACGCTCTTGTCGTCCTGTCGTCCCTGGACGCTGGGACGCTCTTGTCGTCCTGTCGTCCCTGGACTGTCGGTCGTAACCACCTGTAAGCAGCTGGTGCCCGTATTATGGTAATGCCGTTCCGAGGGTGGGTCTTCTTATCCAATGAAATGGTTCGTAACACGATGTCCCTCCTCCAAGTCTTCGTCCCGAAGACCATGCAACTAACAAACCCCTGTCGGTGCCCACGTTGAGGTACGTCGCGGTCTTCCTTTTTCCTACTAACCCTGTGCCGCTCATGCTGATAAAATGTCCGGTATAAGAAAACAAAGAAATAGCTCTTCAAAAATCAAGTCTGCCCAAATCGCCACTCTTACCGCCTTCGTGGAGTCTTCTGGCGAGATCGCTGTAATGCCCTGCTCTCGATGTTACCGTTCAAAGCAGGTGTGTCGTCTTCCTCCGGGGGAGCTTTCCCGATGCTCCGCGTGCGTTCGTGCCCGCAAGGCGTGTGATGGTATTTCGGTAGTGAGTGCTTGTGAGTAGTTCATCCGAGCCCTCTTCCTCGTAGGTGCTTATTTTGGGTTTTCCCTAGTGAACCAAACTATGTCTGCAGACAAGCGTCTTCAGGAAGCCGAAGAGAAGGCGCAGGAAGAACTGGACGTCCTCCTGAACCGTCTTATGCGGATTCGTCGGCAACGAAAATCGCTTCGTGACCGTGGTGATGAGTTGTTTGCGAGGGGTGTCCAAAGCTTGGACGAGATGTTTGACGAGGAGACTGACTTGTCCGTTCAAGAGCAGTCTTTAGCGGGGGATGCGCAGGCTATGGGCGCCGTTGGTGTAACCGACTGGAGCGTCTTTGAGTCTGCTTTTGGGGTGAATTTGGCAGGTGCGCCTCTCGATCTATCCTTGAGATCTGGCTCGGGTTTTGACGGTGGTACTCCTCAAGCATCTGGTGGGAATGCTTCAAGTGCTTAGCCGGTTCCCATGTATTTTCTAATTCGTCATATCCCAGCCATTTGATCAGGTACTCCGTGACCGATCCTTTCTTCCGTGATCCCCAGATGGCTTCAACTTCGTATTCTCCTTCTAACGCTTCGACCTCGACCTTTTCTTGCAATCTTGCACCGGCTGGTGCTGCTTCAAGCAGTGAGATGTGAAAGATCGGGTGGATTCTCATGGTGTCTGGCAAGCGTAGCTCGTAGTTGGAGTCCGATATCCTCCTGGTAACTGTGAAGGGTCCGCGTTTTTTGTGGTCTAATTTGTCGCTCGGCCGCTTCGTCTTGATGTTTTTGCGTAGGAGATAGACTTTGTCTCCCTTCTCAAAGGTTGGTCCCTTCAACCGTTTCTGGTTGTAGTACTTCGCCATTTGTGTTTGTACGAAGGCGATTTCTTTTCGCAATTCCTCGTGTAGCTCCCTGAGTTTGCTTGCTATTTGGAATGCCTTGGGTACTTCAATTCCGCTGTGTGGTGGTCGATGGATTTCTGGTTCGTATCCATAGTTCGCGAAGAATGGTGAGCACTTGATAGTGTCGTTCGTGGCGCTGTTGTAAGCGAACTGTGCCAGTGGCAGCATTACAACCCAGTTGTCTTGCTGGTAGTTGACGTAGCTTCGTAGATACTGTTCGAGTGTCTGATTGAGTCGTTCTACTTGTCCGTCTGTTTGGGGGTGGTAAGCTGTGGATAGCTTGTGTTTGACCCCGAGTTGTGCTGTGAGTGATTTCCAAAACTTAGAGGCAAATGTCGTTCCTCTGTCTGAGACTATCTCGTCCGGTAGTCCGTGGTTACAGGCAATGACTCGTAGAAAGGTGTAGGCGAGATCTTCCGCTGAGCTCTCTTCCTTGTAGGGGATGAAGTATCCGAACTTGGTGAGTCTGTCAGAAATGACAAAGATGCTGTCATATACCGTTCCTGTCATTGGTTCTCTCGATCCTGGCAGCTTGACGATGTGGTCGAATGCGACGGATCCCCAAGCCCTGCTTGGTATCGGGAGTGGTCTCAATTCTCCGTATGGTTTGTGCCTGGATGCCTTGTCCTTTGTGCATTCGCAAGCCCTCACGACGTCTTTTACGACTTTCCGTAGTCCTGGGAAGTTGTACGTTCGTTGTAGTCGTTCGGTGGTCTTGGCGATGCCTTGGTGTCCGTGTGCTGGTGCTTGATGAAATTCCCTGACGAACTCTTCCTGTAATGCTCGTGGGACGTAGGCCTTTCCGTGGTAGCGCGGTGTCTCTTTGTTGCCTGGGTCGCAAACTGCGTCGTCTTCTGGGGTTAGAGAATTCTGAATCCTCTTCGTCCAGTGTTCTTCTTGTTGCAACATGAACAGGGCGTTGAGTTGTCGTTGGTCCTGTTCGAGGTCTCCGTCCTGGTTGACCTTCAAGATTGTCTGATGCTCGGGTGGTTGTGTCTGCTCGTGGTCCACCCTTCGGCTAAGAGCATCGGCTCTTCCGTTCTCATTACCCTTCCGGTAAATGATTTTGAAGTTGAACTCTGATAGGAATTCCGCCCATCTGGTTTGTCGTTTGTTGAGTTCTTTCGTAGTGGTGAAGTAGGTTAGGTTCTTGTGATCCGTGTAGACCTTAACCTGGTGATTGGTTCCGCTGAGGTGAGCTTTCCATTCCTTGAATGCCTCGATGATTGCCATGAGCTCCTTGTCGTGGATCTGGTAGTTGAGCTCTGGTCCGTTGAGCTTCTTTGAGAAAAAGGCGACAGGGTGCAGTCGTCCTTCCTTGTCTCGTTGTCCAAGTTGTCCGCCGATCGCAAAGTCCGATGCGTCGGTCTCGACTTCGAACTCCTTTTCCGGATCAGGCAAAGCTAGGATCGGTTCCTGAGCTATAGCCTCCTTGATCTGTCGAAAGGCTCTTTCGGTTTTGTCGCTCCACTGTATTTCCTTGGTAGTTCCTTTAGTAAGGTCTGTGAGTGGTGCTGCGATCTTGCTGTAGTCTTTGATGAAACGTCGGTAGAAATTGGTGAATCCAAGGAATCCTCTGACTCCTTTGACGTTCGTAGGTCGGGGCCAGTCCCTGACTGCCTCGATTTTAGAGTCTTGCATCTTGACTCTGCCTGGTTCGATCATGAATCCCAGAAATTCCGCTTGTCGCACGTGGAATTTGCTCTTTTCTGGTTCAACCTGTAGCCTTGATTCTTGTAGTTTCTGGAGTACTTGGTGTACGTGTCCCTGGTGCTCCTCAAGCGTCCTTGAGTAGATGAGGATGTCGTCGAGATAAACGATCGCAAACTGATCCAAGAATTCTCGTAGAACATGGTTGATCATGGTCTGAAACGTTGCTGGGGCGTTAGTCGGCCCGAATGGCATGACTAGGTACTCAAAGTGTCCTTCTTGAGTCCGAAACGCCGTCTTCCATTCTTCCCCTTCTTTCATACGGATGAGGTTGTAGGCTCCTCGCAGGTCTAGTGTTGTGAACCATTTTGCTCCATGCAGTTGGTCTCTGATTTCCGTAATCAAGGGTAGAGGGTAGCGGTTCTTGATCGTAATGTCGTTGAGCTGTCGATAGTCAACGCACAGTCGTAGTTTCCCGTTCTTCTTTGGGACAAATAGGATCGGATATCCTGCTGGCGATGTCGAGGGTCGTATATGTCCTTTCTTGAGTCCATCCCGGATGTACTCCTTCAATGCTTGCCGTTGAGTTTCGTTGAGGGCGTAGATTTTTTGGAATCTAGGTTCTCCTCCTTCTTTCAAGGGTATCTCATGATCCCATTGTGTGTGTTCGGGTAAGGTTTCCCCTTCTGGCTGTTCCCTGATCAGCTCGGTATACTTGTGGTAGATTTCCGGTATTGTCGTTGGTTCGTTTGACTCTTTAAGATAGTTGATTTCTCTAAAGGTCTGCGTCGATCCATACTCCAAGTTCCCATCTTGAGTGCTCGATCGCGGTGGCTTGCTTGAGGGTCGTTGCTCTTGACGCTGCTCAGGGGCTAAGTCCGATGTGTTGGTAGGCTCGTTTAAGGGTCCGTGTCTAGGACTCTGCTCAGTGACTGAGTCTCGTTCTGCGCTTGCTGATTGTCGTGAATCCTGTACGGGGTTGTCCCGATACAGCTGGCCAGTGATCCAGTCAATCCGTGGGTTATGCTTGCGAAGCCAAGGTATTCCCAGAATAACCTCGTGGCTCGCTGTCTCCGTAATGTCCAGGGTAATGATTTCTTCCTGGTCTCCGTGTTTGATAAGAATCGGTGTTGTTTCGTTCTCGATTCTTCCGTTTCCGTAGACAACGGGTGTCCCTTCCACTGTCGTGAGTTGGTAAGGTTGTTTCTTCCTTTTCCAATGGATTCTGCACTGATTTACCGCCCTGGGCGAGATAAAGTTCCCTTGTGCTCCACTGTCGATCATGGCTTCGAGCCTGTGTCGTCCGATCTTGATTCCCAGAATCAGGTGTCGTGTGTCCTCGTCTGCAGTTGCGACTGCTAGGGACCTAGTGTCGTGGGTCGACTGTAGTCCCTTTACAGCCGATCCTTCTCGTTTTTTGTCCTCTGGATCTGTTCTCGCATGGTTTTCCAGACCGTGGGGTGTCGTTCCCGCAACGTCGCTTCGTAGTCCTCAGGAGGTGTTTGGGGTGTTTCCGGATGGTATTCTATCCTTCGTCCTGTTGCGAGTTGTCGCTTCTTAGGTTCCTTGGGGAACCAACCGGATCCCTCCTTGTCTGATTTGTGGATGTGGCAGCTGTTATCGTAGCATGTTGTCCAGCTTAGTTTGTTGTGTTGGCTCGGGGTGCAACCACTGCGTCCGGCCATGTTGACTTGTCGGTTGGGGTAGGAGGTCCTTCCTTCAGGTACCTTCCTAAAACTTCGCGGCTGGTTGCATTCTCGAGCGAAGTGCCCTTCCTTCTGGCAATTGAAGCACTTCAGTTTCTTCCTGGCGTCTTGCCTTTGGGCGACGTCTAGCTCCATAGGGCCGCTGTGCCAACCGGTTGCCGTGCTTCGGTGATAAATCTTCTTCGCGGTGTTAGCCTTTGCTGTCGGATTTGCCCATACCTTACCGGGGGCGCGTTTTTCCATGCGTCTCTCATACAGGCGATTGTCGATCGATACTGCTATTTCGACGTAGTCGGCAAAATCGTTAGGTCTCTTTTCGCGAGCAAGGTCGTCCTTAACCACCTCCTTGAGTCCTCGATAGAACCATGCCATTAGGTTCTCGTCTTCCCAGTCTAGTTTTGACGTGATTTGGCGAAAACGGGAAGCGTACTCGGAAGCAGAGCCCTTCTGCTTCAAGGTCTCCAGTTTCCGCTCGGCAGATCTTTTCTCATCCGGGTTTCCGAAGGTCTTCTTGAGGTCGTCGGCGAATACCGTAAAGGAGTTGAAGATACGATTGGTGGCATCATCACGGTCGTCGTAGGTGTTGTCGGAATAGTCCCTGAGTGTTGGTTCAAACCAGTCTAAGGCGCTCCCCTTGAGTAGGTGCGCTGCATGAAGGACTTTGCGTTCGGCATCCGGAAAGTCGTAGTCGTTGAAGCGATGGTAGGCCTTGAGTTGAGTAAGGAATCCCTGGAGGGTTCCTGGGGTGCCGTCGTACGGCTCCGGAGCGTGAACCTTGAGTCGTGTTCCTCCTCCTCCTCCGTTCTGGAGTTGGGCGATATGGGCACGAAGCTGTGCCAACTCAGCCATCAGGGCCTGGGGTGAAATGGCCGCTGCCCCAGCCTGGGCTGCCAAGTTGTTGTTACTTGGGCGAGGGGTATGTGAACCGGTAGTCGACATGTTGCGTGTATGTACTGTTCCCTTAGTACGCAGGTAACCTAGTTGAACAGGAGCGATTAACGTGTAACGATCGAGGTATCAGGCAGGTCACGGGGTCGGGTGACGAGGTTGCCTGATAGACTGGATACTGGTTTCTGTTGACAATAGAGTCAGGTGCGTACTGATAGTAAACAGTTGATCGTGTCTAGCCAAAAGGTAGACCAAGTACTTGAGAGAGGTGTTCACAATTCAATACATTGAGTTACCAACACCTCTCTCAAGTACTTGGTCTACCTTTTGGCTAGACACGATCAACTGTTTACTATCAGTACGCACCTGACTCTATTGTCAACAGAAACCAGTATCCAGTCTATCAGGCAACCTCGTCACCCGACCCCGTGACCTGCCTGATACCTCGATCGTTACAAGACCTGACTAAGCGACGAATATCATAGTGATCACTGATAAGCTATCCAAGAGCGTGGTTTTCGAGCCGATGGCTTCGATCACTATAGAGTCGGTAGCAGAACGCCTAGTTATCTCTCTAATACGTCACCATAGTCTACCACGTGCGATTGTCTCGGATAGAAGACCGCAGTTCGTAAGCCTAATATGGAAACGGATCTACAAGCTACTAGGGATCACTAGAAGACTATCAACGGCGTATCACCCAGAGACAAACGGAGTAACGGAACGTATAAACTAAGTAATCGAACATTATCTCCGTTACTATACTATATACTAGCAACACGACTAGGCTAAACTACTTCCAATAGCGATACTAGCAATTAATAACCGTGACGTAACGTCGATAGGAATCAGCCCCTTCTTTGTAACGTATAGCTATCACGTCGACCTCCTAAGCACTCTTACTAGCGTCGAAGAAGGGGGACCTCTCCGTACAGAGGGCCGGTTACCAGTAGCGAGAGGAGAGGAGTTCGTGGTACGGTTGAGGGAGGCCACGGAGTTTGCTCAAGCAGCGATGGCTTCCGCGCAAGAGCGGCAAGAGGAGTACGCCAACCAGGCACGGCAAGCTACAGAGCGATTCTACGTAGGAGACAGAGTCTGGCTAAGGCTACAAAACGTCAAGACCGACAAGCCGTCGAAGAAACTAGACTGGCGTAACGCCAAGTACGAAGTCACGGAGGTAGTCAGCTCGCATTCTTACCGACTAAATACGCCCCTTGGGATTCACCCTATTTTTCACGTCTCTATATTGAAGAGGGCTACTAACGACCCGTTACCCTCGCAAGTTCAGGATAACACGCAGCCTCCAGCCATCATTGCCGAAGACACTAGGGAACAAGAATAGTTTATAGAGGAGATCCTCAACATGAGGAAAAAGGGGAGGGGCCACCAAGTGCTAGTCAAGTAGGCAAGTTATATCCAGCCAACATGGGAACTACTGAGCGTTTTTCTAGACACAGAGGCTCTAAATAAATACGAGGCTGCCCACGGGAAGGTTAGCGACTAATAACACCCTAGGAAGGGGAGGAGGGGGGTATTATAACGGGCTACGCCCGATATAGCCCTCGGTAACTCTCGGCCAGCTCACGTACGAGCACGGTCCACCAAAGCCCCTGGATAAAGCTATTCCCACATCTCCACACAGCACACCGAATATTCTAGCAATACGCTCAGACCATCGCACTCACGAGGATAAAGAGGCCCGCGAGCCGCTAGAATATCTCGTATCTTTCCTTTTCTTCTCCAAGCTTAGTGTACTCGTAGAGTCGTTATCAGATAGTTGCAATATACTCCTGAGACCGTTACAGTCGTCGAGGTAAGCTATAGCGTAGTCGTCGAGTGCGTTATAGAACGTATCGTTAATATAATGTTGAAAGGTAGACGGCGCTCCGTAAAGCCCGAAAGGCGTAACCAGCGACTCGTATAAGCCGAACTAGGTAGTAAAAGCCGTTAGCTATTCGTAGCCCTCGGCGACCCGGACGCGGTTAAATGCCGCGATAACGTCGAGTTTAGTGAAGATCTTGGCCTTATAGATAGTATCGAAGGTCTCCCGGATAAGTGGGAGAGGATACCGGTTCTTGAGAGAGATGTTATTGATACCGCGGTAGTTTACGTAGATACGGACGCCGCTGCCAGGTTTCGTGGCGATTAGTAAGGGACTCGCCGCGCTAGACTAAGAGGGCTTAATGAATCCTTTAGCGAGGTTATATTATCTAACTAGCGCTTGAGAACGCGTTCTAGTAGTGACAATGGCCTCGAGCGCGAATAAGGGACTTACGCGCCGGGTACGAGCTCGATCTTGTAGTCGTACCGCTAGTGCGGAGGCAGTTTGTCCGCGTCTTATAGGAGGAACGCGGCGATAAGGTGGTAATATTTCGTAGGTACGAGCTTCTTAATCTCCTCGACTAGGAGGGGGCTTTTATCGGACTTCTCGAGAAAGATACGGGCGTCTTCGTCGGTAATCCGTCGGAGCGTCGTAGGGATAAAGTACTAGTCGATAAACTCGTAGACCTGCGAGGGGAACATCGCCTTATAAGTGTCCCGGTCGCCGCGGCCTTGAATAATATCTCTATAGACTTGTTGTTTGGGGACGTCGGGGAGCGGGATAGGTTCTCGTAGCTACGATACCCTTTCTAACTCTACTTAGGAGACGATAGAAACCTAAACGCCTTTCTACTTAGCCGCGAACGTGAAGGGCTAAATACCTAGTAATTAGATATCGTCTTCGTCGATAGGGTCTAGGCGATAGACTCGCCAGTACTAGGCGTCGATAGTACTTCTGGGCGCCGGGAGGGCATATCGGGAACCCGCTACCGTCTTAGAGAGAAGCGGGATCGTAGGTATCGAGTTCGGAATGAGTCGCGTTTAGCGCTCCGCCGGCGCGTGGGTAAGCTCCGAGGGTAAGTCGCCTAGTACGGCCCTACGGTTCTCTACTCGTTAATAGCGCCGCCGTTGGCGCTAGTAGTCGGCGAGCTTAGCTTTCCGCTCCGGCGTCGTCGTCGCCGTCGCGGAGGCTATTTGTTCTGTATTCTCGGGCTTACCCTCGTCGGGGACGTTCTCTACCGTAGTATGCCTAGTATGTGGTGCTCGGATGATGGCGGCGCGCCGTTAAATAGCTCGGGCGATACGGAGAGCTGGCGGGAGGCTTGCGAGTAGATAAGTCCCTACGTACTTAGAGCTGAAAGTGAGTGTAGACAACTCCTAGTTTATTTACGGGTTATGCCACCGTAGCTATGGAAGACCGAGGATAATTAGGTTAGTAGAGGAGAGGCTTGTAATAAATAAATTAACGGTCTCGCGGTAGTAACCGATCCGTAGCGTGATCGCCGCGAAATGGGTGATGTAAGAGGAGAATACGCTGTCCGCTAAATGTAGAGGGCGCGGGTACGAGAATTGGAGAGTCTGGATATTGTAAAGGATAGAGAAATTCTCGTCGAGAAAGCCGATAGCAGAGTAGCTGGAGTCGACGAAGAGAGAATAGGGTACTTGACGCTAGTCGAATATAAGGTAGGAGGAGAGTAAGATAGAATTGGTATTACCTATGGATTTCAAATATAATAGATTATAATCTTCTCTCTCCCTATTCTTTACTTGACCGTACCCTCTTACGCGATTTAGCAGGAGGGCTCCCTATTTTCCTAGTCGCTTTGGATGAATTGGCCGTTCTCGTTTTACGTCCCGCTATCGGAGACCTCGCCTAGTACGAAGCCCGTAGGAGGCTGTTGCGTGGGTTGATCGGGTGTAGCGGGCGCGTCGTCGGTTACGGGCTACTGCTAAGGATAGGCTGGAGTGAACGAACGGCGGAGATGTTGCGGGGGACTGTTGAAGCCTTAACGCTAAGGGAACTATTGAACGAACTACTACTACGAAACTTATTGCTATTAGTATAGGTTCAGGTACTAAGCCGCCTACTATTAAGGGTTCTATCCGGCCTAGTAACTGCCTTAATAGCTACCTCGGAAATTAGCCTAGGCGTTACCGCGACTACGTCTAACTAGGCCACCGCGACCGCTACGTCTACCGTGGCCGCCGCGGGGGTTGAAGCCTCCTAGGCTACCGCCGTACCGAGGAAGAGGTGCGATAGGATAATTGGAGCGGAAGTGTTCGCTAGACCCGTAGTATATATAGAGATTATTAGCTATACGGTAGTTCTTTTCTTCGATAGAGATACAGCTAAGGTCTATAGGGTCGCCTGTATCGGCGAGCTATATAGGCTAGGTAGGTTACTTGTTATCAGGCTTGTGATAGTGGTGCTAACTATTCTTAAGGGAAGCTACGAAGGCTTTTTGTTCCTTACGGGTGGCGAGGTCGCGTAGGAGTTCGAGTTACTTGGGAAGGTTGTCGTTAGCCGGGACCTTCGCCTATACTCCTAGGGCGGTGCGTATTTTGTGGTTAACCTTCTATTAAAGGTAGAAAACCCGGACCGAGTTAGTCTACTTTACCCGGTCGGCGAGGAATTGGAATTCGTTAAGGAAGTCTACGTAGTTAGCGAACTCGTTCTTCTACTCTAAGGAGTATAAGCGTTGGAATACGTCTTGACGGAGGTCTGTCACGGCGCCGAGGCCGCAGGAAACCACGTGACCCTATCACGTGGCGGACCCAGTGCGGACCCGCGACAAAGAAATATCTTTTACGTTGATTCTGTCCATTATGTTTTGTAGCTCTTCGAGCTACGTCCTGTCATTCAGCCTGCCCGCAACCACGGGATCGAGTCTGTCCATAGCAAATATTATCTCATAAGCCTTACTCTGCTCCCTGCCTGACACTCCCGTGACATTACGTAGCTCCTACCCCTACCGCCATTACTACTGCTGCAATGGCGAACCGCCCGCTACCACCGTTCCTACCGGAAGACGACGAGTCCTTTGCCGCCCACGTGATTGGCCACATTTCCCAATGGTACGAGTATTTCCGCCTCGCTTACGACTACATCGCCCGGAAGGAGACCGACGACCAGGAAGTCTACGCCAAGATCGAACAGCAAGGCCAGAGGATTTTGGAACTAGAAGAGGAAACCCAGCGCCTACAGAAGGAGCTAACGAGCTCCAACGCAGTCGTCAACTATCAGGAAAAGGAACTGGATAAGCTCCGGGATCTTCTTATCGAAGCCAAAGCAGGACGAGCCCTCGCCGAACACCGAGCTAAGTCGCAGACCGCTACCGTAACCGTACCGGCACTCGTCACTACTCCCGGAACCAACACCCCCGTCGACACACAGTCAAATGGCTCCCACCGCCTGTCCGAGAGACTCCCTGACCCGGACAAGTTCGAAGGAGAACGCAAGGATCTACGCCGTTTCGTCTCCCAGATACACGAGAAGATGAAGGCTAATCGCGACCGCTTCCCCACACCCCAGAGCCGTATGGCCTACGTCACCAACCGGCTGAAGGGCCCTGCCTATGCCCAGATCCTCCCGCACGTCAAGGAAGGCGTCTGTCAGCTTTCTGACTACGACAAGATCCTGGACCAGCTGGACCGCGCCTTTGGAGACCCGAACCTCGTCAACAATGCCCGAAACGATCTCTTCCGCCTGCGCCAGTCAAACAAGGACTTCAGCACGTTCTTCGCTGAATTCCAGCGCCTCGCCCTCGAGGGACAGATGTCCGAAGAAGCCCTACCGACGCTCCTGGAACAAGCCATCTCCCGGGAACTGCGCAGTATGCTGCTTCACCACGAGCCGCCCAGTCGGGAATACCACCAGTACGCCGCCTTCCTGCAGAATCTAGAAAACCGCCGTCAACGCTTTAACCAACCCATGCTGACCCCCGGAAGATCTTACACCGCCGCGGCCCCGAGCGCCAACCGGCCGCGGACCACCTCCCCACCCGCGAAGGGACCGGAGACGAGGGCCGAACACGGCGAGCCCATGGACCTCAGCACGCAGCGAGGGTCACGGTTCGTCCCTGGGAGCCGACGAGAGAGAGGAGAATGCTTCCGTTGCGGTTCAAAGAGCCACCGCGTTGCCGATTGCCCCCACCCCGATACTCGCGCCCGCCTGCAAGCCAGAGTGGCCCGTCCCGGATCCCCCGCCGGCTCGTCCTCGTCCAGATCCCGCAGCCCGCGGCCGAGCATTGAGGTCTCGGTAAACGGAGCGAGCCTGCGTTAAGTCGCACACAGGCTCCTACAGAGCGCACAACACGTCACCAACCGAACCGCGCACCAAGAACGTTGAGGATCTCTGCTGCCGCCGCCAAGGGTCTCTCGGTCCGCGAAGAAGAGGATATGAGATCCCACCTGATGATATTACCCGTCACCCTGGAATTAGAAGACCGGAAACTGCCCACCTATGCCCTAGCCGATTCTGGCGCCGAAGGAAAGGGATTTGTTGACCTGAGCTGGGCCGAGAGCCACGAGCTTCCACTGAAGAAACTGAAGAGACCGTTCGCCCTGGAGGTCTTTGACGGCCGAGAATCCGAGAGTGGGAAGGTCACCCACTATGTCACCACCAGCCTGAGGATTGAGGACCACTTTGAGAAAGAGATTAGACTATACGTCACGCAGCTAGCGTATTACCCCGTCATATTAGGAATGCCATGGCTAAAGGAACACGACCCGAGGGTCGGGTTCGCCAGCCATACCTTCACCTTTGACAGCCGGTACTGCCAGAAGAACTGCAACACCCCGGCCCGCCCGTCCAAGATCAGAGCATTGCACGACGTGCCGAAAAGAGACCGCCCGAGCTACCTACCGCCCCGTCCCACCGGACTAGAACACATGGATATCGCGAGAGTTTCTACGCGAGCCTGCTCAGCGTACGCCCGAAGGAACTACCAGATGTTTTCTGTCACTATAGAGGACATTGAACAACAGCTTAGCCAACACGACGCACCGGACCTGGACGAACTACTGCCACCAGAGCTTCGAGACTTCCGTGACGTCTTTTCCCCGAAGGAAGCAGACAAACTACCGCCACACCGTCCGTACGACCACGAGATCAAGCTTATTGAGGGAGCGACACCGCCCTTTGGACCTCTATACCCGATGTCCCGCGACGAGCTGAGGGCCCTTAAGGAATGGCTTGAGGATAACCTGAAGAAGGGCTTCATCCGACCCAGCTCGTCTCCTGCTGCCTCACCAGTACTCTTCGTCAAGAAACCAGGAGGAGGACTCCGCTTCTGTGTGGACTACCGTGCGCTGAACAACATCTCCGTTAAGGACCGCTACCCCCTGCCGCTAACGAAGGAATCCCTCAGTAACCTGAAAGGGATGATGTACTACACGAAGATCGATATTATCTCTGCGTTCAACAACATCCGCATTAAGGAAGGACAAGAATACCTAACGGCTTTCCGTACCCGATTCGGCCTATTTGAGTCACTCGTTATGCCGTTCGGCCTGACCGCAGCGCCAGCAACCTTCCAGAGGTTTATTAACGACACCCTACGAGAATACCTAGACGTTTTCTGCACAGCCTACCTAGATGATATCCTAATTTACAGTCGCACGAGAAAGGAGCACATCGCTCACGTAAGGAGGGTCCTCGTGGCCCTGCGAGAAGCCGGCTTGTACGCCAAAATCCAGAAGTGCGAGTTCTTCCAGGATAAGACCACCTTCCTCGGAGTGATCGTAGGCCGAGAAGGAATCCAAATGGACCCGAAGAAGATCGAGACGATCGTCAACTGGAAAACGCCCGCCTGCCTGACCGATGTGCAAGCCTTTATCGGCTTCGGGAACTTCTACCGACGCTTCATCCAAGGGTTCTCGAATATCATCGCCCCGCTAGTCAACCTCACTAAGAAGGGGGTGAAGTTCAACTGGGATAAGAACTGCGAAGACGCATTCAACCGACTGAAGACTGCTTTCACGACCGCTCCCGTCCTGGCCCCGTTCGATTGGGAAAGAGAGATTATCTTGGAAACCGACGCTTCCGATTTCGTGTCGGCCGGTGTGCTATCGCAGTACGGCGATGACGGCATTTTACGGCCTGTTGCCTTCTTCTCAAAGAAGCACTCAGTAACGGAGTGCAACTACGAGATCTACGATAAGGAGCTCCTGGCAATTATTCGCTGTTTCGAGGAATGGCGCCCGGAACTGGAGGGAACGAGCTCCCCGATCAAGGTCATCACAGACCACCGGAACCTAGAATACTTCACAACGACGAAACTCCTGAACCGCAGACAGGCCCGCTGGTCCGAATTCCTCTCCAGGTTCAACTTCAAGATCACTTACCGTCCCGGCAAACAAGGAGCGAAGCCTGACGCTCTGACCAGGAGGTCAGAGGACCTCCCGAAGGAGGGAGATGAGCGCCTCCTACACCAGAGCCAGGTAGTACTGAAGAGCCACAACTTCGAGGAACCAGTACAGCTAAGAGCCACGACGCGCTCAAGCACAAGGAGACCAGAGACCGCAGCTACGGAACCAGACCCTGAACCAGTCCGCCCCGTCCGCTTACGAGAGAGAACTGCTCCGTTACTGCCCCCACCGGTGAAAGCACTGTTCGAACAAGGGTACGAGTCCGACGAAGTACTACGGTCTATACTGAAGGCCTTAGAGGAGAACCACGCCCGCCACCCGCGTATCACCCTGGCCGAGTGTGAGAACAGACACGGATACCTGTACTATCGAGACCGGCTGTACGTCCCTGAACATCAAGAGCTGCTCGCTGAGCTTGTACGCTCGTACCACGAGAGCCCGGTCACCGGACATATGGGCCGAGCGAGAACCTACGAGGCCATTTCGAGAGAATACTACTGGCCGGGTATACTATCCTATATCGAGCGATGGGTCAGAAACTGCCACACCTGTAAGCGAATCACCGTCTCCAGAGAAGCACGCCAGGGGGTACTCAAGCCCCTACCGATCCCCGACCGAGCCTGGCAGGATATCTCCATGGACTTCATCACACAACTGCCCGAAAGCGATGGGTACGACGCGATCCTTGTCGTAGTGGACCGTCTGACGAAGATGAAGCACTTTATAGCTTGTAAAGGAACCTGTGATGCCGAGGAAGTCGCCCGCCTGTACACGAAGCATGTCTGGAAGATCCACGGCCTCCCTAAGACAATTGTTTCCGACCGCGGAGCCCAATTCGTGTCCGCGTTCTGGAGGCACCTGATCCGCCGCCTAGGAATCCAAGCCCTGCTATCGACTGCATACCACCCGGAGACAGATGGCCAGACCGAGATCGCGAACGCTTTCCTGGAACAGTACTTGCGTGGTCAAGTCTCTTACCTCCAAGACGACTGGTCGAGATGGCTGCCCCTTGCCGAGTTCGCCCTGAACAACGCCATCAACGAGAGCACCGGCACGACACCGTTCTTCGCCAATTACGGCTTCCACCCCCGCCTGGGATTCGAACCTGTACAGCCTGGACCACGGCGCGCCGCTCGCGACTCCGAGGAGTTGGTCCTGAAGATGAAAACGATCCACGAGTACCTGCAATCCGAGATCTGCCTTGCCCAAGCCCGCCAGGAGGAATACGCCAACCGGAAAAGGAGACCTGCCCGCCGTTACCAAGAAGGCCAGGAAGTATGGCTAGACGCCCGCCATATCAAGACCGGCCGCCCGCAGAAGAAGCTCGACTGGAAACTACTCGGACCGTTCAGGATCACCGAAGTCGTCAGCCCGTATGCCTACCGCCTGGAACTGCCTGCGTCTATGAGGATACACCCTGTCTTCCATGTCAGCCTGCTCCGGCCCGCTGCCACCGATCCCTTGCCTGGCCAGCGCCACGCCCCTCCCCCTCCAGTAGAGGTGGATGGCATCGAAGAATTCGAGGTCGAGGACATCCTGGACTCCCGTTGGGAGAGGAGAGGCCGGGGTCGCCCTCGGTTGAAGTACACTGTCAAGTGGGTTGGATACGACGATCCCACCGAAGCACCCGCCGAGCACCTGGAGAACGCACAGGAGATCGTCCGCAACTTTCACCGCCGGTACCCGAACAAGCCTAGACCGTAACCGCGTCGTCGGAGCTCCGCCCTAGAGGAGGGGAGTACTGTCACGGCGCCGAGGCCGCAGGAAACCACGTGACCCTATCACGTGGCGGACCCAGTGCGGACCCGCGACAAAGAAATATCTTTTACGTTGATTCTGTCCATTATGTTTTGTAGCTCTTCGAGCTACGTCCTGTCATTCAGCCTGCCCGCAACCACGGGATCGAGTCTGTCCATAGCAAATATTATCTCATAAGCCTTACTCTGCTCCCTGCCTGACACTCCCGTGACAAGGTCGACCGTCTAATAGTAACTCTTAAGGTCTCCGAGGAAAGCGTCGCTTGTAATCTAGGCCTATTATTCGGGATTATTCGGGCTAAAAAGCATCTTCTAAACGCTATTGTAGATAGATAGGCTAGCGGAGCCGTTAAGGAGTCCGGAGGTATATAAAATCTTGCTTCGCTTGCTAGAGAAGTCAGCGCTCTTCTCCGCCTAACGGAGCTAGACCTAGTTTATCTAGTTGAGGAACTAGTCGTAGCGCTTACGGGAGTCTTTATTATCGCCGGAGAACGTCGGGGGGTCCTTGATAATGCGGCGGTTACTTGCGTGGGCTACGCCGGAGGCGGCGAGCTAGGCTACTTAGGTCGCTTAGTGAGCTACTTATAGTTCGGCGTCGCGCGCCGCGAGAGTCTTACGGAGGCCGACCGTGCCCGCTATAACGTAATCGAGTAGTATGATAAAGTACTTAAGGATAGGGGTATCCGGGTATAGTTTAGTATCGGAACCGCGGTTCTAAAGCTACTAAATACTACCGACGGGGAACTTAACTGAGTTACTTATAGCGAGTTAGGATACGATGCCCGAGGCGAGTTCGGCGTAGCCTCATTGGACCGCGAGTATGGATAGGATAGCGCTCATGTCTTCGTGGGGTTCCTTGCCCTCAGGGCTATCGGAGAAGGTACTCTGGGGGGGGGGGGGATATGGTGTAGTACGGGCGTATCGTAGGGCGCGCCGCCGCCGTAGTGTGGCGGCATCGAGGGTGCGCCTTCAATGGAGGGTCCACTGCACTTCAGCTGAAGGCACTGGCCCGAGGATTAGCCGAAGTCACGTGCACCCCGCGCAGTAGAGGTGGCCCGTGCACTCCCTTGAGCCCACACCCACTATTTCTACCGCTTTGGATGTGGCGCGGCTTCTTGTATCTTACCTTTCCTTTCCTCACCTATTAGATATCACAATACAGGTAGTATACTACGAGCCTTGCCTCTACTATTACACCGTGCCGTGACACGTTGTTAGGGAAAGCTTCGGATATAGTCGGCGAAGCGGATCGGGAACTTGATAATCGAGGGAACTGAAGCGCGTTGAATTGGACTAGGTTGCGTTGAACTAGACTGAACTAAAATAAACCGAACTACTAAAGGTATCTCGGAAATGGAAATCGCTAAAGGTGCCGTAACGGGAAAATGTTACGCTAAAACGTTAGAACGCCGGAAAAGTACGAAAACGATACGGAAAACGAGGTGCGCGCTACGCGGGAATAAAGGTATCTAGAAAAGACTAGAAAGGTATCCTATCGTAAACGGCGATTGACGTAGTAGAGGTGTAACAAACTATCACGGAAGGTATCGTAGGGGGTTAGGTAATGATGTTGTTATTGCACGAAGTGCGAACTATGGAAGGCGCCGCGGGGCAGTAATATAGGCGGGGTGTAGGTCACGTGTGGTCACGTGCTACAGCCTTATTAGCGCAGGTAGAAGCGGATATCAACCCGTGACAGAGACGTTGTTACCTAGATATATACGTAAGGTATATCTAGGCAACTTCGAATGTTGGACCGTATCCCGCTAATTACCGGTATCCTAGAAGTCTGTTAATATGTCCAACTCTTTCTCTATATTTAGTTCTGTAACGGTAGTGGAATAAGCCCACGCAAGGCAAGGCAAGTCCGACCATATACGTAGAATTCAAGGTGCAGAACTAAAAGAGAGGACGAGCCGCAGCCGCGTCGCGATGTGGAATAAATATAGGAGTGTGGGGACTCGTGCGGCGCTAGTCCCATAAGGGTCTAGCTGCACGCTAACGCGGCTGCACCCAATAGAATCCACGCACTAGTGCACGGACCACACACCTCAACTAGTGGCCGTCACAAGTTCCTCGAACTTCTACTATAAGTTCTATTCGATTTAATAATAGTAATTAGCTATTAAAGTGCTCCTGTAAAAGAATAGCTTTCTTAGTGAGACTAGATAGGTACGCTTATTATCGGCTATCTCTGATTCTCGTTAGCTTTTGCGATTGTCTAGAAGACTCGATAAGACTTATAATAATACTTAAGCGTAAACGGCGATCTAGATATACGATTATCTCGTTTCTAACGCTTTCGGGATTTCCGGGAATAGAGGAATAGATATTTACTATTACGCTAAAGGCATTAGAGGTACGTCTCTTCAGACTCATGATAGGCCGACGGTGGAGTTAGATGCCTTAAGATTATAGTGAAAGAGTAGTATAAAGATCGTGTATAAACGTTTTAAAGTGTATGGAAGGGATATAGATAGCTATTTATACTAAGACTACTTGTACGTCTTTATAACGCTAACCGAGGCTTCTAAGGCTTCGGTTAAAGGGCTTCCTCCACATACAGATCGGCAGCAAGCACACGACATACACTATAGTATCTGTATAAAGACTAAGAGGTTCAAGCAGTGAGCGTTTATTTCCGGCTGATAGTCGACCAGTTAGCGTTATCCAGTAGTATCTAACGCTTAATGAAAGCCTAGCTATAGCTAATAAATATCTTGTAGTCGATAGTAAGACTTCGAAGTGCCGGACGCGCATCAAAGACGCTAATATAAGGGCCGTGATTCTATGAGTTGGGCGGCGAAGATAACTTTGAGAGATAGAGGCTAAGCTATGAAGGGCTGAATAAGTAACTTATGAGAGACGCTAATGTGACTTTACTAGGAAGATAGACTATTTTGCCTAGTGTTGCCGCTGTTATGGCTCGAATAGCCGTAGGATAATCGATAATCGGCATTCTAGCCGGCCAAATATATCGTGGCCAAAGCTTGACTGGATGCCGAGCGGTTGGTGGTTGGAGGTCGAAGCACCGGACTATCTAAGATGGTGGGCTAATACTATTGTGGCCTTGATACTGTGGATAAGAACTAACCGGGCTAGCGAGCCTCGCTTCTTTCCTAACTTATGTGCGGCCGTGAGGTGTTAGATGTTGGTCCGGATTACCGAGATCGAAGAATGACTGGCTGCCTAGTAAGCTTGGGGTTAAAACACCGGGCAAGGGTAGCGTGTGAGGCTGTGAGGTATCGGTCTTAACCATCGTGAGATATGGTTGACCGTATGTGACCGTCATGCTATAGATAGAGCTTGTCCGGTTATGGGTGTACATAATAGATTAGTTAAACGTGTAAAGGCTATTTTTAGATATGGTAAGGTAGATTGGGACGATGTCCGGTGATAGGTAACCTTTGAGTAAGTAAAGCATTGGCTTTTCGGTTTTTTGGAAGTCCGAGAAGCAGATCTCTTTCTCCCTCCTAACGCCTTTCCGGTGGCCGCCAAGCTACAGAAAGTTTCGAGCCAGGCTGATACCATCCCTAACAATACTACTAGGTCTACCATATTCCAGCGAGGGCACAATTCCACAGATCAGCGCGGTTGGTTATTGCAGACAATGATGGTGCAGGCATTTTCTTTCTTCGTCGTCTCGGTAATTTACACTTCAAGGGAGACTTCCTTCTCCAGATCGTACGCAGTGCTGCTAAACACCATACCCTTAGGCACCTCCTTCCACTGCATCTCCTCGTCCAACAATGTCTGACAATCCTTCCAGTCCTGCCGGATCCTCTGCGCCCTCGCCTCCGACCGCGGCGTGATGACGGCCTGGAACTCCTCCGGCATCACGAACAAGCCCTGCTTCAACTTGGACTGATCGGGCGTCAATTCCACGCCGTTCTCATCCATCGCCGGGGCAAAATCAAACGCCCAGAGCATCCGCGACATGCCCAAGAACAGGGACCGCTCGGCAATGTGCATCCCCTGGCAGATGCGTCTGCCCGCGCCAAAGACGAAGTGATCGCGCTTGGATGGGTCCGGGTTCTTGCTCGCCTCGCCGGCGGTCTGGTGGTCGTCGATGTAACGGGCGGGATCGAACTTGTACGGGTCCGGGTGGCGGGCGGGATCCATGTGGATTGACCTTGAGAGCCGGGCGTTAGCATGTATAGGAGGAAAGTGAAGATCTGCAGTGTTATTACTTACCAGACGTTGTTGATCACTGCCGCGCCCTTCGGTATCTTGTATCCCATGTACTCGTCGTCCTTAGTGACCGCGTGCGGGACGCCCATGATGTTAGTTGGCATCCACCGGAGGCTCTCCTTCACGCATCCCCGCACGAAGGGCAGGTCCATCTCGTCGTCCATATTGGGCAGGCGTTCTGGCCCGACTACTCTGTCGATCTCCTCCTGCGCCTTCTTCTGTGCCTCGGGGTATAAGACCATGGCTTGGATGAAGCCGACGAGGGTCGCGGCGGTCGTGTCGGAGCCGGCCTCGAGCAGCGATCCGCTGATGTATCCGGCCAATGAGTCGTCGAAGCCTTCTTTGACTTGCGCCTTGGCGAGGTCTACACTGAAACATGGCTGGATGAAGAATTAGCAAACTCACGATAGCTATGTATGCGAGAGAATGTAGTACCTTTGCTTTTCCGGCCTTGATCGCATTCTTTACGCCCAGCCAATGGCCCACATATAGGTCCTTCTCTTTTTCATGGAGTTTCTTGGCGTGCTTCCGTGCCGGGACGACGAAGTCGGGGAGGGATCTCAAGATCGGGAAGAAGTCAATCAAGGCGGCTGCTCCTGTGCTGGTCGCTTCACAGAAGTGCTCGAACCCCTGCCGGATTGTCTTATTAGCAGTGGGACGGTAAGTCAAGACAAGGCCGACTGAAACTCACACTAAACAGCGCCTCAAGCTTGGGATCATGGATATCGATGGTTCGGAAACCAAAGACCATCTGCGTGGTGAGCGAGTTCGTGTACCGCCGGACGTGGTTGACGAATGAGTTCGGGTCATCTAGAAGGCCGAGGAGCATCTGCTTGTTCTCCAATTCCTGGTAAGGCACATATGACTTCGCCGCCGTAATGTTGAGGATGTTGTGGATCATCTTGTGAATCATCCGCCATGTAGGTCCGTATCTCTGGAAGTTCTCTATGTCAGACATGCAGTCTTGTGCCAGTTCTCGCGAGACCTTGCATGATAACATACCATGAGTAACACCCTCAGTCCACCACTGACGATCTCGCCGCCAATGTACGAGTCCGGTCTATCAGAATAGATCCCGCTGCGCTTATCGAGCAGATCTTTAACGGCGACATCGGACGAGAGGACAATGAACGTCTTGGTGCCCAGGATGAGGGAATAGACGGGTCTGTCACCGTTAGCTGTGTTCACCTTTCCCACGGTTGTGGATTCTCCAAGCAAAGCTGAGTGCACTTGGGAGCCGTACCCATATTCCTTCGCCCATTTCTGGAATTGTAGGTGGCTGTCGCGAGCCGGGATCTGTTCGATGAATTTGAGTCAATGCATGTGCGGTGGGAAAGGCAGAAGGCAAGGCCGCAAGAGAATAGTACGCACCTGGTGTAAGTTTCCGAGGATGGGAATGGTCGGAGGTCCAGGTGGGAGACCTGCGCGCCGTGAACCAATTTTAAGTACAAATATACATGTGAAGATGATGAGTGCTGCTGCACCAAGTAACAAACTCAATGGCGTGTAGAGCATGGTGTCTCTTTTTGAGGAGGGTAAAGACCTCTAGACTCTGGGAAACGAAGTGAGTAGCTCGTTACCTGTACAATGAATCTCTTCACCAGAATAAAAACAGGACACAGGCTGCGAGGTGATTCCATCCCCACAAACAGCAAGAGACAATAACCAGATCTATATATCAACGAAATCCACAGTACGGTACAATTATAGTGTTTCGGGCGATGTGTTCGGGATGATTTGCGGGGTAGGAGTCTGGGGGAGTTGGGGAAGCCAGTTAGCTAGTCTGGGGGAAGTGGGAAATATGCGGTCATCAGATTATGGCATTGCTTACAATTCGTCCGGAGATATTAAGGTGACACAGTTGCGGGTGTGTCAGCTTCTTGTCTTGGAGAAGTCCGGGGCAATAGGGTTGTGACTTGTCCCACTATAATAACCTGGGGGAGGCGATGCAGGTGTGCCAGTTCTACTATTCAGATTTATGGAGAATTAAGCCGACTGAGACATTATGTTCGAGGGACTACTATGGTGCACCTATGCTCAGCCTCCAACATAACGGATAGGATATCCACAGATGCCATCCTTGTTCTTCTACGTGTGTGGGATATCCTAAGAACGAAAGACAAACCCGTAACCGCGGCCGCGGGCCTGTCTAACGTGCACGCAGAAAATCTCAAGCACGCATCTGCCCGTCGAGGAGTCGTCGGCTCGGTCAACAAATGACCCGGTCAACTAGGCCTAACCACGTTCCGCACGGCGGCACGAACAATCTGTTATCGCTTTTTTGATTGAAGTATTAGCACAAAACGTCAGAATCGGGCAAATAGTGGCGTTTACGACAGCAAGGAGCAGTACCGAATGGCTCGGTCGGACTATGCCACCAGGCTTCGCAGTTCTACCGGCAACATATGCTCTCATTATTCTGGCAAGGTGACATCTTCTTCGCTTGTACCAAACTAAAGAACTCGTTACCAGGTGAGTAGTACTATCGCCGTACTCAGTCTCCTCCGAGATACATTTCTAGGAGTATACGTATATTCCCAAATGCCTCTAACGTATCTGATAAGCGAGCGGATCAGACAAGCGAGCGGATCAATTTCGTGCGCCACGCGTCTCTCTACTTCCAACATCAATTTCCTCCGCCACATTAAGATGTCCTCAATTCCAGTCGAGGCAAAGGTTGTTCTCGCACTTGAAGCTCTTGAAAAAGACGCTAAGCTAGGCCTCCAGGCTGTAGTAAGGATCTATTCTATGCCCTATACTACCCTCTATCGCCGGCGTGCTGGCCGGCCCGTACGATACGATATCCTAGCCAACTCACGCAAACTCACGGATTTAGAAGAGAAGGTAATAGTTCAATACATAATTGAGCTAGATACACGCGCATTCTCGCCTAGATTGTCTAGTGTAGAAGATATGGCTAACCAACTACTACGCGTACGCGACGCGCCCCCTGTTAGCAAACGGTGGGCGCACAACTTCGTTAAACGCTAACTAGAGCTCCGTACGCGTTATACGCGTAGATATGACTACCAAAGGGCCAAGTACGAGGATCCAAAGGTCATTAGCGAGTGGTTTACGCTCGTACGGAATATAAAGGCTAAGTCCGGTATTATAGACGACGATATCTACAACTTCGACGAGACTGAGTTCATAATGGGCATCATTTTTCCCGGCATAGTTGTTACAACCTCGGATAGCCGTAGTAAAGCAAAGCTAGCCCAGCGAGGCAACCGGGAATGGGCAACAGTAATCTAGGGAGTCAATGCCCTCGGCTAGTCTATTCCTCCTTTTATCATCTTGGCCGCGCAATACCACCTTGCCAACTAGTACACTAAGTATAACCTCCCGGCCGACTAGCGTATCGCAACGACCGATAATAGCTAGACTACCAATGCCGTAGGCCTCGATTGGATCAAGCACTTCGACTACCATACAACGTCCCGGACAAAGGGCAAACACCGGTTGTTAATCCTCGACGGCTACGAAAGCCACTACTCGACTGAGTTCGAGCTCTACTACTAATAGAACAACATCATCACGCTCTATATACCTCCGCATTCTTCGCATTACCTCTAGCCACTCGATATTAGCTACTTTGGGCCGCTGAAGCAGGCGTACGGTCGCCAGATTAAGGACTTGATGCGCGCGCACATCAACCACGTAAGTAAGCTCGAGTTTCTCTGTGCCTTCCGCGAGGCCTTCTTTGCCTCTATAACGGAGAAGAACATACAGAGTGGCTTTGCTAGTGCTAGCCTTGTGCCGTATGATCCAGAAAGGGTACTTTCCAAGCTAGAGGTAAAGCTCCGTACGCCAACACCCCTAAACTCACGCGCCGGCACTCCACAACCTTGGGTCTTCCAAACACCACACAACCCCCGAGAAGCCAACTCGCAGTCAACGCTCATCAAGACTCGCATTACCAACCATCAGAATAGCTCCCCGACTTCAATATTAGCTACTATAGACCAGCTTACCAAGGGTACAATAGCTATAATGCACCAGGTAGCTCTCCTTCGCGTAGAGAACTCTTCACTCCGTAAGGCGAATGAGGTACTAAATAAACGCTGGCGAGCCAAGAAAACACGTATGTGGCTTGGAGGGTCACTTGCTGTACAAGATGCATATAATCTACTACATCAGAAGGCCGTAGGTGGGGAAGGAGTGCAAGAAACGCAGCCAGATAGTAGTGGTGCGGGGGGGGGGGGGTCGTACGAAGGTTCGGTACTATGGCATGTGTAGCAAGCCTGGCCATAATACACGTACTTGCTAGGAGGCTACGGAATCATCTAATTCAATTGCTTCTAATATAATTATAGTGAGTTCCTAGTGTTGATGTGTTACAATTAGGGATAGTTATAGTAGGGGAGTAGAAATTGATCCGCTCGCTTGTCTGATCCGCTCGCTTATCAGATACGTGTCCTAATATAACAAAAAACTATAACGTTAACCTCATTGCTAGAAGCCATCCAGACTATAATAAATCCGGGACTTTGGTCTAGCGAGATATTGGCTACTTTAGTCGAAGTAAGGGAGACTAGGGCTATACGACTGAAGCCGCGCCGGTCTAATCTTACAAATATAACTATGTGAGGGAAGAGAGATGATTTAGCGAGAGAATGGCGCACTATAAAGAAGATAAGCTAAAAAACGGTATTACGTTACTGACTAATATATATAAGTAATATTCTTAGATCTTATAGATTATAACTAAGGAGACAAATGAAATAGGGGTATATTATCGTCCTAATCGGTAAAGGGCTATTGGAAATCTTTGTACGCGAGAAACTGACATAAGAGGCGTTAGGATTTAAGGTTTGGCAAGGCTACGGGGATAGCAATTACTATATAAAGACCTCGAATATCGATCGTGGGCCGAGATTGAAGATCCCGAATCCGGTTAAAGAAAGACTTCTAAGTGCTATGTGATAATAAAACAGACTTGATACTTAAGTATTATAGATAGTGGCGTTCGACGAAGTTAAGAAGTTCATCTTCCGAAGTCTAGGTTCTTGCTAGTATGAAGAATCGTAAGTTTGACTACTGGAGATAGTATAGGGGGAGGCGTTGTTGGTTGATTAGCCCCTTAGGGGACGTGCTGATTATCAGGTTTATAAGTTCGGGGAAAGACTCTAAGTAACTAATTATACTTTTATGGAGACTTTCGCTTATAAGGATAGAATCAAGGCGTAGGTGTTGAATAGTCGTGTACCGTCTGGCCGGCAGAACCCGAGGATCTAAGAGACTACTTAGATTGAGCCGCTTGATACGCGGGTAGGACTCGAAGGCCGGGAGTAGCTATATTAGAGCGTCGTTAATGAACCTATCGAAAGACGGAACTATTTAGGTATTTTGGATAAAGTTATATAAGTATACGAAGTTCAATCGTTGCCGCTGCTACGCATAAACGTGCTCAAGAGTGAGTTCTTATAATAAAAGGAAGATAAATAAAATGGTATAGAAGAGACCCATATCTGTCTCTAATATATAAGAGCCCTCCCGTCTCGTAAGCTCTTGGTAGTACTTATATACGTATTGCATTTCTTAGCCATAGTTACGATATTCACCGCCGAGAAAGTAAGAGTATTATACCCATTCCTCCTATGAAGATGTGACGGGCTATTCCGCATAATATATAGTAAGGTATCGAGTAGCGCCAAATAATATATATTTTGATTATCTTAATATCTAGAACGCGTTTACAGTTTCGGTAGTATTTAGGAAGGAAACGTACCGGACTAGAGCGGGAAACCCCGTATAGGCGTATCGTTGATTAACTAAGCGGAAGTTGTAGACGTTAACCATAAGGAGTTGATCCGTGACGGCGCACAGCATTTCGAAGGGAAGGGTCTCTATAGCGCAAAATAAATAGGAAAAGGAGTCATTATTATTAAAATATATTTCATATTACATGTACAACAGAATTATAAAGTAAGGTAATTAGGCGATCTTCTTACTCCTCGTTTTCGTACCGACCGTCCGCGTTCCCGTCCGCGTTCCCGTCCGCATTCTTATCTACATCCTTTCCAAGTTCCCAATAATAATTCGGAAACGGGTACATAAAGTAGTTTAAGCGCCGGTGCCTATATTTAGGGACGCAGTATTTCGATACCCTAAGGTATAATTTAGGAGATAACAACTACGTTATACGTAACTATAAGCGAATATATGTCACGGCGCTGAGGCCCCAGGTAATTGAGCCACGTGACCTTGTCACGTGGTAGGCCTAGTGCGGGCCCGCGACAAGGAAATATCTTTATATTGATTCTGTCCATTATATTTTGTAGCTCTTCGAGCTACGTCTTATCATCAGCCTGCCCGCAACCACGGGATTGAGTCTGTCCGTAGCAAATACCATCTGTTTAGCCTTACTCCGCTCTCAGCCTGACAGTCCCGTGACAATATACTAAGAGTAGTTTAACGTAACAACGTATTACTAGAGCTATATATATTAGGATACGAAGACGCTTAATGACTCTCTTTAAAAAGGCTATTAAGCTCGGTAAAGAGAGCGACACGGATATATATCTCGTTACGGTTCGACACGGCAAGTTCTACGAATTCAATTCGGACGTAAGATTCTAACCCTTACTACCGCTGCCTTACTCTATTGTAGTAAGCCACTCTTAGTAATTCATACGAAGAACGAAAATACATTAACAACCATTCTAACCTTATTAGATACGGGGGTTTCCGATAATAGTTATCTGCCCGGGTAGTCTAGATATAGTTAGAAACCAATAGTAAAAAGTAGCAAGTAGTTAGTATTTCAGCGAGGAGCTAGTCCCTCGTATACTTCCTTAGCGAACTAGCCTATCGGTATCTAATTACTAATAATAGAAGACTAAAGGATTTCGATATCAGACCCTAGTATTTTAAACCAATAAGACTTAATCTATATAGTACCTTTTATTAGTTCCCTTCTCTAGGTCTTTCGTATTCGATTATCTTTTCCCACACGCCGCCTATTAGAATACATCTGCCGTTATTTGCGTTATAAGCCCGTAAGAGTATTAGTGATACGATTTTATCGTATATAACTGTGGCGCCTAAGGATATATACTTGTTCTAAGGTGTTCCAAGCATCCTCAAACGAGTATCCGTTCTATCCAAAAGGCAGTCATTACTATTTAAGGGGACTTCGTTCCTATTTTACTATACTTGTTATATCGCGAACGACATCCTATAACTACTCACCCCTTTACCTAGAATCATAGAGCCATTCAACAACTTCGATACGCAATTTCAAGCGCTAGAGCAATCGGGTATTCTAGAGAACTAGTACATTTTCTCGCCTTTAAACGCACCCGACTCATTCTTCTCGAGAGCTGCACCGGCTCCTACCCTTACCCGTACCCCTGCCCCTGCCTCTGCCGCTGCCTCTGCCGCTGCCTCTGCCGCTGCCTCTGCCGCTGCCTCTGCCGCTGCCGCTACTCCTACCGATAGCGTTAACTCTGGTGTCTTCCGGGCACAACATCCTCTCGAAAGCCTCGATACTTTTAGAGCTTCTTTCCCGTCGGCCTAATCAGGTCATAAGACTCGATAACCTGTGAACTACGTCTTAAGTAGCTTCGGGATAGATTCCCAATAAGTAAAACCTTTCCTCTTACCAAAGTTTAGAGTACTAATAGTATTAAGCTTCCTTATACTATATGCAAAAGTCGACCGTATATCATTAGAGTTATAAGATCTTAAACATACTTTAGATATCTGGGAGCATGTTTCAGATATCCGGGCGCATATTTTAGATATCCGGGCTAAGAGATAAGATCGAATCTAACAGGAGTTAAAGAAATCACTCAATAACCTAGAGTATAGGCTAGATAACTTCTTAAACATAATAGTAGTAGAGCAGACCGAGGATACCCTTCGAGCTAAGCGTTCGATAGTATAAATTCCAAATTACGTGGCTATTAATTCCTACGGTAATTCCTATATTAGTAAAGGTAGAGTAGTTTCCATAAAGAGCTCTATATAAATAGCCAAAGCGAGACCCAAAACAGCACTAAGCGAACACTTCCCCGCATTCGGCTAAAGCGCCGACACTTACGGAACCGGTTACTGTTTACGAATGATTCGATACGAAAACTCGGTCGGATCTCCTCTTTATAAGGGTAACACGTTTGGGACTTATCCCAATTCGCGTTTGAGACACCTTTAATACGTTAGAGTATTATATAGGTTAGTAAATTCAATATAAGTAATGATTTTACGGCTAGGAAGTAAGCGAAATAGTTAAATTGTTACCTCAATATAGACGAGAATGCTTAATAAAAAGACTTTACTTTCCCGGCTACTATCCGGTCCTAGCCGGCTTCCCCGTTTAGTTTACAAGTAAAGATCGTATTCGGGATTCTCTACTTTTCGTCTACTTTCGCCAGTATCCGAGATGCTACCTTTATTCGAGGTACTAATATTACACCTCGAGACCGATGTCCTTCACTAATAGTTGGTGGTTATGAAGCGGTAATTCGAAGAAATGGATCGTTAGTTAGCGGCGCTTAAAAAAGAAAACTACCATTACCGTTAATAGATTGATCGGTAGAACTATCTCGTCGTATAGATTGCTAATATACTCGAGCTAGTCTTTGTTAAGTATGGGGTCGCAGCGGAGTAATATCAGGTAGGGTAACTACGAATGGGGGAGTAAATAGCCGAGTATGAGCATAGATAGATCTAAGTATAGGGCGGCTCTTCGTTAGAGTGGTCATTACAGTTGCAAAGCACGAAAGCGCTCGAACCGCTTCTATAATTCTAGTGCTATAATATTCTAGATCATCTACAAAGGGGCGCTCTAAGTTGCTATACAATTGTAAATCTTATTAAGTTTCCTACCTCGGCGTCAGAATATACGAGTTCTTAGTCACCAGCAGCGGGCGAAGTACTATAATTAACGTACTTATAGAACGCCCGGAGTTATGGAACACTATACTAACACTGAAAAGTAACGTTTGACTTTTTGCAACGGCAAAGCACTAACTATCTTGAGATCAGCTTAAGCTCGGCTACGGTACTCTATAAGCCTAGGCGTTCTAGAAGCACGTTAATTACGGTCCTTGGCCCGCTTCCGGTGACTGAGCAGGGCGCCAAGACCAGCTTTATTTTGGACTCCACAATTACTGAGGGTCAAACCATCGACTTTAAAGTATTACATTGCCTATTCCATTCTATAATAACTAGCTAATTGTATAATAAGTAATCGTATACAAATCAACCCTATCAAAGGGGAAACACAACTATTCGGCAAACTACTTCCTCCGAATCTTACTATTAGAGGATTTGAGTTTCTTAACCCGATACAAATTGGGTAACAGAGGTTGAGACTAAGGGCGAAGCGGCCGAGATACCAGAAGAGAAATCCGACTAGCACCCTTCCCTAATCATATCCCAGTTGGAAGAGAGCTCCGGACGGAACCGTATTCTCCCTCGAAGTGGACGTCGTCGAGGAACCGAGAGGAAGACCACATAGAGTTCAATATATTTGAGATTTCTATAACTAGGGACATAGAAATCCGATCCGCGGTATTTCCGGGAACTAAGATACCAAGCCCTCATTCCTATTAATACTTCCGCACCGCTAACGAGGAAGTAGACGAGTCTGAACTTAGAGTAGGTAACGCTTTTCTTAAAGCCGACGGGTGTAATAATATTAATAGATACTAAAGGATACGCCTACCAAAGTATTCTTTAACGTCTTACGGGCGGTATCAATTGTTTTTAGTAACGATAAATGAAAAGTTGCGGATTATATTATCTTTAGTTTCGTATAACGTATATGCATAGCGAGCGACGCATCATAGCGAGCGACGTACTTCTCATAAAATGACTGAACATCCACCTTTAACGCGTCTTTTCTCCATAACAAACGATGTAATCTACTTCAAATGAAAGTAGGCTTCTCTTAGCTATCTAAGCTTTTAAAGGAACACCGGAACTAAGTTACCGGGCCTCTGTAAAGCTATATAATATACCCGAATCAACCCTCCGCTATAGAATGGCTGGCCGACGTGCCCGATAAGATACCCTCGCCAATTCTACAAAACTAACGGAACTGGAAGGGAATGCTATTCTTCAGAACATATTAGACCTGGATTCGCGAGGATTCCCGCCCCGGCTTGCGGACGTGAGAGACATAGCCAATATCTTGCTTATAGAGCGCGACGCGATACGCGTCGGTCTACGCTGGCCTTCGAACTTCGTTAAGCGATACCTAGACCTCTAGACGCGTTCCAATCGCGTATACGACTACTAGAGAGCCCTCTACGAAGATCTTGAGAAAATTGGCGCGTAGTTCCAACTTATGTAAAACATGAGGGCCAAGTACGGCATCTAGGACGCAGATCTATACAACTTCGACGAGACCGGCTTCATGATTGGTATAATTACTGCGTCGATAGTAGTTACACGTACCGAAAGACGTGATAGGGTAAAGTGTAACGATCGAGGTATCAGGCAGGTCACGGGGTCGGGTGACGAGGTTGCCTGATAGACTGGATACTGGTTTCTGTTGACAATAGAGTCAGGTGCGTACTGGTAGTAAACAGTTGATCGTGTCTAGCCAAAAGGTAGACCAAGTACTTGAGAGAGGTGTTGGTAACTCAATGTATTGAATTGTGAACATTAATCGCTGGAGAGCGATTAAGACTAACTATCTAGCTGTAGGGACTGTTTACTTATATAGACTTGGGGACGACGTTCTGTAACCGTCGCTCCACCTTTCGGGACGACGGGACGCTCTTGTCGTCCTGTCGTCCCTGGACGCTGGGACGCTCTTGTCGTCCTGTCGTCCCTGGACTGTCGGTCGTAACCACCTGTAAGCAGCTGGTGCCCGTATTATGGTAATGCCGTTCCGAGGGTGGGTCTTCTTATCCAATGAAATGGTTCGTAACACGATGTCCCTCCTCCAAGTCTTCGTCCCGAAGACCATGCAACTAACAAACCCCTGTCGGTGCCCACGTTGAGGTACGTCGCGGTCTTCCTTTTTCCTACTAACCCTGTGCCGCTCATGCTGATAAAATGTCCGGTATAAGAAAACAAAGAAATAGCTCTTCAAAAATCAAGTCTGCCCAAATCGCCACTCTTACCGCCTTCGTGGAGTCTTCTGGCGAGATCGCTGCAATGCCCTGCTCTCGATGTTACCGTTCAAAGCAGGTGTGTCGTCTTCCTCCGGGGGAGCTTTCCCGATGCTCCGCGTGCGTTCGTGCCCGCAAGGCGTGTGATGGTATTTCGGTAGTGAGTGCTTGTGAGTAGTTCATCCGAGCCCTCTTCCTCGTAGGTGCTTATTTTGGGTTTTCCCTAGTGAACCAAACTATGTCTGCAGACAAGCGTCTTCAGGAAGCCGAAGAGAAGGCGCAGGAAGAACTGGACGTCCTCCTGAACCGTCTTATGCGGATTCGTCGGCAACGAAAATCGCTTCGTGACCGTGGTGATGAGTTGTTTGCGAGGGGTGTCCAAAGCTTGGACGAGATGTTTGACGCGGAGACTGACTTGTCCGTTCAAGAGCAGTCTTTAGCGGGGGATGCGCAGGCTATGGGCGCCGTTGGTGTAACCGACTGGAGCGTCTTTGAGTCTGCTTTTGGGGTGAATTTGGCAGGTGCGCCTCTCGATCTATCCTTGAGATCTGGCTCGGGTTTTGACGGTGGTACTCCTCAAGCATCTGGTGGGAATGCTTCAAGTGCTTAGCCGGTTCCCATGTATTTTCTAATTCGTCATATCCCAGCCATTTGATCAGGTACTCCGTGACCGATCCTTTCTTCCGTGATCCCCAGATGGCTTCAACTTCGTATTCTCCTTCTAACGCTTCGACCTCGACCTTTTCTTGCAATCTTGCACCGGCTGGTGCTGCTTCAAGCAGTGAGATGTGAAAGATCGGGTGGATTCTCATGGTGTCTGGCAAGCGTAGCTCGTAGTTGGAGTCCGATATCCTCCTGGTAACTGTGAAGGGTCCGAGTTTTTTGTGGTCTAATTTGTCGCTCGGCCGCTTCGTCTTGATGTTTTTGCGTAGGAGATAGACTTTGTCTCCCTTCTCAAAGGTTGGTCCCTTCAACCGTTTCTGGTTGTAGTACTTCGCCATTTGTGTTTGTACGAAGGCGATTTCTTTTCGCAATTCCTCGTGTAGCTCCCTGAGTTTGCTTGCTATTTGGAATGCCTTGGGTACTTCAATTCCGCTGTGTGGTGGTCGATGGATTTCTGGTTCGTATCCATAGTTCGCGAAGAATGGTGAGCACTTGATAGTGTCGTTCGTGGCGCTGTTGTAAGCGAACTGTGCCAGTGGCAGCATTACAACCCAGTTGTCTTGCTGGTAGTTGACGTAGCTTCGTAGATACTGTTCGAGTGTCTGATTGAGTCGTTCTACTTGTCCGTCTGTTTGGGGGTGGTAAGCTGTGGATAGCTTGTGTTTGACCCCGAGTTGTGCTGTGAGTGATTTCCAAAACTTAGAGGCAAATGTCGTTCCTCTGTCTGAGACTATCTCGTCCGGTAGTCCGTGGTTACAGGCAATGACTCGTAGAAAGGTGTAGGCGAGATCTTCCGCTGAGCTCTCTTCCTTGTAGGGGATGAAGTATCCGAACTTGGTGAGTCTGTCAGAAATGACAAAGATGCTGTCATATACCGTTCCTGTCATTGGTTCTCTCGATCCTGGCAGCTTGACGATGTGGTCGAATGCGACGGATCCCCAAGCCCTGCTTGGTATCGGGAGTGGTCTCAATTCTCCGTATGGTTTGTGCCTGGATGCCTTGTCCTTTGTGCATTCGCAAGCCCTCACGACGTCTTTTACGACTTTCCGTAGTCCTGGGAAGTTGTACGTTCGTTGTAGTCGTTCGGTGGTCTTGGCGATGCCTTGGTGTCCGTGTGCTGGTGCTTGATGAAATTCCCTGACGAACTCTTCCTGTAATGCTCGTGGGACGTAGGCCTTTCCGTGGTAGCGCGGTGTCTCTTTGTTGCCTGGGTCGCAAACTGCGTCGTCTTCTGGGGTTAGAGAATTCTGAATCCTCTTCGTCCAGTGTTCTTCTTGTTGCAACATGAACAGGGCGTTGAGTTGTCGTTGGTCCTGTTCGAGGTCTCCGTCCTGGTTGACCTTCAAGATTGTCTGATGCTCGGGTGGTTGTGTCTGCTCGTGGTCCACCCTTCGGCTAAGAGCATCGGCTCTTCCGTTCTCATTACCCTTCCGGTAAATGATTTTGAAGTTGAACTCTGATAGGAATTCCGCCCATCTGGTTTGTCGTTTGTTGAGTTCTTTCGTAGTGGTGAAGTAGGTTAGGTTCTTGTGATCCGTGTAGACCTTAACCTGGTGATTGGTTCCGCTGAGGTGAGCTTTCCATTCCTTGAATGCCTCGATGATTGCCATGAGCTCCTTGTCGTGGATCTGGTAGTTGAGCTCTGGTCCGTTGAGCTTCTTTGAGAAAAAGGCGACAGGGTGCAGTCGTCCTTCCTTGTCTCGTTGTCCAAGTTGTCCGCCGATCGCAAAGTCCGATGCGTCGGTCTCGACTTCGAACTCCTTTTCCGGATCAGGCAAAGCTAGGATCGGTTCCTGAGCTATAGCCTCCTTGATCTGTCGAAAGGCTCTTTCGGTTTTGTCGCTCCACTGTATTTCCTTGGTAGTTCCTTTAGTAAGGTCTGTGAGTGGTGCTGCGATCTTGCTGTAGTCTTTGATGAAACGTCGGTAGAAATTGGTGAATCCAAGGAATCCTCTGACTCCTTTGACGTTCGTAGGTCGGGGCCAGTCCCTGACTGCCTCGATTTTAGAGTCTTGCATCTTGACTCTGCCTGGTTCGATCATGAATCCCAGAAATTCCGCTTGTCGCACGTGGAATTTGCTCTTTTCTGGTTCAACCTGTAGCCTTGATTCTTGTAGTTTCTGGAGTACTTGGTGTACGTGTCCCTGGTGCTCCTCAAGCGTCCTTGAGTAGATGAGGATGTCGTCGAGATAAACGATCGCAAACTGATCCAAGAATTCTCGTAGAACATGGTTGATCATGGTCTGAAACGTTGCTGGGGCGTTAGTCAGCCCGAATGGCATGACTAGGTACTCAAAGTGTCCTTCTTGAGTCCGAAACGCCGTCTTCCATTCTTCCCCTTCTTTCATACGGATGAGGTTGTAGGCTCCTCGCAGGTCTAGTGTTGTGAACCATTTTGCTCCATGCAGTTGGTCTCTGATTTCCGTAATCAAGGGTAGAGGGTAGCGGTTCTTGATCGTAATGTCGTTGAGCTGTCGATAGTCAACGCACAGTCGTAGTTTCCCGTTCTTCTTTGGGACAAATAGGATCGGATATCCTGCTGGCGATGTCGAGGGTCGTATATGTCCTTTCTTGAGTCCATCCCGGATGTACTCCTTCAATGCTTGCCGTTGAGTTTCGTTGAGGGCGTAGATTTTTTGGAATCTAGGTTCTCCTCCTTCTTTCAAGGGTATCTCATGATCCCATTGTGTGTGTTCGGGTAAGGTTTCCCCTTCTGGCTGTTCCCTGAACAGCTCGGTATACTTGTGGTAGATTTCCGGTATTGTCGTTGGTTCGTTTGACTCTTTAAGATAGTTGATTTCTCTAAAGGTCTGCGTCGATCCATACTCCAAGTTCCCATCTTGAGTGCTCGATCGCGGTGGCTTGCTTGAGGGTCGTTGCTCTTGACGCTGCTCAGGGGCTAAGTCCGATGTGTTGGTAGGCTCGTTTAAGGGTCCGTGTCTAGGACTCTGCTCAGTGACTGAGTCTCGTTCTGCGCTTGCTGATTGTCGTGAATCCTGTACGGGGTTGTCCCGATACAGCTGGCCAGTGATCCAGTCAATCCGTGGGTTATGCTTGCGAAGCCAAGGTATTCCCAGAATAACCTCGTGGCTCGCTGTCTCCGTAATGTCCAGGGTAATGATTTCTTCCTGGTCTCCGTGTTTGATAAGAATCGGTGTTGTTTCGTTCTCGATTCTTCCGTTTCCGTAGACAACGGGTGTCCCTTCCACTGTCGTGAGTTGGTAAGGTTGTTTCTTCCTTTTCCAATGGATTCTGCACTGATTTACCGCCCTGGGCGAGATAAAGTTCCCTTGTGCTCCACTGTCGATCATGGCTTCGAGCCTGTGTCGTCCGATCTTGATTCCCAGAATCAGGTGTCGTGTGTCCTCGTCTGCAGTTGCGACTGCTAGGGACCTAGTGTCGTGGGTCGACTGTAGTCCCTTTACAGCCGATCCTTCTCGTTTTTTGTCCTCTGGATCTGTTCTCGCATGGTTTTCCAGACCGTGGGGTGTCGTTCCCGCAACGTCGCTTCGTAGTCCTCAGGAGGTGTTTGGGGTGTTTCCGGATGGTATTCTATCCTTCGTCCTGTTGCGAGTTGTCGCTTCTTAGGTTCCTTGGGGAACCAACCGGATCCCTCCTTGTCTGATTTGTGGATGTGGCAGCTGTTATCGTAGCATGTTGTCCAGCTTAGTTTGTTGTGTTGGCTCGGGGTGGAACCACTGCGTCCGGCCATGTTGACTTGTCGGTTGGGGTAGGAGGTCCTTCCTTCAGTTACCTTCCTAAAACTTCGCGGCTGGTTGCATTCTCGAGCGAAGTGCCCTTCCTTCTGGCAATTGAAGCACTTCAGTTTCTTCCTGGCGTCTTGCCTTTGGGCGACGTCTAGCTCCATAGGGCCGCTGTGCCAACCGGTTGCCGTGCTTCGGTGATAAATCTTCTTCGCGGTGTTGGCCTTTGCTGTCGGATTTGCCCATACCTTACCGGGGGCGCGTCTTTCCATGCGTCTCTCATACAGGCGATTGTCGATCGATACTGCTATTTCGACGTAGTCGGCAAAATCGTTAGGTCTCTTTTCGCGAGCAAGGTCGTCCTTAACCTCCTCCTTGAGTCCTCGATAGAACCATGCCATTAGGTTCTCGTCTTCCCAGTCTAGTTTTGACGTGATTTGGCGAAAACGGGAAGCGTACTCGGAAGCAGAGCCCTTCTGCTTCAAGGTCTCCAGTTTCCGCTCGGCAGATCTTTTCTCATCCGGGTTTCCGAAGGTCTTCTTGAGGTCGTCGGCGAATACCGTAAAGGAGTTGAAGATACGATTGGTGGCATCATCACGGTCGTCGTAGGTGTTGTCGGAATAGTCCCTGAGTGTTGGTTCAAACCAGTCTAAGGCGCTCCCCTTGAGTAGGTGCGCTGCATGAAGGACTTTGCGTTCGGCATCCGGAAAGTCGTAGTCGTTGAAGCGATGGTAGGCCTTGAGTTGAGTAAGGAATCCCTGGAGGGTTCCTGGGGTGCCGTCGTACGGCTCCGGAGCGTGAACCTTGAGTCGTGTTCCTCCTCCTCCTCCGTTCTGGAGTTGGGCGATATGGGCACGAAGCTGTGCCAACTCAGCCATCAGGGCCTGGGGTGAAATGGCCGCTGCCCCAGCCTGGGCTGCCAAGTTGTTGTTACTTGGGCGAGGGGTATGTGAACCGGTAGTCGACATGTTGCGTGTATGTACTGTTCCCTTAGTACGCAGGTAACCTAGTTGAACAGGAGCGATTAACGTGTAACGATCGAGGTATCAGGCAGGTCACGGGGTCGGGTGACGAGGTTGCCTGATAGACTGGATACTGGTTTCTGTTGACAATAGAGTCAGGTGCGTACTGGTAGTAAACAGTTGATCGTGTCTAGCCAAAAGGTAGACCAAGTACTTGAGAGAGGTGTTGGTAACTCAATGTATTGAATTGTGAACATTAATCGCTGGAGAGCGATTAAGACTAACTATCTAGCTGTAGGGACTGTTTACTTATATAGACTTGGGGACGACGTTCTGTAACCGTCGCTCCACCTTTCGGGACGACGGGACGCTCTTGTCGTCCTGTCGTCCCTGGACGCTGGGACGCTCTTGTCGTCCTGTCGTCCCTGGACTGTCGGTCGTAACCACCTGTAAGCAGCTGGTGCCCGTATTATGGTAATGCCGTTCCGAGGGTGGGTCTTCTTATCCAATGAAATGGTTCGTAACATAAAGATAGTCTAGCCTAGTAATCGGGAATAGGCTACCGTAATCTAAGGAGTTAATGCGTTAAGGTGGTTATCACGGGTTGATACCCGCTCCTACCTGCGCGCGCGCACCGTTGTGGTACGTGCGCTAATAAGGCTACAATACGTGACTACACGTAACCTATACCTCGCCTATATATACTACCCCGCGGCGCCTTCCATAGTTCGCACTTCGTGCAATAACAACATCATTACCTAACCCCTTACGGTGCCTTCCGCGATAGTTTGTTACACCTCTACTACGTTAATCGCCGTTTGCGATATTGTTACGGGCTGGCGCGCTGTCCCCCCGTAACAGGTCCTATATATCCTGTATTAGGAGTTCAATTTCCAACTTGGAATCCTAAGTCCTTTTTCCTTCAGTGGGTACAGGGACTGTCACGGGTTGATACCCGCTCCTACCTGCGCTAGCGCGCACCCTGGTGGTACGTGCGCCACGGGGCTGCGGCACGTGACCACACGTGACCTACACTCCGTCTACATATACCGCCCCGCGGCGCCTTCCATAGTTCGCACTTCGTGCAACAACAACATCATTACCTAACCCCCTACGGTGCTTTCCGTGATAGGGACCTGTAAGGTTAAGCCGTGACAGATATAACGCCTTTCCAGTCTTTTCTAGATACCTTTATTCCCGCGTATCGCGCACCTCGTTTTCCGCATCGTTTTCGTACTTTTCCGGCGTTCTAGCGTTTTGGCGTAGCATTTTCCCGTTACGGCACCTTTAGCGATTTCCATTTCCGAGATACCCTTAACAGTTCGGTTTATTTCAGTTCAGTCCAGTTTAGCGTAGCCTAGTCCAGTTCAACGCGCTTCAGTTCCCTCGACTATCAAGTTCCCGATCCGCTTCACCGACCATATCTGAAGCTTTCCCCAATAACGGCAGCGACGCGCCCCACGATACGCCCGCGCTACACCACGTCCCCACCCCCTACGGTACCTTCTCCGATAGCCCCGAGGGCGAGGAGCCCCACGAGGACGTAAACGCCATCTTGTCTATGCTCGCGGTCCAATAGGGCTGCACCGAGCTCGCCTCGGGCATCGTATCCCAGCTCGCCGCAAGTAACTCAGTCAAGTTCCCCGCCGGCAATACTTAGTAGCTTTAGAACCGCGGTTCCGATACTTAACCACACCCGGATACCCCTATCCTTAAGTACTTTGTTATACTACTCGACTACGTTATAGCGGGCACGGTCGGCCTCCGTAAGACCCTCGCGGCGCGCGACGCCGAACTATAAGTAGCTTACTAAGCGACCCAAGTAGCCTAACTCGCCGCCTCCGGCGTGGCTCGCGTAAGTAACCGCCGTATTATCAAGGACCCCCCGACGTTCTCCGGCGATAAGAAAGACTTCCGTAAGCGCTACGACTAGTTCTTCAATTAGATGAACCAGGTCTAGCTCCGTTAGGCGGAAGAGAGCGCCGACTTCCCTAGCGAGCGGAGTAAGATCTGGTATGCCTCCGGACTCCTTAGCGGCTCCGCTAGCCTATCCATCCGTAGCAACGTCTAAAAGATGCTTTTCAGCCCGAACAATCCCGAGTAGTAGGCTTGGATTATAGGCGACGCCTTCTTCGGAGACCTTAAGAGCCGCTACTAGATAGTCGACCTCTATCAAAACGCACTCCAACGCCTATACTCCCTAGAGTAGAAGAACGAGTTCGCTAACTACGCGGACTTCCTTAACGAGTTCTAGCTCCTCGCCGACCGGGCGGAGTAGACTAACTCGGTCTGGGTTTTCTACCTTTAATAAAAGGTTAACTATAAGATACGTACCGCCCTAGGAGTATAGGCGAAGGTCCCGGTGTTACGGCTGGCTGGTTCCATACAGATTTTTGGCCTTTGCGTTCACCTGGATTCGAACCCGCGACCTTCACTCGAGGATGTGGAGTGGGGGGCATATGGGGTCACGTGACTGGCCCGTGCGTCGCGCACCTGCAACCCCACTTTCCTAGGATATCTCAATCCCACGGGAAATCGCGACCTTGTAGATAGTTCCTTCCTTTTTTCCTCACCTCGAATATCACTATACGTATTCTACCCATTACAGTAGCCCTGTCTCTGTAGGTATTGTGCCACTCGTGACACCCGGCTAACAACGACCTTCCTAAGTAGCTCGAGCTCCTACGCGACCTCACCACCCGTAAGGAACAAGAAGCCTTCGCAACTTCCCTCAAGAACAGTTAGTACCACTACCACAAGCCCGATAACAAGCAAGCCGCCTAGCCCGCGTAACCCGCCGATACAAGCGACCCTATAAACCTCAGCCGCATCTCTATCGAAGAGAAGAACTACCGTATAGCTAACAATCTCTATATATACTACGGGTCCGGCGAAAACTTCCGCTCTAACTATCCTATCACACCTCCTCCTCGGTACGGTAGTGGCTTAGGAGGCTTTAACCCCCGCGGTAGCCGCGGTAGACGTAGCAGTCGCGGTAGCCTAGTTAAACGTAGTCGCGGTAGCGCCTAAGCTAGTTTCCGAGGTAGCTATCAAGGCGGTTACTAGGCCGGATAGAACCCCCAATAACAAGCGGCTTGGTACCCGAACCCATACTAGTAACAGCAAGTTCCGCAACAGCAATTCGTTTAATAGTTCCCTTAGCGCCAAGGCTTTAACGGTCCCCCGCAGTATCTCCGCCGTTCGTTCACTCCAGCCTATCCTTAATAGTAGCCCGCGACCGACGGCGCGCCCGCTACACCCGATCAACCCACGCAGCAGCCTCCCACGGGCTTCGTACTAAACGAGGTCTCCGATAGCGGGACGTAGAACGAGAACGGCTAGTTCATCCAAAGCGACTAAGGAAATAGGGAGCCCTCCTACTAAATCGCGTAGGAAGGTACGGTCAAGCAAGGAATAAAGGGGGAGAAGGTTATAATCTATTGTATTTGAAGTCCATAGGTAATACCAATTCTATCTTACTCTTTTCCTACCTCATATTCGACTAGCGTCAAGTACCCTATTCTCTCCTCGTCGACTCCGGCTACTCCGCCATCGGCTTTCTCGACGAGAATTTCTCTATCTTTTATAATATCCCGACTCTCTAACTCTCGCGCCTACGCCCTCTATATCTAGCGGACGGCGTATTCTCCTCTTACATCACCCATTTCGCGGCGGTTACGCTACGGATCGGTTACTACCGTGAGACTGTCAATTTATTTATTACAAGCCTCTCCTCTACTAATCTAATCATCCTCGGTCTTCCTTAGCTACGGCGGTATAACCCGTAGATAAACTAGGAGTTATCTACACTCACTTTCGGCTCTAAGTGTCACGGTGCAACGATTTGATAGAGGCAAGGCTCTATATTAATCTAGTCTGCGATATGGTATCTCGAACGTAAGGAAAAAGAGAGAGTACAAAGTATCGCGCCTCATACGTAGAGGTATAAATAGTAGGTGGGGAAGGCACGTGACCTGTGGTGGCGCACGGGCCTTGCAATTGAAGTGCGGCTGTATTCAATTGAACTTAGGAAGGTGGGCCACTAGCTAGTGCTACTACACTACCCCCCCCTCTAAAGAAGACTCGTCCCGAGTCTTGCGTGCCTCTTACTGTTAAGCGGCTCGACGTCCTATTGTCTCATCCTCTACGAACGCGTGCCCGGGCTCCCTTGCGCGTAGTTGCGGGCTTGTTGTCGTCTGGATGAGGGGGGTCAAACTCGTCGGCAAGAGCTGCGCGTTCCTACTCATCGATGCGGGCTGGGGGGCCTACCTGCTCCGGTTGCTCGTTGTGATAGTCGCGAAGCTTAGAGGTAGCATTCTTGAAGCCCTCGGCGCGATACCAAGTTGGGTGGGGGTCCCAACCCTTCTATTGAGCTTGATATTGGAGCTTCCCGTAGTGCAATCGCGACGCCAGAATGTGGTCGACTTCCTATTCCTCCCCTTCTCCCACCAGCTCACCCTCTGTTACGGGCTGGCGCGCTGTCCCCCCGTAACAGGTCCTATATATCCTGTATTAGGAGTCCAATTGCCAACTTGGAATCCTAAGTCCTTTTTCCTTCAGTGGGTATAGGGACCTGTAAGGTTAAGCCGTGACATTATTCTAAGTTACCTGGGTGGGCGTCGGACCCTGCTTAGAAACTGGGCCTGAGCCCCACCTCTTCCAATTCACTCAGGTGTAAGTCGCGCTGGAGCTGCTGATTGAATGTGGTATGTGGGTAAGGCCCCCGTTAGGGTCACCCTAACGGAGCCGTTTCGGGGCTCCTATAGGCTACATTTCCTACCTAACCTCACTGTTCGACCAAGACTCGGGCCTGAGACTCGGGGCGCGTCTTGTAGCAGAGGGAGGTGTCACGGGAGTGTCAGGTAGGGAGCAGAGTAAGGCTTATGAGATAATATTTGCTACGGACAGACTCGATCCCGTGGTTGCGGGCAGGCTGAATGACAGGACGTAGCTCGAAGAGCTACAAAACATAATGGACAGAATCAACGTAAAAGATATTTCTTTGTCGCGGGTCCGCACTGGGTCCGCCACGTGATAGGGTCACGTGGGTCAATTTCCTGCGGCCTCGGCGCCGTGACAGTACTCCCCTCCTCTAGGGCGGAGCTCCGACGACGCGGTTACGGTCTAGGCTTGTTCGGGTACCGGCGGTGAAAGTTGCGGACGATCTCCTGTGCGTTCTCCAGGTGCTCGGCGGGTGCTTCGGTGGGATCGTCGTATCCAACCCACTTGACAGTGTACTTCAACCGAGGGCGACCCCGGCCTCTCCTCTCCCAACGGGAGTCCAGGATGTCCTCGACCTCGAATTCTTCGATGCCATCCACCTCTACTGGAGGGGGAGGAGCGTGGCGCTGGCCAGGCAAGGGATCGGTGGCAGCGGGCCGGAGCAGGCTGACATGGAAGACAGGGTGTATCCTCATAGACGCAGGCAGTTCCAGGCGGTAGGCATACGGGCTGACGACTTCGGTGATCCTGAACGGTCCGAGTAGTTTCCAGTCGAGCTTCTTCTGCGGGCGGCCGGTCTTGATATGGCGGGCGTCTAGCCATACTTCCTGGCCTTCTTGGTAACGGCGGGCAGGTCTCCTTTTCCGGTTGGCGTATTCCTCCTGGCGGGCTTGGGCAAGGCAGATCTCGGATTGCAGGTACTCGTGGATCGTTTTCATCTTCAGGACCAACTCCTCGGAGTCGCGAGCGGCGCGCCGTGGTCCAGGCTGTACAGGTTCGAATCCCAGGCGGGGGTGGAAGCCGTAATTGGCGAAGAACGGTGTCGTGCCGGTGCTCTCGTTGATGGCGTTGTTCAGGGCGAACTCGGCAAGGGGCAGCCATCTCGACCAGTCGTCTTGGAGGTAAGAGACTTGACCACGCAAGTACTGTTCCAGGAAAGCGTTCGCGATCTCGGTCTGGCCATCTGTCTCTGGGTGGTATGCAGTCGATAGCAGGGCTTGGATTCCTAGGCGGCGGATCAGGTGCCTCCAGAACGCGGGCACGAATTGGGCTCCGCGGTCGGAAACAATTGTCTTAGGGAGGCCGTGGATCTTCCAGACATGCTTCGTGTACAGGCGGGCGACTTCCTCGGCATCACAGGTTCCTTTATAAGCTATAAAGTGCTTCATCTTCGTCAGACGGTCCACTACGACAAGGATCGCGTCGTACCCATCGCTTTCGGGCAGTTGTGTGATGAAGTCCATGGAGATATCCTGCCAGGCTCGGTCGGGGATCGGTAGGGGCTTGAGTACCCCCTGGCGTGCTTCTCTGGAGACGGTGATTCGCTTACAGGTGTGGCAGTTTCTGACCTATCGCTCGATATAGGATAGTATACCCGGCCAGTAGTATTCTCTCGAAATGGCCTCGTAGGTTCTCGCTCGGCCCATATGTCCGGTGACCGGGCTCTCGTGGTACGAGCGTACAAGCTCAGCGAGCAGCTCTTGATGTTCAGGGACGTACAGCCGGTCTCGATAGTACAGGTATCCGTGTCTGTTCTCACACTCGGCCAGGGTGATACGCGGGTGGCGGGCGTGGTTCTCCTCTAAGGCCTTCAGTATAGACCGTAGTACTTCGTCGGACTCGTACCCTTGTTCGAACAGTGCTTTCACCGGTGGGGGCAGTAACGGAGCAGTTCTCTCTCGTAAGCGGACGGGGCGGACTGGTTCAGGGTCTGGTTCCGTAGCTGCGGTCTCTGGTCTCCTTATGCTTGAGCGCGTCGTGGCTCTTAGCTATACTGGTTCCTCGAAGTTGTAGCTCTTCAGTACTACCTGGCTCTGGTGTAGGAGGCGCTCATCTCCCTCCTTCGGGAGGTCCTCTGACCTCCTGGTCAGAGCGTCAGGCTTCGCTCCTTGTTTGCCGGGACGGTAAGTGATCTTGAAGTTGAACCTGGAGAGGAATTCGGACCAGCGGGCCTGTCTGCGGTTCAGGAGTTTCGTCGTTGTGAAGTATTCTAGGTTCCGGTGGTCTGTGATGACCTTGATCGGGGAGCTCGTTCCCTCCAGTTCCGGGCGCCATTCCTCGAAACAGCGAATAATTGCCAGGAGCTCCTTATCGTAGATCTCGTAGTTGCACTCCGTTACTGAGTGCTTCTTTGAGAAGAAGGCAACAGGCCGTAAAATGCCGTCATCGCCGTACTGCGATAGCACACCGGCCGACACGAAATCGGAAGCGTCGGTTTCCAAGATAATCTCTCTTTCCCAATCGAACGGGGCCAGGACGGGAGCGGTCGTGAAAGCAGTCTTCAGTCGGTTGAATGCGTCTTCGCAGTTCTTATCCCAGTTGAACTTCACCCCCTTCTTAGTGAGGTTGACTAGCGGGGCGATGATATTCGAGAACCCTTGGATGAAGCGTCGGTAGAAGTTCCCGAAGCCGATAAAGGCTTGTATATCGGTCAGGCAGGCGGGCGTTTTCTAGTTAACGATCGTCTCGATCTTCTTCGGGTCCATTTGGATTCCTTCTCGGCCTACGATCACTCCGAGGAAGGTGGTCTTATCCTAGAAGAACTCGCACTTCTGGATTTTGGCGTACAAGCCGGCTTCTCGTAGGGCCACGAGGACCCTCCTTACGTGAGGGATGTACTCCTTTCTCGTGCGACTGTAAATTAGGATATCATCTAGGTAGGCTGTGTAGAAAACGTCTAGGGATTCTCGTAAGGTATCGTTAATAAACCTTTGGAAGGTTGCTGGCGCTGCGGTTAGGCCGAACGGCATAACGAGTGACTCAAATAGGCCGAATCGGGTACGGAAAGCCGTTAGGTATTCTTATCCTTCCTTAATGTGGATGTTGTTAAACGCAGAGATAATATCGATCTTCGTATAATACATCATCCCTTTCAGGTTACTGAGGGATTCCTTCGTTAGCGGCAAGGGGTAGCGGTCCTTAACGGAGATGTTGTTTAGCGTACGGTAGTCCACACAGAAGCGGAGTCCTCCTCCTGGTTTCTTGACGAAGAGTACTAGTGAGGCAGCAGGAGACGAGCTGGGTCGGATGAAGCCCTTTTTCAAGTTATCCTCAAGCCATTCCTTAAAGGCCCTCAACTCGTCGCGGGACATCGGGTATAGAGGTCCAAAGGGCGGTATCGCTCCCTTAATAAGCTTGATCTCGTGGTCGTACGGACGGTGTGGCGGTAGTTTGTCTGCTTCCTTCGGGGAAAAGACGTCACGGAAGTCTCGAAGCTCTGGTGGTAGTAGTTCGTCCAGGTCCGGTGCGTCGTGTTGGCTAAGCTGTTGTTTAATGTCCTCTATAGTGATAGAAAACATCTGGTAGTTCCTTCGGGCGTACGCTGAGCAGGCTCGCGTAGAAACTCTCGCGATATCTATGTGTTCTAGTCCGGTGGGACGGGGCGGTAGGTAGCTCGGACGGTCTCTTTTCGGCACGTCGTGTAATGCTTTGATCTTGGACGGGCGGGCCGGGGTGTTGCAGTTCTTCTGGCAGTACCGGCTATCAAAGGTGAAGGTATGGCTGGCGAACCCGACCCTCGGGTCGTGTTCCTTTAGCTATGGCATTCCTAATATGACGGGGTAATACGCTAGTTGCGTAACGTATAGTCTAATCTCTTTTTCAAAGTGGTCCTTAATCCTCAAGCTGGTGGTGATATAGTGGGTGACTTTCCCACTCTCGGATTCTCGGCCGTTAAAGACCTCTAGGGCGAACGGTCTCTTTAGTTTCTTTAGTGGAAGCTCGTGGCTCTCGGCCCAGCTCAGGTTAACAAATCCCTTTCCTTCGGCGCTAGAATCGGCTAGGGTATAGGTGGGCAGTTTCCGGTCTTCTAATTCCAGGGTAACGAGTAATATCATCAGGTGGGATCTTATATCCTCTTTTTCGCGGACCGAGAGACCCTTGGCGGCGGTAGTAGAGATCCTTAACGTTCTTGGTGCGCGGTTCGGTTGGTGACGTGTTGTACGCTTTGTAGGAGCCTGTGTGCGACTTAACGCAGGCTCGTTCTGTTTACCGAGACCTCAATGCTCGGCCGCGGGCTGCGGGATCTGGACGAGGACGAGCCGGCGGGGGATCCGGGACGGGCTACTCTGGCTTGCAGGCGGGCGCGAGTATCGGGGTGGGGGCAATCGGCAACGCGGTGGCTCTTTGAACCGCAACGGAAGCATTCTCCTCTCTCTCGTCGGCTCCTAGGGACGAACCGTGACCCTCGCTGCGTGTTGAGGTCCATAGGCTCGCCGTATTCGGCCCTCGTCTCCGGTCCCTTCGCGGGTAGGGAGGTGGTCCGCGGCCGGTTGGCGCTCGGGGCCGCGGCGGTATAAGATCTTCCGGGGGTCAGCATGGGTTGGTTAAAGCGTTGACGGCGGTTTTCTAGATTCTGTAGGAAGGCGGCGTACTGGTGGTACTCCCGACTGGGCGGCTCGTGGTGAAGTAGCATACTACGCAGTTCCCGGGAGATGGCTTGTTCCAGGAGCGTCGGTAGGGCTTCTTCGGATATCTGTCCCTCGAGGGCGAGGCGCTGGAATTCAGCGAAGAACGTACTGAAGTCCTTATTTGACTAGCGCAAGCGGAAGAGATCGTTTCGGGCATTGTTAACGAGGTTCGGGTCTCCAAAGGCGCGGTCCAGCTAGTCTAGGATCTTATCGTAGTCAGAAAGCTGACAGACGCCTTCCTTAACGTGCGGGAGGATCTGGGCATAGGCAGGGCCCTTCAGCCGGTTGGTGACGTAGGCTATACGGCTCTGGGGTGTAGGGAAGCGGTCGCGATTAGCCTTCATCTTCTCGTGTATTTGGGAGACGAAACGGCGTAGATCCTTGCGTTCTCCTTCGAACTTGTCCGGGTCAGGGAGTCTCTCGGACAGGCGGTGGGAGCCATTTGACTGTGTGTCGACGGGGGTGTTGGTTCCGGGAGTAGTGACGAGTGCCGGTACGGTTACGGTAGCGGTCTGCGACTTAGCTCGGTGTTCGGCGAGGGCTCGTCCTACTTTGGCTTCGATAAGAAGATCCCGGAGCTTATCCAGTTCCTTTTCCTGATAGTTGACGACTGCGTTGGAGCTCGTTAGCTCCTTCTGTAGGCGCTGGGTTTCCTCTTCTAGTTCCAAAATCCTCTGGCCTTGCTGTTCGATCTTGGCGTAGACTTCCTGGTCGTCGGTCTCCTTCCGGGCGATGTAGTCGTAAGCGAGGCGGAAATACTCGTACCATTGGGAAATGTGGCCAATCACGTAGGCGGCAAAGGACTCGTCGTCTTCCGGTAGGAACGGTGGTAGCGGGCGGTTCGCCATTGCAGCAGTAGTAATGGCGGTAGGGGTAGGAGCTACGTAATGTCACGGGAGTGTCAGGTAGGGAGCAGAGTAAGGCTTATGAGATAATATTTGCTACGGACAGACTCGATCCCGTGGTTGCGGGCAGGCTGAATGACAGGACGTAGCTCGAAGAGCTACAAAACATAATGGACAGAATCAACGTAAAAGATATTTCTTTGTCGCGGGTCCGCACTGGGTCCGCCACGTGATAGGGTCACGTGGGTCAATTTCCTGCGGCCTCGGCGCCGTGACAGGAGGTAGTGTTACGGGCTGGCGCGCTGTCCCCCCGTAACAGGTCCTATATATCTTGTATTAGGAGTCCAATTGCCAACTTGGAATCCTAAGTCCTTTTTCCTTCAGTGGGTACAGGGACCTGTAAGGTTAAGCCGTGACATTAGTGTCACGAGTGGCGCAATACCTACAGAGACAGGGCTACTGTAATGGGTAGAATACGTATAGTGATATTCGAGGTGAGGAAAAAAGGAAGGAACTATCTACAAGGTCGCGATTTCCCGTGGGATTGAGATATCCTAGGAAAGTGGGGTTGCAGGTGCGCGACGCACGGGCCAGTCACGTGACCCCATATGCCCCCCACTCCACATCCTCGAGTGAAGGTCGCGGGTTCGAATCCAGGTGAACGCAAAGGCCAAAAATCTGTATGGAACCAGCCAGCCGTAACACCCTCGGGGTTGTTGTTGGCTTGTCCTGGCAGGGGGTTGTCGGGGTATCGCCGCAATCGTTCCGTATTGAACTGATCAGTAGCGCGCCAGTCAAGCGGCACCTCGAGCTTGAAGACGTTGTCCTTGACCTTCGCGATGATCTTGTAAGGCAGTCGCGTTATAGGATAATCGAGCTTGTTACTAGGGCGTGTAGTTGACTAGTTCTTCTTAATAACGAATACGCGGTCGCCGATATCGAAATCGGGGAGGCGGCGCTTCTTGTTCGCCTACTTTACCATTGCTTACTGAGCTCGCGTAATAGCCTCCCTAGCGACATCGGTATAACGTTATAACACTTCGGCGTACCGCTAAGCGTCTTCGCGCGACAGTCTATCCTTCGCAGAGACCTACGTCCAATCAGTCGTCCAGGCCTCCCAATTAATATGGGAGGGCATCGGGTATCTGTCACGGCGCCGAGGCCGCAGGAAATTGACCCACGTGACCCTATCACGTGGCGGACCCAGTGCGGACCCGCGATAAAGAAATATCTTTTACGTTGATTCTGTCCATTATGTTTTGTAGCTCTTCGAGCTACGTCCTGTCATTCAGCCTGCCCGCAACCACGGGATCGAGTCTGTCCATAGCAAATATTATCTCATAAGCCTTACTCTGCTCCCTGCCTGACACTCCCGTGACAGTATCCTAACATGACTTCGTAAGGCTAAAGGCCCCCTAGGGACTCGTAGGGCAATGCTATCTAAACGTTGTCTAAGGCGGGCATCATCTCGTCCCAGTCGTCCTAATAATGGTTGATATAAGGGCGTAGTCTCTAGTTGATATACTCGTTTATAACTTCTACCTGCCCTGCCGTCTAGGAGTGACCGGAGGTCGCCAGCTTCTAGTTAACACCCAGGATTTCGCATATCTCTTAGCGGAATTCCGAGATAAATTGGGGACCCCTATCACTAACCACGGATCGAGAGAGGCCGAATATTCGGTAAGGGCCGCGATAATAGAGGCGGGCGGCGTAGGCGGCCGAGGCGGTATCTTTAGTCAGGATTGACTAGCTCGTCTTAGTTAATCGGTCGACTATTACGAATAGGTTATTGTGACTACGCCTACTAGTCGGTATCTTCTTAAAGTCGATGACGAGGTCCCTCCAGGGACGCTCGGGTGTCGATAGAGGCTGTAGCAGACCGGGTATCTTGTCGCGAGGGACTTTAGAGGAACGGCAGGTAATGTAATTCGCCAGATAACGGTCGACATCGGCGGCCAACCCTAGCTACTAGTACTTGGCCGCGACTAGTGCCCTAGTCTTATTCCGCCCTAGGTGTACGGTAGTAAGATAGTCGTGGGCTTCCTTGATAATCCGGGTCCTCAAGAAGGCGTCGTCTAGTACCGCCATTCGCCCTTCGTACATAATATAGCGGTCGTCGAGGAGGGAGAAGCCCCTTATCGATACTTTAGCCTTCTCGCGATATGGCTCGAGAGTCAGGTCCTCCCGGTTAAGGCGCAAGAGTTCATCAATCAACGTCGCGTCGCCCACCTCGGCGTCGTCTTTATCCACGGTATATATAGTGTCCTTAGGGACGTCCAGCTCGTAGACCTAGGCGTCATCGCCGTCGTCGCCCAAGTCGAAAGCGGGCTTAAAGATACGTATCGTCCTCTACAGCTCCTTCTTCTCCTTCTAAGTCTTAACTTCCTCGGATTTACGCGTAAGGGCGTCGGCGATAATGTTCTACTTGCCTAGTCGGTATATAATAGTAAAGTAGTACTAGGCTATGAGCTCGGCCCAACCTACCTACCGGAGGTTAAGAACTCGTTTAGTGCTAAAGTACTCGAGCGCCTGGTTGTCGGTAATCACTAAGAAGGGCTTCTATAGTCCCACTAGTTTAGCCCTCTAGCAAAGTAATCCTCGGACTACCGCCATAAGCTCTTTATCGTAGATCGAGTAATTGAGTTTAACGCCCTACATAACCTCGGAGTAGAACGCTACCGGGTACCAGTCCTCCTCACCGGCCCGTCGTTAAGTCAACACCCCGGCTAAGACGCCATTAGAGGCGTCGGTCTCCATTCGGGTATCGACGTCGAGCTCGTAAGAAAAGTATCGGAGAATTGGGGTAGTCAATAGTCAATACTTAAGCTTGTCGAAAGCGATCTAACAATCGGCGGTCCAAGTAAACGATTCCCCCTTTTTAGTCAAGTTAGTAAGCGGCTTCGCTACCCGGCCGTATTCGCGGACGAATTTCCTATAGAAATTGTAGAACCCTAAGAAGGACTAGACGCCTCGAACGGTAATAGGTTCTCTCTAGAATCTCACGACCGCTATTTTATCGGGATCGACTACAACTCCTTCTATCCCGATAACGAACCCTAAGAACCTCGTCTCCGTAATATAGAATTCACACTTCTTAATATCGGCCTATAGCCCGGCTTTACGTAAGCGGGCTAGTACCTTTTTAACGTAATCTTAATAGCTTATTAAATCATTAGAGAAAATCAGGATATCGTCGATATAAGCGGAGTAGAAGTCGTCGAAATATCCTATTAGGGTATCGTTAATGAATCTCTAAAAGGTTAAGGGACCGTTTATTAGTCCGAATAGGAATACCTTGTACTTATAAGAACCGTACTTGGTCCGGAAAGTAGTGAGTTCTTCAGCTTGGGGATCTATCCGGATACGGTAGAAAGCTTAGTGTATATTAATCTTAGTGAAAACCTTAGCTTTAGCGATACGACCTAGCGTCTCTTTAATTAATAGGAGAGGATATCGATCCTTACGGGATATCGCGTTAAGCTTGCGATAGTCAACGTAGAAACGGAGGCCGCTGTCGTACTTCTTTACAAAGAGGATGGGTGCGGCCCACGGAGCCTAGCTTTATTCGATAAACCCCTTGTAAAGGTTTTCTTCGATATAGCACTTATAAGTCTCCAACTCTTTTAACGAGAGCTTATATATCGGATTGTACCCCAAATCCTCCGGCTGAGCGCCTTCGTCGAGCTCGATCTTATAGTCGATATTTAGTCGTCGAGGTAGTAGGGTATCGGATTTAGCTTTACTAAAAACGTCCTAGAATTCATAGTATTCCGAAGGAACGGTATCTAATATCTTCTTCTTTAAGGCATCATTATCATCTTCTAAACTTATCTCCTATTTATATCGTTTGTCGCTAATAATGCTACAAATCTCGTGATAGCTAGTCATTATTAGCGGGTTCTCCTTTGCTAGATAGAGCAATAGCGCCGCACTGATTACGGCGATATCGGCTAGGCGTTCTCGGTACCACGCAAACCTCGTGCTAGGCGGTAGGGTCCTTGAGTATCCCGGAGGGGGTAGGGATCCTGAGGAGGGGTAGGAAGTGGAGAGGTCCTCGGTGATGGGGCCGGCGTGGCGGGATTGCTGAGGTTGCCTAGGGCTACCTCTATGGCTTGATAGGCTCTGGTGGTAGGAGTCCCGGTGCTGGCTACTCTCCTGGGTGCCCTTTGGAGAATTTCCACAGGCTGTGGTAGGGGACTCGATATCTTCGCCGCCGCTTGCAGGTCCTCGTGCTGGGCCCTTTCCAATTCTCGAATTCTAGTAGTGATGGCGGCAGCGTTGGTATGGCCGATTCTCCTACGCTAGTCTTCCTGTACTATAAGGGTATCTCGTTTCCGGACGTCCTCGTTGAAGGAGGGGTCTGAGATGGGCTTACCGGCGTCGTTGAGATAGATGTCGGTGTTGGGTACGGCGGGTAATAGCTCCGGGGGCATTAGCAGGCGCCGGCGCCTGTAGTCGAGAAGAATATCGTGATAGTCTAGGAATTTGCGGCCGAGAATCATAGGGTGCCGCATCTTTATGACTATCATCCATTGGCCCTGGAACATATAGCCCTGGATACGTAGATGGGCCTTGACGAGTTTATTGATGTATTGCGCTATTCCGGACTCGAAGGTCCCAATGGGATAAGGCTCGAAATCGTTGCGCCACTCGCAGCCGAGTTTATTAATTATAAAGTCTGCGAGGCGTGTATCGATGAAAAGAGAACCGTTCGCTCCAAAATCGAGTAAAGTAGAGATATTAAAAAAGAGTCCATTGTTTGCTACCGTATAGGAGCCTAAGAGGGGCATTCCTCCTAGAAGGGGTGCAAGTGGTCTAGATCCCACAACTTCCATCACGTCTATAATCGATCCATACCCTGAAATAGAGTCTATTTCCCTCAGGGTACGTAGTTTTTCGGCTCGGGGTTACTCTCCTCGTCGCTTTATCCGTAGAACGAGTCGAGGAGGTAGTCGATCTTGTGTTAGTTCTCCTCGAAGGTAGGCTTGGCCTCAACTTCTCTAACGGCAACCTTCTTCGATGGATAGTCTGCAAGAATGTGGCCTGTCTCGTGGCAATTGAAGTAACGGCCCTCGGCGTATAGCTTCTTGACTTGCTCCGGTGTGGGGCGGCCCGTACCGGTCTTCTTAGTCGAGGATCCTCCTCCCGAGCCGGTAGCCTTGTCCTTGCTCTAACCATTGCCGCCACGGTAGCGGCCTTGTCCTCCTCCTCCCTTAGAGTTCTTGCTTTTCTCCTCAGCAGCCTTTTCCTCGCGAGCGAGGCGGAATTCGTTGGCGATCTCCGCGGCTTTGACAGCGTAGGCTTCGAAAGAGACTTTGGAGTCGAGGTACTCGGAGGCGTAGGCGGTTCGTACCGAGGTGGAGAGCTTCTACTTGAACTCGAACTTCCATTCCGACTTAGGCTTGCGGAGCTATCCGGCGAGGCGAACAAATTGATTCTTAAACTTGTGGAAATCCTCGTTGTTCTTTATCTTCAGCTAATTGTAAGCCGTAAATGCGTCCTCCTTCTTGTTCGGGTTACGGTACTGGTTAATAAGGTGCTCGATCAACTCTACGCTCGTGGTGATGTAATTAGGGTGATCGGGGTCGAGATATAGTTCGAGGTCATCGGCGGCGTCGCCGCTAATACGAGACTCGATGTATATACGTGTCACGGCGCTGAGGCCCCAGGTAATTGAGCCACGTGACCTTATCACGTGGTAGGCCTAGTGCGGGCCCGCGGACAAGGAAATATCTTTTATATTGATTCTGTCCATTATATTTGGTAGCTCTCGAGCTACGTCTTATTATCAACCTACCCGTAACCACGGGATTGAGTCTGTCCGTAGTAAATACCATCTATTTAGCCTTACTTCCGCTCTCAGCCTAACAGTCCCGTGACATTACGTAGCTCCTACCCCTACCGCTATCATTACTACTGTTAATAGCGAACCGCCCGCTACCACCGTTCCTGCCGGAAGACGACGAGTCCTTTGCCGCCCACGTAATGGGGCATTTCC